>MU856849.1:170131-182996 GCA_033296705.1 Chaetomidium leptoderma | reverse complement strand
CCCCCCCCCCCCTGTACAGCCGCATGTCCACCTCCTTCACCCTCTCCACCCACTGGAAGAACTACGACGTCTTTGCGCGCCAAAAGATCAAGACCTTCCGCTCCTCGCGCCCCGCCGTCCTCGAGCTAGCAGCCCGCTACAAAGACCTCGTCACCCAACTCCGCTCCTCCCACCAAACCCCGCACGACCCGGAAGCCGACAAGCTCCTCTTTTCCGAAATCTGCGAGGTCTGCCTCTGGGGCAACGCCACCGACCTCTCCCTCCTCACCAGCCTGACCTACGAGGACATCCAGAAACTGCAGGGCTCCGAGGCGCGCCGCGCCGCCGAGCAAAACATACTCGTCAACGACCTCCCGGCCGTCTACGCCCACCTGCTCGCCGCTAAAACCGACCCCACCAAGCGCGACAGCGGAAGACGCGTGGACATTGTACTAGACAATGCCGGCTTCGAGCTGTACGTCGACCTCATCCTGGCCGGCTACCTGCTGTCGGCGGGGCTGGCCACGACGGTGGTGCTGCACCCGAAATCCATCCCCTGGTTCGTGTCGGACGTGCTGCCGGGGGATTTTGCTTCGCTCCTCAACGCGCTGGCCGATCCGCGCGGGTTTTATGAAGTGGCGACCGACGAGGAGAGGCTGCTGCAGCAGCAGGACAAAGAGGAGGGGCCGGCCAGGTTGAGTGACACCGAGGTGGGCGAGTTGGAGTTTTTGTTTGCCGAGTGGAGTCGTTTCCATGCCGAGGGGCAGCTCGTGCTCCGCCCCAACCGGGTGTGGACGGGGGCCGGGAGCTTTTGGAGATTGCCTGGGGAGGCGGGGGGGTTGGTGGAGGATTTGAAGGAGGGGGAGTTGGTGGTGTTTAAGGGGGATTTGAATTATAGAAAGTTGGTTGGGGATGTGAGTTGTCCTTCACCTTCTTTCTGTTTCGAGGTGTAGTGGGTTTTTTTCTTCGGGGGGTTTACTGACAGCAAATAGGTCGCCTGGGACCCGACGACGCCGTTTACCGAGGCTATTGGGCCGCTTGGCCCGGGGTCGGGACTCAACGTGCTGGCGCTGAGGACGTGCAAGGCCGACGTCGTCGTGGGGTTGGAGGCTGGGGTGGACGAGAAGCTGAAGCAGATGGAGGGCGGTGGTGGCGATTCAGGGGCGCGGAAATGGGCTTGGAATGGAAAGTGGGCGGTCGTGTCCTTCTCCAAGGGAACATGAGGGTGAGTTTCACAGAGTGCTGAGGCATCATGGTTGGATGCTGTGGCCCGAAAAGGATAGTATAGACAGATCTGACTCCCGGGTGTGATGATTCACTTTACGTCAGTACAATATCCTGTATGTACATACCGGTGGTGTCACCCGTGTTGGCGGCATTAGATTTTGTTCCGAGACATTCATCTTGGAACTATCCGCCGCAAGTTCAAAAATAGTTCTGGCATGGCGCCTGCCGTGGCCTCATCATGCACAATGGGGTCTTTTTATTGATGTGCTCATTGGGATTTGAAAAAAAGCTGTTGAATATGGACGCTGGAAAGCCGTGCATCGAAGTTCGGGTCTGGTTTACAACTTGAAGAGATATTTCCTAAGCAGTAGCAGTAGTACACTCACGTATGAAGAGCAGTCAACTCAAACCATCAACGTCTGCTTAATGTCTCAGCGTCCCTCGTATTAACCGACCCAGATAACGACATGGCTGATGAAAAGCCACGAACCTCGAACGGGTTTGCCGGTCTCACAATCCAATTTTCCCGGTGATGCCCTCGGCATACACAGTATATGATTGTCTCGCGTTTCGCGGCCGCTGTCCGTTTCCATTGATATTCTATTAATACCGCCGTGTGACGTCGCCAGTGCGTAGGATCAACCAACTCTTCACATGCAACGATGACCACTCAGTTCGGCGTTCCCGGGTGATGTTAGGTCGTCTCGACTTGGCCTAAAGATTCAGCGATATGTTGAGGACTGGCTGGTCCTTGACGAACAACTCCAGCCCAGAGTCGACGGAGTTGACGGAGTTGAATATTCTCAGGGGGCCACCGCACCCTGGCCGGTTGGACGCGTGTGGAAGCCTAGTGTCGGAGCAGAGATGTTTCGTTTCAATCTCGAGCTAGGCCGGCCTTCGAGACGCGGGAAAAGTGTCAGAGCCCCGTGGCCGATGGCAAGGCGTACTCTCAAGACAAATCGAATTTGTCCAACGGTTTAGTTTCCCAGCCACCTTATCTTGGATCAGCGGGAGCAACCGGGGCGGAGTTGTTGCTTAGCGTATCATGCCTCCAACACTGGAGTTTCAGTCATCCACCCCCCTCGGGCCTCCAGCCAAGTTGAAAAGAGCTCCGACATGCACCGCCGCGAGATGAGGATTGTGCTACGCCAGCGCGAACACAATCCCATGGCACCATGAGCACAGAATGGGCTCAAGAGTAGGAAGCCCGTCTCAGCTCGGACACCCTGTCGGGCTTGGCGGCTCTGTCCGTTCTATGCCACGCGGCACGCTCCTTTTTATAGAAGGTTCCACGGATTCGCGATCTACGGCAGCGACATGCCATTGACAATGCTTGCCTCTGATAAAGCCCGAGAATCATGGGTTGTGCAGCACATGCGGGAGTCTGCGCGGTAGATCTGGTCTGGGCGATCGCCGTTACCGCCGATCTACTGATCTTACCCCCCCAACCAAATACCCCTGTTTCGTCGAGACGTCAAAAGACGGAACAAGGGTCAAGGGGGGCTCGGGGGGGTGGCTGTGCGGTGTAAGAACCGCTTCACATATCCACCTCGGTCTCTTCCTCCGCCAACGAAAGGCTGGAGGTTGGACGAAGGTTGCGGGATTTGTTCTAGAACTGTCATGTCATCCACTCGAGACCGTCCAAACATGAGACGATGAAGCTTCACAGCCCCAGGAGCGTATCCAAGTTGTGTGAACGCACGACCCGTCCAATCGGCAGCTGTGGCTGGGCGGCATCTTATCAATCTCCATTTCTTTTCTCATTGATTCTCGTCATTGCTTCTGTCGGTGGTTGGTGCAGATCCGTGCATCACGCTACCTAGGGTTGAATTTGTCAGTCGTCTCCGCCGCGTCTGGTCGCGTGCCTCAGCGAGAGGAGGTGAGAAGCTGGGATTTGAGTCGACCACGGGTACTGTAGGCGACATTCAGCTGTGACAAAACAGCCTTGCAATATTAATAGAATCCTTCCCGACGTTCCCGCGTGGCAAGTTCCGAGGGCGGCGTCGGTGAAAGTGCCCCGGGGGACCCGAGCCCTCGGTGCTGGGCAACTTGAACGGGGCTGACCCGAGATAACCGGCGCCAGAGTGACATAAGAAGGCAATATAGGAAAGCCATATCATATCTTGGACGTCGGCTGTTGCCAATAACACGCCTTGTCGAACCCCATTCGGAGTCCAAAGTTGCTGAGTGCCCCATCCGTGCCGCCGTGGGGGGCAAAGAGACTAACACGTCTCAGCTTTGTGTCACTCCTGTCTCGAGCCCACACCCACCGCTGACCCAGCGGTAAGGTCAGCGCACGGATGGCCGCAGTGCCACGTGCTATCGCCGCCCGTCTTGGACAATGGCGGTCAATAATGGGGTTCCCGGCCAGTGACGAGACAAATCTGGGCTCCCCGGGCGCCTAGGATTGCCATATCCATCTCCATGACGAATGCCTTTTCGCGTCTCCTGGGCACAGAGCTCCAAAACGGAATAATGCCAAGGTTTCGGGCTCAGAGCTTAGCCACCGAGGGGAAACTTGATGATGTCGGAGCCCAGTCGCCTAGCAAGAGGAGGAGGGGTTGAAGAGACCCGGTGTGGTGCTGTCGGCCCTGAGGTCCGAGACGGTGACACCGTCGTCATCGATGCACCTGGTACGCTTCATCGATATCAACAGCTTTGCTGCCCTTACACAGCCGCTTGACCAGATCCCTACCTGTTATATAAGGAGTGGATGTTGCCAGTCTTTGGGGCATGAATATCAGGAAAACACCAGGGTCTTGTCGTCTGCCATCACCAAGCAAGCTGTCGTCATCCTCAAATCGACCTAGGATCCTAGTCAACGCAACCTTGTCCTCATCGTCGCCCCATCCACAACTACTCGACCACTTCGACGAGGAGCCTCTGCCTCACCCCATGATCCTTACCATATTCAACCACCCAGGTTCGTCACTTGACTCCCAGGCCAAGTCATCGATTACTAAACCCATGCACCAGCTCAACTCGACGCCGACCTGGTGAGGCATCGCCGGAGACAGCATCCACTCTGATTCCCTGGTGATCCCTTAGGTTCCAAACCAGTACGGCACATTCGTCGTCAGGTACTAGACACTCGTCATCGACCCTCTAACAACTTTGCCGTCACGCTCCATCTTGGTACCAGAGCCACACCAAGAGAGGAGACCATCACTCGTCATCCTCCGAGAATCCGGGGACTTTGCCGTGGTTATTCCAGTGACCCGAAGACCGGCAAGGACCACTCTGGAGCTTGTGGAGGGACCAAGACAAGCAGAAAGAGAAGGATATTCCTCCTGTAACCTCCCAAACAATCAAGGAAAGGGAAGGGAAGCGAAAGAAAAGAAGGCAGAGCGTGTGTGAAAAAGAGAAAGAGAGAAGGAGGCTCAACGCAAGCATGTGTACCTGGAGTTACTCCCACCACCACCGTGGGTACCCTTCCTACCCCCAGCTCCTCATGACCATTGATCCTCCCTCTGCCACCGAAGCCTATGGGTGTGACCCAAAACCACAAGTCCAGACCAAAAAGAGCAGCACTAAACAATCACCACTACTCACAGACCTCCCTCCCTGTCAGCAACCCATCGACATGGTCGTCAACTACAACTACTGCGACTGCGCCACGACAGACCCCGTCTCGGGGGTCACGCACCCTTGCGACGGGGCCTACTTTGGCGACGACGAGGCGCTGCTGAACCAGGTGGACTACAACGACCCATGGTATGTCCAGTCTCCCCCTTTTCCCGATTATTCCCGCAGAAATAGGATGGAGAGCGAGAGAGCGAGAGATAGAGAAAGAGAGAGGGAGAGAGAGAGAGGGGGAGAGAGAGAGGGAGAAAGAGAGAGGGAGAAAGAGAGAGGGAGAGAGATGGCCCTGAGAGGGCGTTTCCTCACCCTCCCCGTCCCCCCAAAAGAAAACCAAACCCTCAACCACCCCTCAGCCTCAAAAAGAAAGAAAACGAAAAAGAAGAAAAAAGAAAACTAACACCACCATCGCACCACAGCGCAACAGGCGGCTGCCTAGTCTCCCCAGACTGTTCCTCGGGCGGCTGCCGGCTGGCACAGCTGGGCGGGCGCTGGGCGTGTTGCCAGTGCGGAGGGCGGGCCAACGAGTACCGATGGTGTCAGCACCGCATGCGCACTAGTCCCGACACCTTCTGCTACCACGTCTGCTGCGACGGGTGCAGGGCCGACCTTGGGGGTGGTGGTGGTGGCGGCGGCGGGGGGGGTGGGGGGAGTTCGTCTTCGGGGAAGAGGAGGTAACTATCCGGCTGAATATGTACATAGAAAGGAACTGGTTCCGAATGGGTGGGAATCAAGGATGGGGTAGATGGGGTTGTTTGCGAGCCTTCCCATGTGGTCATCTCGTCAACCAGGGGAAAGAGACATGGTCGCGGCTAGTCAACCAGGGGGTTGGTCCGACACTTATCGGACAGTTGGCAACCGCGTTTTTTTCTGGTCTTTTTGCTTTTCTTTCTTCTCTTCTTGTCTGTATTTTTTTTATCCTCCAGTTTTGTTTCTATAGAATGCAAGAATATTCCTCTCGGCGAACCTCAGCCCTCTGATCAGTAATCCCTCCATCGCCACTGCATCAGAGACATCAACCCCTTGTCTTGGACAGCTGCCCCGCGAAATTGGAGGCTTCGGGCACCACTTTTTGCCGCCGGCACCCTCAACACCTGCAGCTACCCAACGCGGAATCGGGTGGATATGGCCTCATTGGCGTCGAGGCTGGGCCACTAGCCAGCGGCTTGGGTTGGCCCCGAGACCAACGCCTGTGACGTTTACCCTCTGGGCCGCGTACCCGGTCTCTTCGTCATATCCTGGAGCTGATCTTGGATCAAGCTTTCTGTAAACGGTTCTCGGGACTGATGACGGGCAGCGTGGGGATTTCAAACATCACCCGAACTACCGTTTTGAGACCGAGACTTGGTTGGGCTTTTTTGAACTTGAATAACCACACAGCCCAACAGTCTGTGTCCCCTGACTAATGGCCCCCACTGGTTGGGCTGCTCGCTCCCGATCCACACTCCGGCAGGGAGCCGTCGTGGCGGGCTCAGAAGTCCTGCGAGACAGCCGCCCCGCTACACTAGCACCCGCTCGCTATCCATCTTTGATCCCGGCTTTCAACACACCCCAACGCTTTCAGACCGGCCCGCCCTACTAATAAATCGTAAAAGGCATTCTCCCTCACGAACGGGGCGTGAGAAAGCACCCGGAGAGGACGCAGGTATGATATCATTCCATCGTGAGCCGGCTGTCCCGCGTGTGTGATGAAAATTGCAAGGGGTTTAAGAGCGGGGGGGCATGACTGTCGCGGATGCCTGGAGGCTGAACGCCGAGTGTGCCGAAACAACACCACCGGTCTTGTTGGCCACACCATTAGGCACTGCGGCTGGCGCTGCAGGTAAGCGGCAAGTTCCATGGCTTCGATATCACCTCCCCGCCGACCAGTCGAGCCACTTGAGGCCAAGCTCGAGATCAAGATGCGGCGGACTTTGATAAGGAATCTCTAATGTTGGATGTGGCCTGAGACAGGGTGGCAGATACCTCACTCATCTCAGTGGACGGTGCGGGCGGCGGGCAACGATGCCGCTCACCCATGACAGCCGGCTCAGCAGATGATTTGCCCTTCTGCATGCCCATGCCAGACTTTCCATCCCAAACATGAGGCTCCCGGCGCAGAGGGCGCCTTTACCAGCCTCGCGGGCGACTTTCGTTGCGCTAGCTCTTCGACGTCGCTGTCAGGCGCCTCGGTCCACGGAGACTCCGCCATTCCCAATGCTAGTTATCGGCCCGCTCTCCCTTGGACAATGGTAACCCGCCGAGTGGTTTAAACGCAGCTCTCTTCTGTCTCATACTTGGCAGGCTAGTAGAATCCGGGGTGGTCCAACGATGGGGAACGATGAACGATGGGGAACGATGTTTACTTGTAGCCCAGCCCTCCCGCACCTGCACTTTGCTTTGTGAGGGCGGGGGCGGTGTGAACATATGAGACACATCGCCTTCGCGTGGTGACGTGGAGACGCCTGAAAGTGAATCCGACTCGGTGGACGCCCCCGTGTGAAGTCTGAACGACGACGAGCCACCGAGGCTGCCAAGCCCGGCTGATCGTCCCAGTTCCCGACCCAAATCACCGGGAAGAGAGAAAGCAAGCAATCGTAATGAACCGCAGAACCGGATTCTCGCTTGATGCCGCCGATCCGCAGTCGAGGCTAGCAAGAACGAGCCCCTCCCTGCCCCTGTTGGGCTGGAGGGCTGCTACCGGCCTCATGGTAGACATGCCCGGCGATCAATCGGCGATCAATGGCTTTGGACTCGCCAGATCTTGTGTTGCATACCTGCGGGGCGAGATTCTGCTGCGGATCGCTGAGAAAGGTTGGTGGCTGCAGACCCTGCGCAAAAAAGATGATGTGACGGAGGGTGGTGACCAGGAATGGCGGGACCCAGCTCTGCTACCCTTGTGTCGATCGGCAGCAAGGGCACCGTCCGAGATCTTAGTGTCGGAAAGTGCGTTGCTTTTGGGCCAAAGAGGGCTGTGATGCGACGGAATGGGTGGTCGACAGTGGCTCGGAGTGGTTTGCCGCTGGGGACGCCATTGAACTGAGCAGCCCCAATGGCTTGCCGATCAGCCTCGATGCGGGAGCCCCAATCTGGCGTGTCTGGTTGCTACCGTGAATCGGGGGCCCCTCAGCCGGAACATTTTCTCGGCATCTGATTTGCTGCGAAGCCACCCGGCGTTGACCCTGATGTGTGATGATCCGCCAGGACCGACCATTCGGGTCACAAAAGCAACGCACCCAACCAACAACGCACCCAACAGTAAGAAGTGACTTTGGGGGGGCCGGAATAAGGAAACGATCGAAAACCAACAAATAATGTACCGTATTGTTTTTGAGACCGGGCAGAGAAGCGTGGTCGTGAGCATTCGGGGTTAGCTCCGCCGTTTCTCGGCCCCTCATGGGATCCGGTGGCCTATCAATGGCTGACTCCCGCCCATCATTCAAGAAGCGAGGGTGCCGTGAGTGCAGATCGATCACCGTATGTGAAAGTCAGACGGTACTAGCCTTCCCTCATCCATGACCCGAGTCTTAGCCACCCTGTGCAATGGTCCAGGAGCGGCAGCTGCAGAGCGGTGGGTCAACTAGTCTCTGTGACGCCAACGGAAGCGGTCCGAAAGGGTGCAAGTCCGTGGTTGAGACGCATGACGGCCGTATAAATACCAATTCCAGCTGACATCTGTTGCTTTGGGATGGGCGTACAAACCATCATCTGGGATCCAACCGTCAGTCACGTCAAAGCAAGGGTTTGGTGCATGCTCACAAGATACCATACACTTTGGTGTGGACATCTCTTGACCAGCGCGCGGCCTCGTTGAGCATTCCATGCCCTCTTTCTTCCCTCTCCATAGCCAATCATGTGCCACGGACATCCCCATTGCCATGCCTGCGGCCACCAATCTGTGACGTGGCACTACTGCCCGTCGGCCCTCATAGACTTGCAGACGGGTTATGAGACACCATGTCCCAATCTCACGTTTGCCGCGTCGCAGTCGTCAACAGCAACCTGCCCACTAGCAAACTGTGACTTTCGCAGTGCCGGAGGCGGCGCATGGACATGTTGCAAATGTGGAGGGCGGAATGGCGGCGGGTGGTGCCAAAACGCTTCGCCCAATCCGAAATGGGAGAAGAACCCGATTACCGGCGAGTGGGAGTGGATTGAGAGTTGCGACCACGGTTGTTGCCGGGGCTGCGCCAAAGATCGTAAGTCTTCCGGTTGTTATCCTGAGCGAATGGGCTCTCGTCGAGTCGACCCTCCTCCCGGGAACTAAGTGTTTGCTGACCCGGGCACGAATCAAGCCTCGACTAGCACTGGCGAGTCCAGCCGTAAAGAAGGGAAAAGAGGAAAGGAGTCGCGGAAACACCGACAAAACGCCTCGGCCATTGCAAATGAGGTCGACCCTAGGGCGTCGTACAGCATCACGCTGGACTACAGCAGCGGAAAGGATGCGAGGGGTTCCTCAAGAAAAGAAAAGGAGTCAAAATCGACCTCCCACAAGAAGAGATAGCAGGAAGCCTGCCTGAACCAAGTCAGCCGTCCGTATATGACTGTGCTGTTACACGTCGACAAGAACGGGGGGTAAGGCGCAAAGTCTTGAAGAAGGGAAGGGAAAACGGGGGGTGGGGGATTACCTGATTAATATGTGCTCTAAAGCTCCGGGATCCAAAGACTGGAAGGACTCGCAAGAGTCGGCGGCAAACTTGATTTTTGTTGGAAGCCGCAGTGGGTGGTGGAAGGCGGCTCTTTGTACTTTTTTGTTGGATGCAGTGGTCTGCTCGTTTTCCGCATCGATCTACGCATCCTGCGTGTAATAATAATGACTCACTCCCGTCCAAATCGCCGAAATGGACCGCCTCGAAGTTGCCACTTCCAACTTGGTGCTGGTGTGGAAACTGCACTGGCACTGGCACGCACTGGCAGTGACGAATCGCGGACTGAGGACGGAAGGTGCTATTATTCTGTCCTTCCCGCCTTCCTTGCCGGGCCACTCGACACAGCAACACGAACGCATGTGTTTGAATCTCGCGGTGATCATTGATGCTTCGGGATGGTACTGCAGATCCAAAGAGACGGGAGTCAGTCTCCAGAGAGCAGCCATGCAAGTACTTGTGCAAAACTACTCCCGCGGTTGCCAGTCGTGTCACACCGCCGGTTCCGGCTTGGTGGTCTTGTAGCCTCCAGCATCCGTTATGGAGATCTCGAGATGCCGGGCTGGAGTATGAAATTATTGGTTTCCATCTAGGCACGAAGTAGCAGACTGCAGTTTCACTCTGAGACCTCGCGGGACTACTCCGGGGTCATCTCAGCTGAACCTTGCCGTTTCTTGCGTGGCGGCCTGAAACTAAACTTGGGTTGATTGTCCATCAGAAGCACTACATTGTCGTGTGTGGGTTTAGTCGTCCGATGGGAAGTTGACGGCGACAATAAACCGGCGGTATATGAATGCCACCAGAAGACCATTAGGCGGCATTTGGGTTAGGGTTCGATATGGTTACTGGACACTACTACGAACCTATGGCAGCCTGCGTGTTGACATCCATGGATCGAATGACATGAGGATGACAGCACCTATACCGTGCGTGTGTTGGCCCGCGGCCATGACGATGGGCCACGGCCCGGATCAACGGATGACTGCAAGTGCGCGGATGGCAGAAGGTCAGCCGTGAGCTTCAACTTGGAAGCCCCCAAAAAAGTAGAAACGTTCCACAAGACGAGCTCGGAGATTGCTATGCAGAAAGGCATGAGCCGATGACTGATCAATCAGTGGCTCTCTGTGTCTTGGCGGCAGCATCGTGGCGTTTTCGTCACGGTCAAGTCCGTGACCCCGGGTGCTGGTCTTGGCTTGAAGGGTCGGGTTGCCCGACAACTGCATCGTCCGAGAAAATGCCACGTGCCTTTCTTCGCTTAGCTGCCTCGGGAGCGCATGAGCGCACCCACACGCATGGCCATGTGTGCATGTCCAGGACGGCCAACTGCCGAGCGCTCCAACCGACCTAGCTGGCCGATAAACACCAACAACTCGGGTTACTAGTAGTTCGTGGGTGTTCGTGGATGGAGGTTGCAGGCGCGGCTGAGGAGTCAGAATGCCCTAGAATTTGACTGACATCGGTTCCGGGAAGGGCCTCCTGGGGCCCGGTGAGCAGGGAGGGCATTGAGCATTTTGCCGAAAAAGACCGACCGACCGATCTGGGCAGCGATGGAAGTGCTGAAATTCCAGGCCAACAAGGTTCCAGGTTGATTCCTTGTCTCTGCAAAGAATCGGCGCAACAAGATTGCAGTTATCGACTGGTTTCCTGCCGTTCCTTAGGTACGGTAACTCGACGCTCGGGCTCTTGTGCTGCTCGGGCGAGGTGCTCAGGGGCAGCGACACCTCAGAAATTACCGTCCATTCCATCATTTGTTGGTTGCTCAGATGGTTCCCCTCTGTGACTGGTTTGTGACTGGTTGTCAACAGCTTCTGGCCCCCGGGCATGATGGCGATCTGCCCCTGAACCCCACTTTTGAGCCAAATGACAGCGGTTCGTTGGACGCTTTTGGCGACCTGGTCGCACCGACTGCAGCCCTCCCACATGGGCGTCTGGCTGCAGGGCCGTGGCCCGGTCCCTCCCGCTCCAAACTGCCTGGGCCCTGGGTTGGTGCGTGGCACACTTCATTCCCACCGCTCAGACATTTCCTCCTTGTCACTTTGTTCGCTCATTTCTTCATCCCAACAGTCGCAATTGACTGAACAGCCCACGAATTATTCGAGCGATCAGCCCTGGGCAAGTCTCCTCTGGGCCCCGAGCCCCGCTCGCGAATTTCCACCCCCGGACAACGTTGCTCCCAGCAGCCCTTGTCTTGCTGCCCAGTGTTTCAAGTTGCGGCAGCGTCATCAGCCACGCTTCCCACCGTCAACAAAAGCCAGCACAAAAAGTCCGAACACACGCCCGTCCCACCGCCGACATGCCGACATCTTTGGACTCATCCCGCCCGATCATGGCCCCTTCGGTACGTTCTCCTCCCGCTTCATCCAACCGATGCAACCAAACCACCCCATCCTCATAACCTCCGCTCGCTCCTCCTCAAACTAACCACCACCAAGACCCGCGCCTCAGTCCGCTACTCCGCCTACAGCATGAACGCGCCCTCGCTCAGCCCGACGGTCCTCAGCACCGACAGCGTGACGGCCGAGATCCGCCCCATCGTCGACGGGCTCGAGCGGCTCAAGAACCCGCACCTGGCCGACCAGCGCGTGTTTCTAAACGAGGAGAAGACCACCACGCTGGCCAAGCTCGCCCTGAGCGCCAAGCTCGAACGCGCCCTGGGCCGCCGGATGACGAGCCAGGACGCCGTCATGCGGCCGCGGAAGCCGTCGGTCGTCGAGGTCCGCTCGGAGAAGGAGAAGATGTGAGATACTCGAAGCCACAACAACAACAACAACAACACAAAGGAAGAGCGATGATTTTAAGGATGGGATCTATCGTCGCAGGAAAGGAGAGGTGAGAGGGCTTACGGACTCGATGGGACGAACTTGAATGAAAGATCGTGCTGGGAGTACGCGGCATCTCCTTGCTGCGACGAAGCATGATGGGTTGGTGCGGCATATTGTGAGCTATCGGTTGTAGGATGACACGGAGGCGGGCTAGGTCATTCGCAGCTTGCTGGGCTTCCTGTGGTGTTTTTATTTTTACGATTTCTTGTTTTGTTTTCGGCATCATCGTATCGGCATTGTTCTTCTTTCGGGGCAGAAGATCATGAGCGTTCGACGGGGCATGTTGCAATGGGCAATCCGAAGCGGGGAGTAAATGGGGAACGGAAACACGGGAGCCAGGGGAAGATCTAGGGATATGGGTGGAACGTCCTGCTAGTTTTGGGATTTCTTTGATGTTACACAACGAGCGTGTGGTTATGAGATACCTAGGTACCTACACACCATTCTCAGCATTCCCGTTTCGGTGTCGTTTTTTGGTTCAGATAACCGTTGTTTCCCTGGTGATGAAAAGATCCCTAACGCCTAGCCTGAAGCTTAAACACAGCCCATGTTGACTCGAAATACATGCAAACACTTCCGTCGTCGCTAGCGAATCTCATACGCCCCATCGCCACAGCCCTAACCAACTCCCTG
>MU856849.1:0-170121 GCA_033296705.1 Chaetomidium leptoderma | reverse complement strand
CCCCCCCCCCCCCCCCCCATGTCACCCGCTCCCTCACTCCAGAAACACACGCGCTCCTCATGCATCCCTCCTCCCCTTCTCCTCGGCCATCTTAGCGTCCACCTCCCGCATCAGCTCAATCAGCTCCTTCTCCTCGCCCTCAAACTCCAGCCCCCGCGCCACCCACTCCCTCGCCTCGTCCAGGCGACCCATCTCGACCAGACACCGGCCGCGGCGGAACCAGGCCTTGGCGTTGCCCTGCCGCTTCGCCTCGACGCTCGCCTCGGCGTCGGCCGCCGCCTCGGGCCAGCTGCCCAGGTGCATGTGCGCCTGCGCGCGGTTGCTGTACAGCGCGTGCACCTCCTCGCGCACCAGCTGGCTGGGCTCCCACGCGGGGCGCGTCAGCGCCATCTGCAGGCCCAGCGTGTAAAACTTGATGGCCTCGGCGTAGCGCTGCTTGCGGAACTCGCCGTTGCCGCTCTCGCGCAGCTTGTTCAGGTTGCCGCTGCGCTTCGGGTTCACGGGCACCGGCGGCGGGGGCACCATGTGCGGCGCCTCGAGCGACGCGTGCAGGGAGCGGTGCAGGGCGTTGAGCGCGGCCAGCTCCGTCTCGAGCGCTTTGGAGGAGGAGGGGGGGTGGGCGGCGCTGATGGCTTTGGATTTGGGGTCGATTTGGAGGGGGATGAAGTCGAAGGCGTCTAGGTCCGACATGGTGGCTGGCGGTGGGGTTGGTGTCTTGGGCTGAAATTAGTGTCGTGGCTATCGCAGGTGGGGCTGGGCCTTGGGAGAAACAATTGCTGGCGAGCGTGCAAGTCACAGAGTTGTTGTCGCGTTGAGGTGCTCGGGAGTAGACAATGGATGGAGAGTGGGTTTTGGTCGCCAGAAGAGGACAGCTGTGAGTTGGCTGCCACTCGAAAGCCGTATCTTATCGAAAAGCCAAAAAAAAGCTTAATGACTAAGCAAGGCGGTCTGGGTTGGGCCCCCACAATTTCGACCCCTATTTCCGTCTCCTATTCGGGAAGTAAATGTAAACAAGTCGAGCTAGCACTAACTAAGGTCGTAGCTGAAGTGGGCTAAACATTGCGAGTATTGAATTGAAGACAGACAGACTTGGGGCTTCCAATGTCGGCTCTGAATACCCGATTGAATGAAGCTGGGGCTCCCCATCCAACTTGCACATCTGCGAGGTATCTTGCGAGGTATCTGTCTAACATCTGTCTAGCAAAGGAATGGCCACCAGCAGAAAGACACATCGCAAGCTGGAACATGAAGATAACAACACATCCTCCCCGTATGTTGCCAGTTTTTTTCTTTTTTTTTCTGTGAGTTTGAGCAAACGTATACTAAACCATCACAGCGCAATGCTGAACGGTTGTCCGCATCAAAACATAACGCACCTTTGAGCGAAAACCCCAACGATTTATTAGCCAGAATTATATCCCCCACGAATACCAACATGTTAGGTTATTCCCTGCCAACACTAGGCTTAGCCCGCGTAAACATCTCCGGCGGTGTCCAATCGCCCTTTGGTGACGGCTCCGAGACGAACATCTTGGAGACCCAGAACAGCTCATGTTCCCAGCAGCCGTCGGCCGGGGCCGCGGGAATTGACGGCACTACACTAAAGTCAGCATTTTGTTTTCGGAATGTTTATGGGAATAGACGTACATCTCTCCTTGAGGCGGTCCACAATGCGTTTGACAAACTTGACTTGGTATGGCTTGAGGGACACCAAGGCCGAGTCGGCCCTGTCATCCCAGTTGAAGTTCATGAGGTCGCAACGCTTGAAATACTGCCAGTGGGCTAGGAGCATGACTGCGCTGTGGTGGACCTCCTCAACAAGAATTGTGAGTGGTAGATGGAGGTCTCCGTATCGAGTGTCCTGCGGTATCATAGTCAGTTGGAGTGAAATTGGATGTATGCTAGCGGGCAAGAAAAAGAAAAGCCGTACCAAGGGCTTGCCCCTCGAGTTCTGCTTGACGTGACGATAGCGATCTTGAGAAGTGCAAGCAGTTTGGTGGAGGAGCAGAAAGGTGGCGAGGAAGACGGTAAACCAGGCTTTTTTGTTGCATGAGGTGAGGAAGGTGTCCACGGTTCGGAGCACTTCTGGAGCGAGCTTCTTGTAAACACGCTCGTGCCGGATGCTGTCGAACTGGGCAACAATCATCCGTGATACTATCTGGCCAGGAAGGGGATGTCCGGGCCCAAGTCCTGGGCTCAGACCCAGGTCCTCCTTCCCACAGAGCCATGCTGAGCCTGCCCCGTGACCTGGAAGCGACACGATTAGTTATAGGGACGGGGCTCAAGGTAAGGCACTACATACGTATGGCAAACCAAAGGCGGACAATTTTCTGCAAAAAGCCCTTTTCATCCGGAGTTTTCCTCGCTTCCTTCGTTCCTTCGCCATCTTCCGTCTTGATGGCGGCCTACGGACAGAAGATTAGCAACTGCATCACAGTCTAGACAGGGGGGGGGGAGAGGAAATGTCAATCATACAGGAAGCGAGTTGCAATGTGTCGCAATCATCGCAAACACGTCTTGAACTATGTCGTCCGAATGCTCCACCGCTTTCTTCAAGCCCGCAAGAGCATTGTGACCGATATACTCATTGAAGTCCCTGGCGGTTTTCTCCACGTCGGCAAGGCAGAACGCACCAGTATCTTGGGTCTTGGGAACGCTGCCATCCATATACATCACATGCGTCTTGTCGGTTTGTTCTGGCTTGAAACGTCGAACGCGGAGCCGTAGTGGGCTAGAGCAAAGCCCCTGGGTGATTTCTATGTCGTAAACAGCGCTATCGCTGGGGTCAAATACATCCATGACTTTGGTGTGGTCGAAGCGCATCGTATAACCTAGGCCGCCGGCGCGGTATATGGTCATGGACGTTACCTTGAATCGGACGCAAGGCAGATTGTGTATGGTTTTCTTCGAGTCTCTTCGGACCCTGAGACAAGTTTCGCACGGCGCGTGGGGGCTTTTCCTATCCAGCTTGTTGGGGGTGCACTTCGCCGTGTCAATACTAGGGTATCAGAGACAACCGTGAGGCAAGATCACTTACACGGACTCGTTGGTTATGGCACCGCAGGCAAGCTCCCATGGTTCGTGTGTTGGAGGTCTCTCTCCGCAGGCACTCGTCAAAACGAGCTCGCCTCTTCAGATCGTGTGGACCCTCGCCGCCTGAATCGTCCTCCGGTTTTGACGATCCTTCAACCATGCTCACTTGATTTGGCACAAATCCCCGCCCCTCAACCCACTCGGCCTGGTCCAAATAGTTTTTCTTGTGCCAGTCTCCGTCATTCATCGGCTTGATAGCCGGGCCATACGGTCCACTCAACCCAAAACCCAAGACACGGTGGGGGGCAGCTGTGTTGGCGCTTGTGTAGGGATGTTGGAGGCTGGCGGATGTGTGGTGTTCATCCAGCACGATATTGGCTGCACCATAACCTCCAAGCTGGTCGAACGTGGGCGTCATGATACTACCGAGAGGGACCTGCTCTGGCGGACCCTGTGTCAAACACTGGTAACTCGCATGGCCATCTGACGCCTCGGGTGGTCCGTACCCCGGCTGCACTGCAGCCAGGGAACCGCCATCACTTAGATTCAAGGGAAACTCAACAAAAGGTTGAAGTTCTGTCCCTATGAATGCCGATGGTGGTGGTGTCGAAAGGGAAGTCTGAAGATTGCAGGCAGCACTGGCTGGGAGCTGGTCATATGGTTCTTGGTTGCTCACCAGTGGTTGTTGCAGGGTGGGGAACCACGAAGATGATAAATGATAGGGTAAAGAACCAGTGGTGATATGATGGGCCAGCGAGAAATCCCACAGCGTGTGACTGGAGGCTGCTGTGGCATCGTCACTCAACAGCAGCTGTGGCTCTGCATCGAGTCGGGAGGTGTTGAGCACCGAGTCCCCCTGGTTGGGCTCCCCTAGCCAGAGTTGGGTTTGGTCGAAGCTCGCAGGCTCTGTGGGCCGAGCCGGATGCCCGGTTCCGGGCGGGTATGGGGCTTGGCTTGACGTCGCTCGCCCTGAAATGCGCTCGATGTTGCTTGTCCCATGCGTGTCAGGGATGATCGTGGGACCTGCATACCAAATACCGGCTTTCCCTAGTGGTGTGACAGGGCCGATGTGCGTCTGATGTGCGTTCGGAGGAACAAGCCGCGTGTTTGACTTTGTACAACGCTTCTTGGCTGGACGCACATCTGCACTTGTCAGGGCCTAGGTTGAGGAAGACAAGGTTAATCAAGGTCCGCGAAAGCTACACAGAAACAAGAGCAAGAACTAAGAGGACGGAGACTATTTACGAATGCATGCGGAGACAGTGACAGAGGTCGGAGGTCCGTCTCCATTGTGGTGGGCATAATAGCCGGCGGTCACGCCTCCCGACTCGGAGTCCTGATTGTGACCCCAAAACCCCTGCTCGTGACACCAGCAAGGCACCGTTGGGGGTGTGAGGTTTCCGGCGCCGTGGCTCTGGGTCGATACGGTTCCTGTTCCCAATTGGCAGGCGGTGGTGGGTAATCCAAGTCGTTGAACGTCGCGTAAGGCCAGCTGTCCTTGGAACTGCAGTTGCCTCACAGTCGGTGTGGGTGGTACAACCGGGGCCAGGGCGGCGAAGCCGAGCATCTGGCATCCAAATGAGGCGAATGGTCCCGAATTGGCCCCAGGGGCCCTCTCGGTAAGGAAAGGGTGCGCGAATCGTACGGAGTACCCGGGAGCGACCCAGTTGTGTGTTTGACGAGTGCCACCGTGCGACCGGAATGGGGGCACAAAGGCTGCAAGCGCTTGGTCTTGGTGGCCTGGGGAAGTTGCAGGCACAAGCTCGCAGAATTTGAGACGCTGGTTTTGGGGAAAATCTTTGGAAGAAGCCAAACAGCGAGAGAGGGTCACCCGCCAGCCTCGGCACCAAGCGAGCAACGAGGGTCCGAGAGACACACTCCCGAGTCGGAAGAGAGGACAATGGAACGAGGGGGAAGCCAGCCTCGGGGAAAGTTGTCGGGCGCGGTCATTCAACGCCTCAGCCTCGAGACGAGGAGGTCCGGTGTGCGGCCACGCCAAAAAGAAAAACAACAAAAATCACCTGTCACATTCAGACTGTCACAACACGAAAGACAGTGGCGCCCTTTTCCAAGCCCAACCCCAATCCTGAAGTATGTGCCCCTTCGAGTTGCCTCAAACCCTTCTGGCAGACAAAAGCCACGCAAGCCACGAAAGCCATAAAGACCACCAAGAGAAATCATGAAGGATGCAAGGATCACGAAAAGTCGAGTATTCCTATTTGATGAGCCGAGACGTCGCCGATCGTTCTGATGTGCTCGAGATGAGATGGAGATGAAATGGGGTCGAGATGAGATGGGCTGATGGGGGGTCGAGTCGAGTTGAGATTGGAACAACCGTGTCGGGCGGTGCCCGTGCCAACCTCCAATTCGATTGGAATGACGGGAAATGTGCGGAGCTTTCTTTTCCACGGGCCACCAGTTGAGGCACCTGGCACCTGCCTGTGGTGCTCAGGTTGTCGGCGAATCGAGAATGGCAGGACCCGTGGGAGCCGAACCGGTGAAGATGCAAGGACCTACATCCGGAATTTCAGCCTTCAGGTTTCCCGAATTCCAGCCTGGACTGGACTGGACCCCGAGCAAGGGTTGCGGGCATGGATAGATTTCGCACTTGCCGTCACTAAGAACCAACTGCATATTCTGAGCCAACACCCCACGCTTTTGCTGCGGCACATGAGTTCCCATCGACACCTCAAATGCACTGTCCCATCGAAAACATGCGCCACCTGCAGGCGCCGTATGCCTCTAAACCCCACTGCATGCTTCAAAACTGGAGAAAAAAAGAAAAAAAGAAAAACTTAAAGGTAAGTGCACGATGGAAATAGTACACGAGCGAGCACTTGCTGATATATTTATTGACTAGGTCGTATGTACACAGTATGTATAGCCACAAGCAAGGGTCCGATCGTGTCCGAGTCGTTTGATTGCGACCCTTTGCCAGGATGTGGAGATGCCGAGGGTTACGGAGGAACGGAAGACACCATAGCCACTCGGGAGCGCGCCGAACACCTACTCAACGTTAGGTATGGCGCACCGCAGCTCCACGCGTCTCCACGAACCATATATTTCTTCTCCGTCACGTCAACCTCTAGTGCCTCTGCAGTGGCTCTGGTGATCCCATACTCGGTTTGGCGTTTATGGAGCCCGACCGAGTAGTGGAACCGCGAACGGATTTGCTGAGATTGCTTAGCTTCACTCGAGACACACTATCACAGTTCTCCTCCCAGCTGGATCGCGTTTATTTATCCTTTCAAATTAAGAGGCCGGGCTAACTAAGCTCGAGCTAAGGTGCCCAAGTCTAGCTGTGGATGACGCTGCATGAATGCATGGTTCGCGGTTCCGCAACCGTCGCCCCGGCCGGCGGACCGCTCCGATCCGGCAAGATCTCCCCGGCGATTAGGTGACCGCCTTAGGCAAGGTTGCCACTCGCGCTACGAGGTAAACGAGAGGCGCTATGCTCAGCCCTGGATCCCCTAGGTACGCTTAACCTACCGCGGCTCTGGCTAGCTGAAGAACACACCCAGAAGTCCGAATTAAGGGCATGGCGACACTCCACGAAGTGGGCGGATGGACGGTACCTGCCGTTGGCGCTTGCTTCTGCAGCAGTCTCCACAACTGTCTTGAGCAGGTTCCGATGTTGCTCGAGCATAACTACTGTTTAGGCGTGGCTCGCATTTCGGCAGCCGAGATGGTCAGGGGCTCGGAATCGCCTCGAGCTCGGTCCGGGGCGTTGACAGCGACGCCATTGACGGCAGAGTCACTCGATTCGTTCTGCAGAGCGGTCTGAATAGAATGATACCTGTTATCTCAGCCCACCTGGGACTCCGGCTTCTCTCCCAGCTCGCCAGGGTGCGATCAACCAACCCCCTTGGCGGGCGCTCTGATCGAAACCCCTGGTTCACTGTCCAGTGTTGTCCCGCGTGGGCCGCAACTCCTAGCTGACTGTTCCCGCCCTTCCAACGTTTCGGACACTCCAACGTTTCCCTTTTCTCCCCCCCCCCTTCCGCTCCTCAACACCCACCCGAATCCAAGACCCAATACCGCGAGAGATGGAGGTGGCGCTACCGGAGTCTCACCGTCGACGCACGACACACAGCCGATGTTATCCATCCAACATGCTTGACGAACCATGACGGAGACGGCCTGCCATCGCTGGGCAACCCACGTCTAGATCCAGCCTGCCGAGCCACTCTCTCTTGGCAAGACCTGCGCAAACAGCCGGACAACCAATCTCGTCATCTTGCAGTCATGGTCCCCGAGATCCCCCCACGGCACCGGGGAGGTGCAGAGTACTTGAATCCACCGGCTCCGTCAACATGCCGCTGTTGCTGCCTCAAGCTCGCATCTCCCGGGAACAGAACGCTGCGAAGGTGGTCGAGAGACACCACTGCCCATTCAACAAACTTCAACAAACATCAACAAACATCAACAAACACCCACGGTACAAACGTTGTACAGATCTAGAGCCTTCCGGGTAGCACGAAGCTATAGAAAACAACAACCATGGAGAAAATGGAAGGCCATCATGTCGTCCAGCTCCACGAGCAGGGCGTTGCCGAGGTGCAAGAGACATTGGAAGCGTTCAAGAGTCAGTCGCCACACTTTTGCCCTTCCGTTCTCAAGACTCGACCACCCAACTGACAAAGACCAGACCTCGGACTCGGCGCAGACGCCGTGACGCGCGAGAGTTTTCCTCTCCCCGCGACCCAAGCACAGCTCACCCGTGCTTCCCTTGATGTCCACCAAGGCCGGGGTTTCGCCATCGTCAGAGGACTCGACCCTCGCAAGTACACTGCCGAAGACAATGTGACAATCTTCTTGGGCATTTCCAACTACATCGGGGAGCAGAGAGGCATCCAAGACAAGAAGGGTTCCGTGTTGAGTACAGCTGGCTCTTCCTCTTTTGCTCCGATCCAGTTACTCACTCATTGGCCTGGCCTTAGCCCATGTCACGGATTCCAAGGTCTGGACCACGCCTCCCGCGATGCGCCATGGAATTCACACAACCGCCGGCTTGGTAAGTCGATGTTTGAAGAGGGCCCCCCTATAGTAATCCTCGCTGACGGAACATGGGATCAGGCTTGGCATTGTGACATGGGAACTGACATTCTCGCACTGCATATCCGCTCTCTGGCCGAAACCGGTGGAAACACCTTCGTGGCATCGTCGTCGAACATTTACAATGAGCTCGTGACATCGTACCCGGAAGCCTTGAAGGCTCTGTGCGATCCGAGTTGGCCGATCCAGGTGTTAGTCGACCCCCCTGAATGCGTTTGATTGGTTTGGATTCCGCCACAACTACCACCTCTCCTTGCAACGTCGCTGACACTCCATGTCCAGGTCCGGTGACCCTTCACGATACATCATTGTGCCGTTGCTACACGTTTCCGAGGAGAAAATCCTGATCAGCGTTGACCCGGGACGCTTGGGTCTTCACCCTGCGACCGCAAAGACCGGTCGACAGTCCCCTGTCCCAGCTCTGAACCAGCCGCAGCTCGATGCCCTCGAGGTTCTTTCAACTCTGGCGTCCAAATACCGCTATTGTCTGGACACGAAGCCAGGCGACATGGTTTTCATAAACAACGTCGCCATGTTGCATGCTCGCGACTCTTACGTCGACCCGAAGGATGGACCTGGACGCCACTTCGTCCGCCTGTGGTTGCGGAATCCGGAGCTGGCCTGGGACATCCCCCAATCCATGCGAGTACCTTGGGAGGCCGCTTTTGGCCCCGACGGTAATGGTTTCCCCGGCCTGGAGAAGAGATATCCGGTCATGCCGACCCTGGAATACAACCCACCCAAGTACACAGCCGGTTCGGCGGCGTTCATCCTGGAGGACGGTGGAGACGTTAACGGCGAGGGTTGTATTTGACGGGGCCGTCATGATTCCGGCTCCGATCAACCACTGGTTGCTATGTCTAGGACGAACATCTTGAGTTTTGCATTTCTGCCCTTTAACCTAACTACGCACCCTCGTTATCTCACGGCATTTTGGGTTCAATTTGATGGCCTTGTGGGCTTGCTCAGAACGCAATCAACACTTGTTCTTTGTTGAATACCACAGTTTGCTCGAGTCACTGCCGGCTCTAAGGGGGTTGGCTGGAGCTCAAACGGCCAAAACGGGGAGGCCCTGCAGTCCAGTAGGCAAAAGCTGCCGCAGGGCCGCTTTCTATCCGCAACGTATGAGCTAGTTTGACCATTGACGGCAATTTGACTGCATCTTAACCTGCATATTATCATCAGCCCAGTCCCAGTGAGTTCCCACCCTACTCTACCCCCGTGGATACGACGCTGACATCTAGTCTCTCGGAACAGATGGGCGTGATTGCTCGGGACGAGCCCCGGCCTCGAAAGTTCGGGCCACGGTAGGCCTTTTGGGGCCCGCCAGCTTCGGCTTCCCTTGAAGAGGTAGCAAGCCGAGGGTTCTCGGGACTTGGAATCGCACCAACATCCTTGCCGCCCGCACCTTTGTGTGAAGTTCAGCCAATGCGCGGCCAGTTATCTCCATCTCCATCATCAAGCAAGGCATGGGCCTTGTTCAAGGGCTGCCGCATCGAGCATCTCCCTCCCAATAGTCAAGTCCGGTAGTGTCCTTCCGCCAACAACCCGAGCTACAAGGCGACTTCAGAGCTCACGAGCTCAACAACACCCACAACCACCTCTCCTCCATGACCGGACACCCTCTTCGGATGCAATCCTGGCCAGCAGGATGTTCCGCACCAAACTCTTGGCGGGGGGTCCTTGCTGCGTCACTCCATAATCACTCAATCTAGACACCCTACTGCTGCAAAACTTGGAACAGGCTGTCACACTGCTGGCCTCGTGCTGAAGACGAAGTGGAGGGAGGGTTGGGGCGAGTTGGTCCACAAAAACCTGCTTGTCTTTCTTAACGACTCTGTAAACAAAGCTATCAATATGGCTCGACTATGAAGGACAATTAATAGACAACGGGAAACCAACACCCAACGAGAGGCACCACTGCACAGCTCTCGGGCTAACAAGACAAGACCTGCGAGTAATCACCGAAAAGCTTCGGCCCGGGAGCGAGAGGACCGAGCCAGGGTCCTCCCGTGCAGGCTCTCCCCCGCTCGTCTATCCAATCCTTGGTCGCAAAACAAACGCATGTTGGTGTAACCCTGCTTCGGTGGGAATTGTACAGTACACAGCAGCGCGATAAACGAGGGGAACGCGACTCTCGTTCAACCACTCGGCAACATGGTTAACTATTGGTTAAGGACGGCTTATCTATCGCCGCGGATTCTGCACATCGGACTCGGCAACCTCCTCGTCCGCTGCCGACGGCTCCTTTTGGAGGCTCAGGGGGCTTTGAAAAGGGGAGCACCCACATCCGATGTGTCCTCATATTGATCACAGGAACCCAGTAGCGAGTGCCACGCTTCATGAGCGGCGTCAAATCAAAACCCCGCACATGGAGGAAGTCTCGGATATCGACCAACGCTCCATCTTGCAGCTTCTTCCAAGATCATGCACCCCAGAGGCGCAGTACAACTTTCCTTCTTCAGCACTGTGGCCGAATCATGGAAGCCAACATGGCTCGGGGCCGCAGTACCCCCGCTCCGGGGCCAACGTTGATTGGGAGTTCGCAGACCTAACTGCAGAACCCATTCGCTAATTCAAGGGACAAGCACCAAGCCTAGTTGCTCTTACAAATATGCCCACGCATCTAAACACCACAATGCGAGATGAGCTTTACTCGGCCAGCTGCAGAAAGGCTTGCTATATTATCAAGTCGCCGAGGTGGTAATGCCTCTCTGCCGTCAGTGTCTCGGAACACATCGGCCTCTCCGAGACAACCACTCCCCCTTCCCCCACGCTCTGACCTGACACGCCCCCTCCGTAATTAGTAGCCACCCACCCCCATTCTCATACGGCAGACAAGCTCGTCACCCTCGCCAGATCTCCTCCCTCCCGCCCGGCCCCGGGTTTGATGGCGGCGCTAAAACGGCTTGCCGCGCGAATCTTCTCGCCATACGCAATGAAACCAAACGGGACCAACGCCAGGCCCGCACTGACACCTGCCAGCACCGTACACGACCACGCGATGCCCAACCCATCCACCATGTCCTCGATGCCCAATGGGAGCAGCGTACCGGCCACACTCCGCGTCATGCTCATGGCTGCGAGCGCCGAGGCCGAGTAGATGCCGTACGCGTCGGCGACGTACTGTGTGTGTAATCAAACTGTCAGCACGTTATTGCCGCCGAGGATTCAAAGAATACAAGTTCTCTGCGTACGTTGATGATGGCCACGTAGATCAGGTGGTATGCCAATCCGTACGGCACCATCGATGCCAGGGGGACGGCCCAGTGGATGTCGGCCCGGGAAGACCAGCCCAGCCACAGCATGGAGATGACATAGACCGGCCCCGCGGCGCACACGAGAGGGAGCCGGAGGTATTCTTCCCTCTTGGTGGGATGTTTTGCACTGAGACGGGGGGCGACGCCGTCGTACCAGACGCAGATGAAGGAGCCGAGGATGGTGCCGAGTCCCACTGGACCGTGGTCAGTATCATCAGTCGAGGCTAGAAGAGGGGTTCAGTAAGAACTTCAAACATACTTATCGTAAACAGGATTCCAGACATGCCAGGGGTAAACCCGTAGATGCCTTGGAAGATGCGGGGGAAGATTTGTAGGAGCCTAGGGGCATGTAAGCAGACAGTGCTGGGGTAGGGGTTGATCGGCGGCCCTACATGTAAAAGACGGCGTATACAAAACCCAAGTATGCACAAGACAGGGAAACCACCATTTCCCCAAAGAGGAGACGCCACGGCCTCGACAGGGTTGTTTTCTGCGACCAAGTCAGCTTCTTTCAACATTCAGAGAGTTTCAAAGTTAGTTCACTGACATAGGCCACCCAAGTGCTCTCCCGTTTCAGGTCAGACGGAGCCACAAATTGCTTGCCCGTGTTTGAGTGCTCCTTATTCAGCCTGGCTGCTTTCTTCCTCAGTATCGCCGAGGCCAACGTCTCGGG
Source organism: Chaetomidium leptoderma (assembly GCA_033296705.1). NCBI lineage: Eukaryota > Fungi > Ascomycota > Sordariomycetes > Sordariales > Chaetomiaceae > Chaetomidium > Chaetomidium leptoderma. Next base: position 158,100 of record MU856849.1, on the reverse strand, counting down.
AAGTAGAAGTACAGCAAATAGCGAGGCCACGGGGAGAGAGAGTGAAATCCTGAGGAAACGGATCGGTTAGCAACAGCCCGAGACGGGCCAAAAAGAAGGAGGAAAATCAAAAAGGGGTAACTCGCCAGAAAACAGCCCGCCAGCCCAGCTCGATGCTCACAAAGCCCGCCATGATTGGGGCGCCCAGGGGACCAACGAAGGTTGTCGCCGACCTGGAGGATGTTGTCAGCAAACTTGACTCGGCCAGTTTACCCTTTTCTTCATCTTCTAATCGTAAAAAGCCATTTTGCACCTCAGACAAACTAAAGAGCAACTGTACCCCCCCCTACTAAGCAGCACAGCACAAGGCCGGACTTTGAGCCCCCCAAAACCTATCAACCCCTTTGCCCTCCTCTCATTTCAAATCAACCAACTCCCAAGAGGAAAGAAAGGGGATAGAAAATAGAGAAGTAGAAAAAAGAGAAACAGAAAAAAGGGGAATAGAAAAAAGAGGGGAAAAAAGGGGGGGGGGATAGATAGCTAAAGAAAAGGAACAGAAAAAACAAAAAGCAAAACTCACCACAACATCATAACCCTCCCCCTAACCACCTCCCCCTCAAACAAATCCGCCAACACCCCCCCAAAAACACTCACCGGCGGCGACCCCACGACGCCCGCAAAAAACCTCAACACCAAAAACCCAACCCACCCGCCCACCACCGCCTGGCCCAGCGAAGCCAACACGAAAAGCGCGGCCCCCACCACGAGCACGCGCCACCGGCCCACCAGCGCCGACTCGCTCAGCGGCGCCGACACGAGCGGGCCAAAGACGAAGCCGGCTAGGTAGAGGGACGCGGGCAGGACCCGCTGCGGACCGCCGGCGGTGGGGTTGGCGATCTGGAAGGAGACGGGGAGGGAGGGGGAGAAGTTGGAGGGGAGGGTGGAGGCGAAGGAGGTTGTTGTTGTGGAGAGGACGGCGGTGAGGAAGATGAGGAGTTTTGTTTTCTGTTTTGGTCGCCCGTTGTATACATTGTTAGACGGGATGGGATGGACGGGGTTTTTGATGGGTTGAAAGAATAAAGAGGAAAACGTACGGTTGACCAGTTGTGAGGGTTGGCTGGGTCGTTTGGTGTAAAGGAGACGATGGTGCGGTTCTCTTCTGCTGGCTCGGGGGCTGCTGGGGGTGGAGGATGGCTGGTGTTTGTCAGGGGTAATGTGATGTCGCTGCTTCTGGTACTGTTGTTGCTGCTGCTTGACATGGAGATCGGACTGGCCTTTTCGGCCTCTTCAGCAGGGCTGATCATCTTCATCGTTACTAAAATGGTTGACAGGAGCGAGAGAGTAGTGGCGGACACGGCCAGGTTCATGTGTGTAATCGTATCTGTCAACTTCAATTTAGGGGCAACCAGCGTACTTATGAGTACATACCCCTAGGCTTTCCGCCCATACCGCTCCCCCATCGGCCTGTCCAGGGCACATCGAGAACCAGCGAGATCGTGACTCCGGTCTAGCAACGGAAGCAGGGATCCCAACTTGGCAATTCCCGGCGAGCATGCGGTTTGCAGGATTCTAGAACCCCCATGCCGTTGTGCAGTCTCTGGGCAGGGCATGTTCATGTTGGACGGTGTAATGCCCGGTCTAGACCTTGGAAGCCGCCCCTTTGCGTCAGGTAATGTGAATGCTCGCCGGGAACTTCTCCCTGGAACCAATCTTGCCCCTGACCGGTAACCCCTGTGTGACTGGTCTTTCACCTAGCCAGTCGGTAAAACCTTTGCCATCGTGAAAAGGATTTGGCGTCATGACTGTCCGATGGCGGCCCGTAGCGTAGACACAGAGGTCCGATGGCCCTCCGGTCCCCAGACTCCGGGGGGATCGGAGAAGTGGGTCAAGGTACCAGCCTAGTTAGAGACGGCCCCGTCCGGGGGCCGAGCCGAGGTGGGTTTCCAGTTGTTCTGGGCCTCCAGCTCCCCAGCTCGTCAGCGAGGTTTGACATCCACAGTCATAGGAGGTTGAACCAGGTTTCTTGGAGGGTTGTGAAGGAGGCATGGAGTGTAAACATGCCTAAACGTTCTGACGATAGTTGGTGTTATCCCCACGGTGGAGACGGTCCGGGAATAGGGAGTGTAAGTCACCTCCGGGGCCAGGCCGTTCTAGCTCTCTTCCCCTGATCCCTCTAGCGGTCAGGAACAGTGCCAAGTTTGCTTGCTCGACCATCATGCCCGTTACAGTTCAATACCACGCAGCAGCACCGGCACGTCCCCGGGTCCCGTAACCATTACCGCACCGTGCTGCAGGTCCGAAAGACAGGAGAAGCGGTGTAAGCAGAAAATCCCCACAAGCTTCCAGCTAGGTAGGTTTCTGAAAAGGTCGAACCGTCTCCAGCTTAGACATGACCTGGGAAACCAAGAGGCACCTCCCCACATGTAGACCGTGAGATGAGACACGCCCTTCCCATGTCTCATTCAACATGCTGCATGAACGGTTGCGGCGCCCCAGTTCGGGGGTGGGGATCCGTGAGAGGCGGAGACCCGATTGGTTCCCAGCAAATGCACGAGGTCATATGCCCCGTCGAAGAATGTTTACACTCGGGCTCCTTCATCCCGAGCCATGTCTGCCGTTGGCTACCGTGCCGAGCCGAGCTTCTCTGTACCCATGGTTCCGGTATCGTTCCGATCAGGGACGTTCCCGAGAGCGGTGCCGGCCGTTGGCCGACGTCAAGTGCAGGCAGACAATTGCTTGTTGGGCAGGTATTCCGGTGTTAGTCATAGAACCTGCAAGTGGCCCAGGTCAGGTCACTGTCCCGTCATGGAGTTTGCAGGTAGGGGGAACCGATAACTCGTATAGAATGCATATAGCACTGTAAAAAAAGAAATGCCAAAAGGGGATATAACACCATCAAGCTCGTTCCCCGCCTTAACCTCCTTCCCCCCCGTCCATTGTAACGCCAAACCAAAGGTATCGTATGCAAACCCATTGGTATCTGTTGGGCAAAACAGTCGAAGTCCCGTTTCCAAGAGTCTAACGCGCTAACCAAGTTCCGACCTCGTTGAAGCAAAGTGTGAACGCCAAAGTCCGTCCCCTTCCCCTTGTCATAAGCTACCATGTTATCTGTGTGATTATCGTTCGTGTATGAGTGGAGAAAAAGCAGAGGTGAGGAAGGCGGATAGGGTATCTCGTGTCGAAAACGCCCGAAGCTTAGGAAAAGACTGAAAGAAACCGGCTCCACGTCTTGAGGAGGAAGTTGACGAGCAAGCCAAAGGCACCGAGCACACTGAAGATCTGGAGAAACTCCCACGGATAGCGCGTCCGCACTTCGGTCTCGAGGAAAGCCTGTTGGCCCTTGGTCACGGAGTCGGTAGGGCTTGGGGGGAAGCGGCCGGTCGATACGTATTGCTCCATGAGGGCGTCCTTCTCGTACCACCGCTCACGAAGCCAGAGGTCGAACTCGTTCGGGTCGTCCAACGGGATGTCGGCGATGCGGAACCGACGCCAGTAGAAGTTGACCGATTTCGGCGGCTGCCCTCGGATATAAATACCCGAGAGGGTGAAGATCGTCTCACCGAACTTGCCCCGACTGCAAGAGGTGTTAGCAGATGTGGTCGCAGTCAGACAGGGGAGAGGGGGGATGAAACTGACGGGACTCCCTCATAAGCAACGGTACAGTCATAAACGTAGTCCACGGTGCCCTTGAGCTCGTTGAGGCAAAAGTAGGTGCCCGTGCTCCGGGGGAGCAGCATATGGTCCGGGTTCTTCACGCCCGTCTTCTCTGCCCACTTGGCAGACTTATTCATGCCATTCTGAGACGCATTCGTGCCCTCTGGGAACAGGAGTAGCCACATGGGGTCGAGGTACTTGTTCCCGTCGGGGGCCGTGTGGCGCGTCTTGAGCTTCCCTAGCCGGTGGGCCAGTCGAGGCTGGTCGACGGCCATTTTCCGGGACATGAAGATGAAGCCGTAGAACATCATGCCGGGCCCCACGAGCGGGATGTACTTGAGCGACTCCTTCAGGATGATGTAGAGCGAGCCGTGCATCTTGGGGGTGTTTGCATAGCCAACCCACCAGAGATACAACCAGTCGGTGTAGATCTGGTGGTTGGCCATCATGACCATGCGCTCGGGGAATGAGAATTCCACCAGGCCATCCTCCGTCTTCCGGATCTGGTCGGCCACCGAGGCATCGCCGCTGATTCGTATCGTGGTCGGGCCCCACCAGTGGGTCATGGTGGTGATGAGCAGGCCGAACGACTGCTTCGTGAGGGACATGTAGGCATAGTAGAGCTCGCGGTTGATCCAGTAGAGGGGCGCGCCAATGAGCTGGGTTCCGTGGATACTGCGGTTCCCAAGGGTCAACTGTTAGCTTCTTATTCATTGAATATGAAATATAAATATGGGTGGTGGGGGCAGAGCAGATGACAGGACAGCGGGGTGCATACGCGATAATGCAGGCAGAGAAATACAGGCCGAACGACACGGTCCGGAGCGCCTGCACCAGCCGGCTGTGCTTCTCCCGGCCGGAGGGGTGGGCGACGGGAACCGGCACCGCAGCAGCCGACTTGGCTTCGGCCGACTTGGCTTTGGCCGTCATTATGGCTCGGAGATCGGCAGCGATGGTGCCAAGCTTTTCGGGTCGAGATCCGGAGGCACGCCGCAATGCACGGGGGCAGGCGTCGGTCGGAGGAGGGAAAAACAAGTGGCAAAACTCGGGGTTCGAGGGAGAATGGTCTGATCTAATGGTGCCTTGTGGACCGGAGTTTTGTGCAGGTCCGGCGAGGTTGACCGCAGGGCAGGGCAGGCAGCCGCAGGCGCAAGCTGAACTGGTTGCGGTGCTGCAGGGTCGTCATCCGCCAGTTCCGAGGGGCGACCTAGGTAAGGTCACGACAGACTCGAACCAACGCTGCAATCGGTGCGACAAAGCCGCCACACAATTCTAGGGCTCGGGCGGCACAGCGGCACAGCGGCTGGCGAGGGCATCGCCGTTCACACCTGGCCCAGAAAAATGCAGGTTGATCAGACGGACATGTGCATCGTTGCTGTTCATGTCAATCGTCGGTGACGGGGCTGATGGAGAATCGGAGATGCATCCATGTGATTCACTGGATTGTGGGAATGGGATGGATCCATCGCGGCACATCGGACGCTCCCTGCAGCTGCCGCCCCACCATCAACGAGCCCAGTGCCGAGGCCTGTCAACGCTCTGCCAGCAGGCTGGAACCTCATCAGAAACGCCGACGCCGATGAGCTTGGTTGCTGAGCTTGGGCCACGCAGAGCCCAGCCCGGCAGCCAAGCTGGAAATCAATGCGCCGCCATTGGGGCTGTGCGGGTGACCGCCGTGGGTACCTTCGGCTATCACCAGGCCTCGAGTCTCCGCTGCTCAATCTTGGCAGCTCTAGAGCTTTGATCAAGACTCCAGAATTCATCCACCATCCCGACTCTCCAGCGCGTCAAGCTGTCATTGCGAGACACAGCGCCCACAGCGCCCACAGCTTCAACACTTTGCAGCGCACACATCCGGAGAGGCAGACTGTGACCACCGCCATGTCGGCATGTCGGGGTCATCATTTCTGGCTCCAAATCGCCACTTCCGTCCTGTCACCTCAGTGGCCTTGAAATCTTCCAGCATGGCGCTGGGACCCAGCTGTTGGAGTCGGCTTGGTGGGCGGGGAATGACTGGAGGCTGTCGGCTCTTCTCCGTCTCGGCCGCGCGTGGGCAGATTCTCGACGTCGCGACGCTCCCCAGCCGCATCGTCCCCCACTACCAGCAGACCAAGACGTCGTCGCTGCTCTCGCTGCACTGGCCCCAACCGCCCCGGAACGTCCTGCTCATGCCCAAGCTGCATGCGCCCCGCGTCACCGTCAAAGCCGTCGAATTTGCCAAGCACATTTACAACAACTACCCGGGCCTCAACCTCGTCTTCGAGAGCCACGTTGCCAAGGACATCCACGAGACCCTGCCGTTCCCCATCTACACGGCCGACCCGAGCGATGCGCCGACACTCTTCGCCGAGAAGATCGACCTCGTCACAACCATGGGCGGCGACGGCACCATCCTGCGCGCAGCGAGCCTCTTCTCGATGCACAATAGCGTGCCGCCGATCCTGTCCTTCAGCATGGGCACCCTCGGCTTCCTGGGCGAGTGGAAATTCGGCGAATATAAGCGGGCATGGAGGGAGTGCTACATGAGCGGATGCTCCGTCACCATCGAAGACCTCGGTGACCCGCATACCCGCGCAGCCGTAGCAGGCGCACGCGCAGGCACGCAACCGAGCGACAGCTCAGACTTCATGCCCCTGTCAGGCTGGGACGACGTCCGTGGCAACGGGCAGTGCATGGGCGCGAGCCGCACCTCCAAGATCCTGCTCCGCAACCGCCTCCGGGTCGGCATCTACGACAGCGAAGGCCGCAACATCAACGAGCAGCTCCTGCCGACCACGGCCGCCGAACCGGACCTCGGCCCCCCCACGGCAACAAACAAGACCAACGACAGCCCCGACCATCTCTCCCCTTACCTCCACGCCATCAACGAGGTCTCGATCGATCGCGGCTCCCACCCCCACCTCGCCATCATCGACATCTACGTCAACTCGCACTTCCTCACCGAGGCCGTCGCCGACGGCATCCTCATCAGCACCCCGACCGGGTCCACCGCCTACTCCCTCAGCGCCGGCGGGTCCATCGTCCACCCGCTCGTCAAGTCGCTGCTCATCACCCCGATCAGCCCGCGCAGCCTCAGCTTCCGGCCCCTCGTGCTGCCGCTGCACACCAAAGTGGTGCTGAAGCTGAGCAAGCGGAACAGGGGGCGCGAACTGCCCGTGAGTATCGACGGGAAGAGGCGGGTCGGGGTGACCATCGGCATGGAAGTGAGGGTGGAGGGCGAGAGGTTGGAGAAGGGGGTCGACGGCTGGCGCGGCGGCGTGCCCTGTGTGATTCGGGCGTCGTCGACGAGGGGTGGCGATGGAGAGGGGATTGCCGAGGATGATGATTCCTGGGTGGGCGGGCTGAATGGGTTGTTGAAGTTCAATTATCCCTTTGGGGAGCCGGTCGAGGAACCGTAGGCGCGTTGTCGTGTAATCATGCGGGCTGGTGATGTTTTGGATGTTAGTGTGGATGGTATGGAGAACTTGATACCCAATAATAAATAAATCTTGGATATGCTGTGTTTTGCTGGTTCTCAGCAGCGGCTTGTCCGTTTATAAAAACCTTTCAACCCGCAGGCACTGGGTGCCTCTTGACATACGACAAACATCTCGTTTCAAGATCGGCATAGCTTACTTATCAACGAAGCACTTATCATACCCGTATGTTGTATCCTCATTACATCAACCCATCCATTCATTACATCCCACCGGGTACCAGTTACATACAGCCACGAAGAACAAGGTATGTATATACCACGCTGACTTTTCCCCTAGGTATTCCCAAAACTTCATCCATCCACTTCATCAATCACTGAATACGCACGCAGTAAAGGTGAGTACCACCCACCACCCCCCCCAACTAACCAACCTAGGCTACCCTAAATAATAAAACTTCAGAGAGCAGCAACAGCCCCCAAAAGCATCATCCCCAAGCTGCCCACCACCGCAGCCACACCCCCACCCGTCTGAATCGACGACGTCGGCTCGGCAGGGGCGGCCCTGGTGGTGCTGCTGCTGTTGGCGGGGGGCGGGGTGGGGATGGAGCTGGGGCCGGGCGTGACGATGGAGCCTGGCGCTGACGAGCTCTCGGTCGGCTCATCGTCGCCGTCACCCTCTCCGGGGGTTTCGGTGGAGGTCGGCTCGGGTTCCTCTTCCGAGGAGGAGGAGGAGGTAGCCGGAGGCGGGGTGGTGGTGCTGGTGACCATGGTGGTGGTTTCGGCCGGGGGGGGTTTGGTGTCGACGTCGGCGCAGAACTTTTCGGTGGCGGGGAGGACCTTGTCTGATTTTCTTTTGTGTTAATTACTAGAGAGACCGGGATGGGGAGAAGAAGGGGAAAGGAAGGGGGAACTGGAAGAAAAAGAAAAAAAACCGTACTCAGAGCCACGTCGAGGCCGCACTTGTCGACGACGCAGGGGGTGGCGGCCGTCTTGATGGCCTCCATGTTCTTGCACACGCAGGCAAAGTCGGTCGCCTTGCACGACGTCGTGCCGATGCCGTCCATGATGCAGGGGAGCGAGCACTCGGGGAAGATGGAGATGTCCTGGGCCGAGGCGACCGTGGCGGCCAGGGCGACGAGGGCGGTGCTGTACTTCATGGTGGGCGGTTTTGTGTGTGTGTGTGTGTGTGTGTGTGTGTAGGACGAGATGTAAACAACGAGTGTGTGTCTGGGTTGGTCACTGTAACGAGTGTGATGGGGAGGAGAAAGGGAGAGGAAGACGCCAGGAGAGATGGAAGAGGTGGACGGTCTTATACGGCAAGTGCTGTAGCTAGTTACTTAGGAAACTTGATTCCTGGCCATGAAATGAGGTCGGCGGCTTTGGCGTGCCCTCCAGCAAGTGAGCTCGGTCACGCTACTCGTTGGGGGGGTGGAGATAGGCCGTCCATCCTTCATGAAGCTGAGCTTGTTGGGAATGGGCGCAGGAACGGCCTTCATTGGCCACCAGGACGTTGAGCAGGCAAGGCCTGGCGGGGGAGGCGACAAAAATCCCCTGTTCCCGGATGCGGCCACCCCAGACTGAGCGCCACAAGAGATCTCAGGAAGTGAATCCGGGGAAGTGGGACGTTGCATATGATCGTGCCCGGGGAGAGAAGCCTCGGCCCCAACCCCTTGTTCGGGTTGTCTCCTCCGAAACAGGTTCTGTGCTCCCGAAGCCTCCCATCTTGTTCCGTTTGTGCCTCTTCATTACAGCTGTGTACGGTTGAGTAAGAAGGGAGGATCTTTGGTCCCGCGAGAGCAGGTCCCTAATTTTCTCGTCTCCAGAGCAAGAGTCGATCGAGTCAAGAGGATCGAGTTACTTCGCACGTCTGTCACTCGCCGTCAGTTAGTCTTCCGTGACCAGCTCCGGTGGAACCCGTCATTACACACGATGGAAGGAGGAAGGAGGGTAGCTTGCAAGGGTGGGGCATCAACTGTGCGGTTTGTTGGCTGTTGGAGATTCTTCATGCGCTCTCAGGCGCTGAAGAAGTCGGCCGACTAACAAGCAAACCGGTCGGCCGGCCGTTCGGCCCAATTTAGATGAGGCGATGGTCGAGAAGGGGTCCTGTTCCCTCCCCTCTTTAACTCGAGGATTGTCAATGCACAAAGTTGAGATGGTTCATTGGAACTCGACGTCATTGCTAGCGTCCCCTTTCAATGTCCTGCAATTTTGCCCAACAAATCGACTTCTCTCCGAGTCTACACTACATCTCGTCCCCAGTCATCTCCATCTGTGTTTGTGGAGGGAGTCAAAGTGTCGAAACGAAGTGGAGGGAAGCTCAGCTTACCCCTGCATCCAAGCGGGCCGTCGACCTACATGCAGCCTAGCGCCCTCGATGGCCGACAGGGGCCGCCCGCATTGTGTGTGGGGAAGAATCCTCTGAAGCTGCCCCAGGCCTGTTTGGGCGTCGATGTGGTGTCACAGGCGGATTGCCCCCCTTGAGGCTTGCAACCCTTGCAACCAACCGTCGTTGCCGAGGCCGCCATCGACAAGAAACGCCAAGAGGCATATGATTGCGATCATGTTCTCGCGCGATCCGCGCTTCTGTCTCGCTCTCGTTCTCGGGGTTGATCTCTGTCCGACGGATGTGATTTTGTTGACTTTTGGTGTCGATCATATCCAATTTAGTGAGGCCCGAGATGCCGAAACCAGGGTGGAAAGAAGAGAGCAGAGAAAAAGAGAGAGAAAAATTGAAACGAGCGCCGGTGCCAACTGGGAAGAGGAAGGGGGTTTTTACTTACAAAGTAAGGGTATCTTTCGAGCCGTTTTTTTTTGGTGTTTTTGATATTTCCAGACTACCATTGTCCACACCGCCTGCAGCTGGACATAGGTTAGGCAGTCGTCTGATTTAAGCATATTCGAGCATCGTATATATACTCTAATGTGAATCGAACGGTCAGCCTATGGCTATCAAGAACATGCGGGGCTTTTGCGATAGCTGTGACACTACCGCTTGGCCGCCGGCGCTCGTTTTTTGGTTGAGATTGGCTTTCTGATCTTGCAGTGATAAGCCTGAGTTCGCAGCAGAGGCAGCGACAGCCAGCAGGAATGCCGTCGTCGGGCGGAGAATGAGGAAGGCACCGGGGTGGTACATGCCGGACGGGACCGGACAGGACCAGACTCGTCGGCCGAGGCGGGCTTGGGTGGGGTCTTCTCCGTGAAGAGCCGATAGCCCAGAGTTACTTACTGTAAGTTGGACGAGCAGAGTTAAAGCACATGGGCAGACTTTGCTGCCCATAGCATGAGTTGGATGTGTTGGCCAGAGAGATAGGGGGTCGGGAAATACTCTGACACACTTGCCATGTGCCCCTGACTCTCGAAAGGAATTCTTTAGAAGGGCTTGTTTGTGCATGAGATTCGACTGTTTAGTACAAGGAAGTGTCGAGCAATTCACATGGTTAGTCAGGGGGAGGGAAGTGGACATAGTTTTCTTATGTTGCAGAGCCGAAACAGAGAGAACGAAATTGTTGGTTGTGGCTGGTTAGACGTAGCACAGTGTTCACCAGAACACACTTGAGACGACACAAGACGCTTGAAGTTGAGCAACGCTAAGAGTATTCTATACAAGCAGGTGGGTGTATGTGCATAGATCGCTAAACACAGCGTGACTACCGTGAGGACGACATCAAGTCAACGGCAGAGACAACATCAGCTCAAAGGCAAAGACAACACCAGCTCAAAAACAAAGAGCAAACTTTTAGCATTTACCAACGCTGGCATCCAATGATCTATGGACCACAAAACGAAGCCAACTCGCTCCACAGCAAAAAGACACAAAGAGCTCAATGTCAAGACATATCACAGCCTCAACACTAGGGGCCAAACCATCCCATTCCTCATCAAACAGGACTAACTGGCACCTCGCCCATGCTGGCGCCGCTGCCGCTGCCCGACCGCACGCTACTGCGGCCGGAGCCGGAGCCGAATCCCGAAGCCGAACCCGACGATCCCGACCCGGAGGCAGACCCGCCCTTGGCGTGGAAACCCGGCGGCGGGCCGCGTAGGGCTGCCGTTCCGGCTGGGGTCCCACGCGCGCTGCCGATGTGCCCGAACCGTTGGTGATAGCCGCCGGTCGGCGGCCCGACGACCGTGCTCGCGTTGTTGAGGCTGCCGCTGTCGTGGCCGTCCTCGTCCGTGGACTGCGTGAAGCCAGAGACGTTACTCAGCATCGACGAGGAGCGGCCTCTTGTCCGGTGAGCCGGCGGCGGCGTGTTCATGGCGTTCTGCATCGGGATCGAGAAGGTCGAGAGTTGCGAGGGAGCCATGATAGGAGTGGCGTGGACAGCAGCTATCGACACCGGCGGCCACGAGGGCTGGGCGTTGTGCTGGGCAGGTGGGGCCGCCCAGGGTCCAGCGGCCGCATAGTGGTTGGCTTGTGGGCCCATGTCGTATGCCGTCTCGTCCTGGAAGCTAGCCAGATACTGCTGCAGATGGGCCGCCATGGCGTGGACTTGGGCTTGCTTGGTGACATTGCTGGCGCGCAGTTTCTGGATCCGATCTCCAAGGTTCTGTTCAGCCCTGTCGAGTTCAGCCGCGAGGTTCGCGCACTCCTGACGACGTCGCTCGGCCTCGTTCAGGCCGCGCGCATTCGCGTCCGTTATACGCGCGTGCTCGTCGTCGACCTTGGCGAGGCGGGCTGCGATCTTGTTCCTCTTCGCCTGGAGGCTGGCCTTTTCCTCGTCGAGCGACTTGATTTGCTTGTCGATGGACGCCTTGAAGCCCTTGAAGCCTGCACGGGCCTTGTCGAACTTGGCCTTTTCCGATGCCCACTCGCTATGCTTTGCACGGTGCTCGCGGAGGAGATCCTCCGGCACCGTCTCGAGCTCCTTGAGTTGGGCCTCAAGCTCCGAGGTGGACTCCTCGGCTCGCTTCTCTTGGATCTTGTTCTGTGCAACCTTCTGCCGCAATTTCTCGTCGTCGCCCCCGGCGGACTGAACGGCCAACGTGAGCTTCTCTATCTCCTTCCGCGTCGCGTTTAGCCTCCGGTTGTTGTCCTTCCGGACAGCCTTGAGGCGAGATTTCTCATCGGCCAGCTTGATTTCGGCCGCCACAATCGACGCTCGCAGTGTGGTAGCCGGGGAGTCGTGCCGCATATGCGACCGCGGGTTGCTGGGGGCCTTGGGAGTCGCTTCGGGATCCTTGCTCTTCGCCGGAACAGTCCTAACGCTGGTGGAAAAGATCACCTCTCCCGTTCGCGTGCTGACGAACTCGCATTCGTAGTTGGATAAAGGAGTCAGACCGTAGATGTCGCCGGTCCACCGCGTGCCTTGGTAGTTTTCCTCCTCTGGGTTTTCGATCGGGATGATGCGCGTTGGTTGCCAGATGGCATTGTTGACTCTGACATAGAATGGTTTAGAAACGTCGATTCCTGGCTTGCTGTCCTCCGGGGGCGTGTCGTCGTCCCCAACGTCTGGAAAATGGCTGGTGTTGAAGCAGACTTCATCGCAGCCGACGTAACAGATCCAGACTTGTTCGGGTTGTGTGTTGAAAGGCGCGTTGCCGAGGTTGTGGATGTCGGTGGCATTGGAGCCGGCCGACTCGCTTGCTGCGTGTGACAGCTCGTATTCTTTGACCATGACGATCTTGGTGCTGGCAAGCGCCGCCCAAAGCGGCTGCTTGATCCGAACCTGGGCGCTCTGTTTCCGCCTCTTTTTGTTGGATAGATGGGCGACACTGGTCTGTAAGTGAGCATCGCTGTCTGCCGCCATGAGGGCAACGTCCAAGGAGCCTTCAACAGCCGGCAATAAAGAAACTGACTTGCCCGACTCAGGGTCCAGCGGGACTTGCGACTGCAAATCCCGCCGTTCCCTACGCAAGTACCATTCCCGGATACATCGAACAAGACCCTGAGTGAGAATGTGGATCGCCAAGACGCTCCTAACCCATCCGTAAGGCCCCTTCTTATCGAACGCCCGGAAGCTGGGCTCCGGGTCTGGAGATATGAAGCGATTCGCACCAAAGACGGTAGTCAACCGAGATAGCCCGTTCCACCTCTGAATCCAATGGGACACTCCGACGATGCCAACACAGAGCACGATGTTGGGCGTCGTTCCTTGCCTTGAAGTGCCTCCACCGCCGAGCGTGAAGGATATGACGACATGGGCGAGATCCAATATGAATTGCTGCATGGGAGCCCAGAGAAACAGCCAGATGAGCAACATGATGCAATCCATCCCGATTAGGGTCCACAGGGAGGGGATACCCTGGCTGCCGTCAAAGATCTCGGTGATACTGAGACCCGAGCTGGTGGTCACGGGGGGCACAAAGGTGAGGACAGTGAAGAGCATGTAGATGGTGGCCAGCACGGCGGGCGACGCCTGCATGAGGATGATCAAGATGGCAATGGTGTCGGCCAGGGGACAGGATCGGAGCACGGTGATGGCAAGGTCCAAGGGACCTGGGTCGCGGTGCACATTGGTATTCTTCGCATCGTTGACGTCGATCCGCCGATGAGTTTCTTCGGGAACGGCATGTGCGGAAGAGGCGGCGAGCGATTCAGTCGAGGAGGACTCGGAATAGGTGCCTAGAGAGCCGCGCCGCAGCAGCTCTGTTGCCCGGTGCTCGGGAGCCATGTCGTCGGGATGTGCGGCAGAACCATTCGTGGTCGTCGGCACGGGGGGTACGGGCGGAACCGAGGCACCGTCGGTCGCGGGCTTGGAGTTGTCATCAAGCTGGCCTTGACTCTTCCGCTTGATGACGCGCTTGCCGGGGCCTACCACGCCATTCTCGTGACGGGTGTCGCGCTGGTTGCTTGCTCCCTGGTGTCGCTTTGCTGAACTTGACGCGCGAGGCATGCGCATCCGCTGACCCAGAGGCTTGTCTGAGCCAGACCAACACGAGGTTGAGGGGAGGGAGGCGGCGTGGGGGGGGGGAAGGGGGTTGCGGGGGGGTTGATGAGCAGAGATTAAGCTTCCCCAGGTTCCCGGGCGACCTCGTCCGTCCTTTCCTCCGCGAGTGACAACCTGGAAGTCGTACGCGATGCAGTCGGTCCTGGTTCGTATCTAGACGGGTTTCGAGGTAGCGGGGAGGTTCGACAAGACGCCGCTGTCGCAACCGGCGGGCCTAGAAAATGCGTTCTAAATGCTGGGGGGCGGGTTGGAGGCGATGCAGGTCGGTTGGCGTTTAAAAGGAGAAAAGCGGATTTTGGGATTTGGCGGCCAAGGATTTTAGGTGGGAGCACAGTGTCAGCTCAATCCGCGCGTGGCTGGAACAAGCGACAGGCGCTGTGGGCCAAGGGCGAAATGAGTGATCTGTATTTTCAAGTCGCTCCAGCGCTGTGGCGACGGGCCCCACCCAAGCTGAGCCAAGCACAGCAATCCCGCAGTGGGCCTGGATGCAAGGTACATGGCGGTACTTGCAAGAGATGCATCTCGGGTCAGATAGGTGTTACCCAAGTGCCATCCATTCACACAGATGAGTCAGGTCCAAAACAAGCAGCTTTCGATTCGAGCACACATCGACTGAATGCCGGGCTCTCGACAGTCCCAGTCCCGCAGCGCGCATATCCGAGGGTTCCAAGTGTCAGGGACCGGCTCGTTTGGTCCGTTGATCCTGCAAATCCATGCCGGGCTGGACTTTGCCATGAGCCCATGACGGGCTCGACGGGGCGGAGCAGGTCCACTGTCTGAAGTTGCTGGTGGATCGTGAAAACGACGCCATCAACGCAGGCTGGCCAGTCTCCCAGTGGAGCGCAACAAGCACCGGTCAAATAGGTAGTCACTGGTAGTCTCCGGGACGCTCAGGTATCGAGAGGGTCGGACGACTCAGACCAGCCTGCAGTGTCCAAGGTAGTAACCATTACTCAACAAGCCCCAACCACGGTCACGAAAACCTGGTTGTGCGCATGCAAACGCTCAGCGCCTGTCTTGATAGTACATTCTCCCGATTCATGCAGCCGGTAAATCAATCTCTCACACGCCAGGGAGGGAACGCCAACTACCGGCGAATCGGCCCATAGTTACGGCACGATGCGGGGAGGGGAGGCGGTGACATTTGCACTTGACAATAAATGTCGATCATTGCTTGATATCGGCCGCCTAGATCCGACAGCCTCCTCGTGCTGCCGCGCCTACTAAAAATCCTCGTGGCCCAGCAAGACACTATCAACAACGCCGGGCTTCTAGAATACCATCTAGTTGAACGATAAACGTAAGAACTCCACCTCGAAGAAGACCCTTTCGGCTCTCGCAGAAACTTTACCTGCTGGAGCCCTGCAACGGCTGTGTCCGGGTTCATCCTCGACGCTCAGGGAGACGGCGTTATGCAGGGCTTATCTGTTCCGTTCTTTTCTGATAACGGCGTCATGTAGGACACCACCCCAGACATCGACCTCTGATGAGAGCAGATCACCAGTTTATCTTCCCCTCCCCCGCAAAACCCCTCAACAGAGAACAGCCCTCGTGTCAAACCGTCCAGCATCCGACGGCAAGACGTTGATCTTGTTCGGCATTTGTACAAACATCCGGCCGCCCGGATTGGCCAGATCGATATGATCTTGGCCCACCTGCGCCGGTAGTCATTGGTGATCGACGTTCTCTCTGGCCATCACCTTCCCTCTCCGCCCAAGCGCGGGGGTCTGTCTGTCTCTGCCATTACCTGACTAGGAGAAGCAGTGCAGGCCGTGGCGCCGCTTCTACCCTCTGATGGCCAACAACAAAACTCGCGTGCTTGCTCTTGTTGTTGATGAGAGAGACTGAGCGAGCGCGCGGCTCCTGTCTCCGCAAATCCCGCAGACGAGCACACGGGACGGATGCTTGGCGATCATCTCTTGGCCAAGCTTTGCTGCTTTGCATGCAGAGATGCCCGACTCTACCATTTCATTCGCCAGTTGTGATTGGATCGGGCTGTTTGTTCTCCACAGGTGCTTGTGCGTTCCAATTTTCAGGGAACCGCGAGAGGCCGAACTGAAGTCCGCTGGTTCTCCGTTCGTTAGTCACATCGCCAACCAGACCCGAGGGGCCCTACAGGAGAAGGCTTGTGCCGATACTTCATCATGATGGAAGCGTCTCCTCGGACCGGTTGGTTTGTGGCAACCGAATGATCGCATGCGTCGGCGTCAAGAGGGGCGGGCTTGAGGGGTTGTCATGCATCCTTGACCTATATCGATAACAGCTTAAGAACGTGCGAGATATGGCGCGCTCAGCGCCCGCTGGGTGAAGACATTCAAGCGTTCCAATCATGACGTTCTTTGGTTGGTTCCAGGTAGGCTCTCATGACCATCAGTAAGTCCCCGTCCAAGACCCAAAACACCACTCACCATGAAGACTTAGAGTCTACCCGCAAAGCAGCCAAGTTGCAAGCGACGACCCCCTCATTTGCTAGCCTTTGAAGCCCCCATGTCCTCGACAGCGTCCGGTCGATTCCAAGTCTCGCTCTCCAGATCCGCAACAGCCCCATGCAACCCAAAGATACGCATCCTCGCCCTGAGTGTCTCTTGTTCTTGAAGCTCCCACGTCTTCTCAAACTGATCCAGCATAAACCCGGGCATGCTCGCCTTCCCCTGTTGCCTGTAGTCGTACAGGACGATATCCTCCTGCAGACGGCAAGCGACCCTCCTGTGCCGGTGGGACAGGACAATGCAGTCGAGGGAAAAGGAGCTCGGGGCCGGGTCTCGTTCGGGTTTGGACCGCAGCCTGTGGTACACTGAAATCTTGTCAGGGTACACCATGGGCTACACATACACACACAAAGGTTAGCTGTTGAACTTTGGACATTGGAAACCGCCGGTGGACACATACAAATTTAAAATCCGCCTTCAAACTGCGCATAATCAGCCCCGTCGACTTGGGCGACATCAGCTCGCGCCACTGCTTGCGATGCTTCGGGTCGACATGGACCGCAAAGTTCGTGATCCAGTTCACCCGCGCCGACTCGGCGTAGCGGTAGTAGTTCACATTATTGACGTGTCCCTGGTGGTCACCCCATCCCATGTCAGCCAAGTGCCCCGGAGACAAGACATCTCATCTTCAACAATGCCCGAGGAACCTACAAAGGAGTCCATCTCCCCCCAAGCAATCTGCCGCCCGTCCAGCCCGCGCCGCCCACCGGATAGGAAGCCCTCACTTCCCGCCTGCAGCTCCTTCCAGTCGGTCGCTATGGCGCGCAAGACCTCTGCCGCCTGCGAGACCTGCTGGTCGTTGCAGCCAAAGGCCAGGCACTTGCCGACGCGCGTGCGGAGTTCAGCGATCCATCGCGGCGAGGGCGCTGGGAATGGACATTTATTCGACTCGGGGGTTGTTGTTGAGCTGGAACTGGAGCGGGATGTGGAGGCGGAAAAGGGCCGGCGCAGGGAAAGATATGAGGGTGATGATGATGATGATGACGATGTGGCCGAGGCGCGGCGGCAAACGCTCTGTGCGACCCGAAGGCGTGCGGGAGGGAGAAGGGACGTCATTGCGGGAAGTCAATTGATCTGATTCTCTTTACATGAGACGACTTGGATGCTATGCGGCTTCTCAATTGTTCTTCGTCGAAAGATAGCCGAATTCGGACGAGTGACCATCCGAAAACCGTCTCGACCGTCTCCTGGGCCAGGGGGTTGTCGCCATCGGCTCGGGCTCTCGGCAGGGCGGAGAGCGAAACCTGGAAGAGGATGATTGTGGGGAATTTTTTGTCCAGCCGACTCCAACCGGGTGTTGTCAACCGATTTCTCGCAGCTGGAGTCGTCAGCTTGGCCGGCGCAATCAAAGAGCATTCGGAGCATGCAATTGAGTTGGCTGATCAGGGTTAATAATGAACTGTTTGTAGTTAGAATGATGAATGAAGGGGTTTTTGTTTTTGTCCTTGGGGAACTTACAGTATCCTCAGCCGTTCCGCACTGTTGCTTCTCGCCAAGATAAGCGAGCCAGGGTGGTTTGCTATGGCGTCACACTCGCTGATGAGCTTCTCCAACTCAACTCAACTCAACAACAGCAACTGAACTGCGACAACAAACCGCTGTGCTGTTGTTTCAATTCAAGAGTCCACCCTCGCCACGACGCAAATCTCGAACGGGATGTAGCTCATAGAGCAGCCAATTGAACCTAGATTTCGGCACAATGCCCCCAGGCGCGCCTAACCCAGAGTTGAGGAGGCAGGTCATCGCTATTTACAAACGCAAGTCGTCTCTTTTCTGCCTCTGAATCCCCTCATGCCCCCTTCCATGCCCGATTGTCGGATGTTTAGAAGGACTACCATCCACTCACACCCGAACCCGCCGTAGAGCTCCTCTACCTCGGCCGTGACTATCCCCAGGGCTACGACTATTTCAGGCCACGGTTACACCGAGCGTTCATGGCCAAGGCAGACATTACAGACGAAGGGGAGATTAGGAATGGGATTGAACGTGCCGAATTTGTCCGGAAAGGTACGATGGCCCGTCTTAGTTCGGCTTGTCTTTGATATATGTTGCGCCCTTGTAGCCAAGCGCATGGTCGAGGGTAGTAACAAAGTCCTTATTATTGTCTCCAGCTGACTCTGTCTGAACCCGCACAATAGAAATCGAGGCGCTGTAAGTCTACTCTTCTTATACCACACCGCCACCGCCACCGCATGAGACACACAGGTCCTGCTCTGTTGACAACGGGGTGCCATCTCCCTCCCCCCCTTGTTACCTCCCCACATCATTCGTTGATCCTCTCGAAACTGACCATAATGCCACACCTAGATACTACCTCAAACGATACCGGACACTGAGGAAGAGATATGACGGAGCATAGGATCGGATAGCATCTATATAAAAAAACACCACCATACCGTACATACACCATGATAGATAGACAACAAGCAAGAGAGAGCACCGTCAGTAAATAGGCGTTCAAATCCTTGTATACATCATCCAATCAACCACTCACTTCCTCCCTCCCAGGGAAGCCGAGGTGAACCAGTCACACTTCCACACGCTCCCAGTCCCATCCGTCCGCCCCGTTTCGTCCCCTTCACGACTGACCAAACTACACACAAGAAAAAAGAAACAAAAAAAAACAGATCACCTCTTCTTCGCCCACCAAGCCCCCACCTCCAAACACTCCCCCCAACTAGTCCCATTCTCCCTCACCAAATCATTCATCATCTTGCCCAGCCACGCATCCCACTCGTCCTGGCTCTTGCCACTGGCCTCGCGCAGCATGGGCTCCATGCTCTGAATCTGCTGCACCACCGTCAAGAGGGCCGTCCGCCGCAGCGCCGCCGCCGCCGGCTCCAAGCCTTTTCCTCCAGCCTGCTGTTGCTGTTGCTGTTGTTGCTGTAATGGTTGTTGTTGTGATTGTTGCCCCCCCCTGCTGCTGCGAGCCTTGGTCTCGATGTAGCTCTTGCCGTCCTTGGTGACGACGCCGCCGACGCCCTCGCGCTCCCAGCGTATCTCGGACAGGGGCACGGCCAGGCGGCGCGAGCCGACGCCCGTCAGCATCTCGGCTTCCTGGATCAGCAAGGGGCCGATGACGGTGCAGGGGATGGCGCAGAGGGAGCGGGCCTCGAGGGCGCGCGACGCCCAGCTGTTGTACTCGACCAGGAAGTTGTTGAGGGGCGTGCTGAGGGGCGTGTTGGCGGTCATGAAGTAGGCGCCGCCGATTTCGGTGGCGTCATCTCCTGCTCCTGCTCCTGCTCCTGCTCCTCCTCCTTCGTTGGCGGCGGTGGTGGTGGTGCTGTTGCTGGTGGTGGTGCTGGACGTGTCGTCGTCTGCGCCGCCGCCTTCGGTAGGGCCAGACGTGGTGGCGCAGTCCGGGACGTGCGGCCGGAGCATGCGCACCAGGTGGTCCGTCTCCCAGATCTCGATTGTGCCGCCTGGTTTTAGGATGCGGATGTATTCTTCGACCAGGCCTTGGTGCATGGCTATCGAGATCGCCAGGTCCATGTCCTTGGCCATGACAAAGTCGAAGCTTCCGTCGGGGAAGGGCAGGGGCAGCTTGCGCAGGTCGTGTTGGACGAAGCGCCAGTTCATGTCTTTGTCTGGTCGCGTATCTGCTGCTGCGGCAGCATCGCCCGGGGATGCATTTGCAGGCAGCGGTACAATGTCGATTCCTGTAAAGGAGATGCTCTTGTGTTGGCCCCGCGCCTCGTAGTACTGGTGGCACATCATGCTCCAGAAACCGCTGCCGCAGCCGACTTCCAATATCCGAGGTGGCGGTTTGTTGGCAAAGGCGGGGGCGCAGATCGGGCGGCCGTACAATTGCATCAGCATCATAGTCTTGAGGCTCTGGTGGTGCAGCTCTTCGAGATCGACAGGTAGTGGGTATGGTAGACTCGGGTCTGCGAGGTAGGTCCGGCCGTTGCGGACGACGAACGGCCGGAGTTGATACACCGACTCGGACGGCGGCTCGCTCGAGTGCATTGTGCGATTACTCATCGTGGTCACTCCGGAGACGCTGGATATGCTCTCGGCCCGCGCGCCGCCGGCCCCGGGTACCTTGGCCAGGGCCGCTTCTGGATACTGAAACATGGCGGCGTGCTGGTGCATGCGGCGATCGGGAAAGGCGACAGCGGCGACGACAGCGCCTGGGTTGCCAAAGGTGGTGGTGGCACTCGAGGCGGTTGCAGAGGCCGGTGTGCGGGCCGAAGCCGGCTCCGAGTTGTTGCCGGCGCCGGCGTGTTTGGAGATGGTGTCGTGTGCGGTGTTGAGTCGGGGCGTCGCCGGCAGCTGCTTGTCCTGGAAGTATCGGAGTGATGAATGCATCCGTTCGTGTTCCCGCGTCGAGTTGCGGCGCGTGGTGTGGTGGTGCTGTTGATCGGCGGCCGGGTCCGCACTGTCTCCAGCGGTCGACGTCACAGCTGCGCCAGCTGTGTCGCCTCCGGCTCCGCTGGCGTCGGCACCGTCCGACGGCTGCGGCAGCCACCCAGCGCTGTGCGGCGGTGCCTGGTGCTCAGTGCGCCCGCCGCTGCTGCTTGTGCTCGCACTGTTTGTGCGCGCGTGGCCTGGAATGCGCGATCGCTTCTTTCCTGCCCTCGTCGTCCCAGCGGTCGAATTGGAGCGGCCCGGCTTCGAGCGAGAATGTGGAAGGCCCTCGACTTCATAAGTGAGGTAGGGGGCCTGAGCGGATGCATATCCTGAAAGAAACTCCATTCTGCTGAATCCAAGCGAACTTTTTTTTGTTCAATGTGAGCAAGGGGGGAGGGGCGCTGCGCCGGGACGGGGGTCAGGGTGCCCCGCCCACCAGTGAGCTGCGTTCCGGCGGGCGTTCCGGTGCGTTGGGTGCTGCACCCTGCTGCAGCTCCAGTGGGTGCTCCCGCGAAACCGGCCGATTCTCCGCGACGGCTTCGTTTCAGCACGCTCCGGCAAAAGACGTCAGGCAGCGTGCGGAAATTGGCTTCCTCTCTTCTCCGACGTCAGACCTTCCCTTGCGCATTCAATGGCACGGCAGCGAAGATCCCCAAGGGTGTTTTCAGCCGTGCCGACTTCTTGCGAGTTGCGAAACCCTCCGACCCGATCGACCGGGGTCGGGGGTGCCGACCTGGACACCGCCCCTTTCTAGAAGCCTTTCCACGTGTTGGTCGGTTTCGTGTCCCTGTCGCCCCTCCTGGGCTTTCCCGGATTTTCCTGGCTTTTCCTGGCTTTGCAACCGGTGAACTAGCGGTTGTCGGAATCGCTGCGTGGTCGGAATGCGCTCCGCTCCCCCTTTGATAATTCGACAAGTCGCCTCGTCGTCCCCGTTCGCTCAGCTGCGGTCGCAGGTGACTCAGGTCCGTACTGTCGATAGGTATGTATCAAGTCGCCCCCCGCCGAGTGGAATTGGGATTGACAAAAGCAACAAGCAGGTGACAGAGATTCGGCGTTGGGGGTCACCCGCCTCGCCTGATGGATGGCGTGTGTGGGTTGTTCGGTCGATCGAATTGGAGTACGTGTCCCGCGTGTAAGTGAGTTCTTACGGCTCTGCTGGTGCTCCACGGTCCTCAGATGGTCTCATCGCCGATGGTCTTGGTCTGGCGAGCAGCAAGGTTGTTGCAAGAGGCCACTGCGCATGCCGCAAGCCGGCACGTCCAGGGTTTATCACTTGCGTGTGGAATTGGAGCAGGAACCTCGCAACCACGGCCGGCTCTCTGGCTCCGGGGACTGGCGACGCTCAAAAGAGGCGACGGCGAAAGAATCTGATGACGCTCCCTCGGGTGTTTTCCGGGTGGGGTTCAGCGGCCGCGACGGTCCGAAGCAAGAATAACTCGATAGTCCCGCGCGGGCTGTTGGCTGCAGTTTTGCGCGGTTTGACTATTTTTGGAGGAAGAGATCGAGGCGCGTCGAAATGAAGAGGCGAAAGAAAGGACCGTATCCGTAGCACCGTGCAATCCTGCCGGCGGCTTCCTGCCAGTCCTGGTGGTCTTGTTGGTAGGACAAACCGAAAAGAAACATTCGGGGTGGTGCGAGGCCTGGGCACGCCAGCATTTAGGGATTTAGGGACACAAACCATTGGTCATCGCTCGCAATTGCACGGCCTTTCCATTCTCGCCGTTCTATTCCATCCTTGCCATACGACCGCATTTCGTTCGAGAGGGCCCCATTGATGGACTCCTACTAGTCTCTGGGCGAGTCTCACCTGGCCTCCTTTTGCGGTGCAAGTGGTGTGGAGCAAGTGGTGGTGACAGTCTTCTGGCCTTCCCCGCAGTGCCATTTCCCCGCGTGGATTGGCTGTTTCGGGGGGGCCATTGCCTGGCCTTCCCCTGTTGAGCCCTGCTCGGCGTCGGCCCCGGACACTGGACAGGGCGCCATCCGGGGCTCTCATTGGCCTCAGTGGCCTCGCACATGCTGCTGAGGGGCGAGGTCAAGGCTTTCGCAGGGCATGCGCAGGGCATGGAGCTGGCCTTCCATCTGGCACGCCGAGCGTCTGACCGGCGGCCTTGCTGCGGTAGCTTCGTGCCCAAACGCTGCAAACCATACTGCTTTCGAGGCTCGCCCGGCCGATACTGATCCTTCCATGCGGACCCACGACCTGTTCGCAGCTGGACGCGCCAGGGGGGTGACTCTGCAGTCTGCACGGTATGCCGACGGCTATTTCCAAGTTGGGGAGCCAAGGAGCTAGTTAAGTCGGGAGTGCTGCCGAGGGTCCCAAGAATCGCCGGTTTGCGCGCGCCTTGGAATGCCGGGCCTGCCTTGCGATGAGCAGCTTATTATTGAAGGATAAATGGAGCTTGCCTGCTGCTGTTGGATGCTGTGGGGAGACGGTGCCATGCCACTATGCGGCTTCATGCGCGGCAGCGACAAGACCACAGACAAGACCACAGACGGCTCTACCAAGGACGCATCTTGGTGGCCCACAGCAGAAGCAGTTGGCGTCTTCTTAAGTTCCTCTGAATAATAAAAGAGCAAGAGGGGATGGGCACATGATAATGAAATGTAGCATGGACCGAGGAGCAAATCCTTGTCAAAGTCGCAATGCGCTATGCATCACCGTTGACTGGCTGTACCGTTGCATCCAACCCGAGAACAAGAGGTGCAGTGTGTGTGAGTGAGTGCCCTGTCCAAGCTCTGTCTATCCAGACACGCAACCTCAGCAGCCTTGGGCAAAATGGATCGATTCTGATTCATCTGCTCAGATATGGCGGACAGAGCTTCAAAAAGAAAGACTAGACAGTAACCTTGTTATATAAAAAAAAAAAGAAGAAGAAATCGGCTAGGATCCGTGTATACCTAGCCAGTGAAACAATTGTGAGCACGACGGGAGCAAGGAGAAGCTGGAATGGAGAAACATCACGGACGACTGCACGGACACTGTCAGGCAACGGTGAATTGCAGCTCCAGAGTCCGGTCAATGGCAAGTGCCAAGCCTCGAGGCTGAAGACGGCTAGAGTCACGTGAGGTTTTAGGTAAGCAGCCAACGACAGGCGTGTGTGCCTCTCTGCGACTGACTCCGTCGACTGTGAGCGGGCCACAACAGGAGGCGCTTGACCCCGTTGACAGCCCCAACACAAACGATCCACCACGCCGCAGGGCCACGCATCCAGACCATATCCTTTCTCTATTCAGTACATCCAGTATCCATTGGCAGGCCACGCATTATTGCCGTCAAAGGTTGTTGCACCTTCTTTTTTTCCATAGGTGAGACGCGATAGCGCAGTTTTCGGTTGGAGAGAGCTCTGTCTCGGCGGTCCCGTCGTCGTCGCAGGTTGCTGCAGTCCTGGTGTCTTCCTTTGTCGCCGCGTGCCCAGGCCTTACCCGGCCCACCTTTGGCTCACGTCCCCCCCTTCTCCCACCACCACCACCACCACCACCACTACTGCACAGACACTCCCAATTCTCACGGTCCATGCGCTGACTGACGGGCTGCTCTCTCTGCCAGACTTGTAGTCCGAACGACGGGAAACAAAGAACAGAAAAAAAAATAGAAAAACCCACTCCATCAGCGAGCATCCTTTCTCCCCAACACACACAAGTGCTCGCACATCGCCGAACCACCGGGCCGGCCCTCTCTCAAACAGACCCCCCAGCGAACCCCGACGGCGCTCTACTTTGCTACTCGCCCCTCCCGACGTGCTGCTGAATGGCTCTCTGAACGCCGAGCGATCTTGACCCCGTCACCCGCCACGGCCAGACGAGCTGCACACACAACTCACTGCATCCATGCCCGACGAACATCTTGCTGTGCCCCATGCGAACGTTGCCGAGACCCGCCTTGACTCCTCTGCGCCCCCGTACCCACGATACCCACGCCGTGTTTCGAGCTTATCTCGCGATCTTTCCTCCCCCAGACCCGCCGCAGCATCGCTCGTAGATGGCAGATGGTCACCGCCATCTATTGCACGCATTCACGAACCCGCATCCTCCCAACGGCGCCTCTAGCGACCAGATTGCCGACGGGCTCTTTCTGAATTCTCTACTATCGCATCTCGTCACTCCACAACTGACGTCGCTCGCCAAAACCTCGACCCACGGCTCCGCGAGCCAGAATACGCGCGGCATGTACGGCCAGAACCACCAGCAGGGGCACAACTCCCGCATCAATGGCGCGCCGGGCCGGCAGCAGGCCATGCCCATGCTGTACAACTTTCAGCAGCAGGCCGGCCACCCCCACCAAGCCCACGCCCAGCACCACCAGGGCATCCAGCAGGACCATGGCGGCGCCGCTCTCATGGGCCACTCGACCTTCTCGAGCGGCGTCCTGCCGAACGCGAGTCCGTTTTCCGCGAGCAATCTACAAAACGGACATGCCTCTAGTTCTAGAGGGGGCCAGACCCAGCTCACCGAGCACTGGGCCGAGCAGCTACGGTTGCACAAGGATGCGGAGCGGGCGCATGCCACTATGACTGAGCAGCACCAACCTCACTTCTACGCAAGGCTCAAGGCTGCCGAAAACCGGGGAATTGGCGGCGCTGCCCTCACCGGTGGTGATGCCGGGCCCTCGGTTGACGGCGAGGACGATAGGAGACGGCCGTGGAGCTTGGAAAAGACAAACAAGCGGCAAGATTGGTACAACCTCGACATGAGCGGCCAGGGACTGCGTGTCCTGGCCCCGCCGCTCTTTGCCTACGAATTCTTGCAGGAACTCTACATCGCGTCCAACCGGCTGGGCTACCTGCCTGCTGAGATTGGCAGGCTGCGTCATCTGCGGCACCTGGACGCCTCGAACAACCTCATCTCCGAGCTGCCTCCCGAGATTGGCATGTGCACCAACCTCAAGTCGCTCTACCTCTTCAACAACCAGATCCGCGACTTGCCCTCGGAGCTAGGGTCGCTGCACCTCTTGGATGTGCTCGGCATCGAGGGGAACCCTCTTGACCCCTCGCTGAAACAGGAAATCATGGGTGGGGACACCAAGAGCTTGGTGAACAGGCTCCTCCTAAAAGCTCCAGGTTTGCACATTTCTACTTTCAGCGAGAGAAGGAGTACAAAGCTTTTTTACTGACACGTTGGACTGCCACAGTGCCTATCCCACCTATCGACAGGAAGTCGATCGTCGTGCAAGAAGATGTGGCATCGAGCCTGGAACGAGTCAAGATCCTCACGTGGAATATCCTCTGCGACAAATTTGCGACGAGCTCCCTCTATGGCTACACGCCCCCCACAGCCCTCTCATGGGATTACCGGAAGCAGAGGATTATACAAGAGCTGCACGAGAGGGACGCCGACATCCTGTGTCTCCAGGAGATCGCGACCGATGTCTTCCGCGAGTTCTTCAGCCCGGAATTGGCGCAGGGCGGTTACAAGGGGGTGCACTGGCCGAGACCCAAGGCGAAGACCATGGCGGAAAAGGACGCCCAGGCAGTCGACGGTTGTGCTGTCTTCTACAAGGCCAGCAAGTGGATCCTACTCGACAAGCAACTCCTCGACTACGCAAACATTGCCATCAACCGCCCCGACATGAAGAACCAGCACGACATCTTCAACCGCGTGATGCCCAAGGACAACATCGGCCTCATCTGCCTATTCGAGAGCAGGCAGACGGGCGCGCGCATGATTATCGCCAACACGCACTTGGCCTGGGAGCCGACGCTGCCCGACGTCAAGCTCGTCCAGACGGCCATCATGATGGAGAACATCACGCGGCTAGCCGAGAAGTACACGCGCTGGCCGGCGCTCAAGGACAAGAAGATGATCCAGCTGCCGCTCGAAGAAGGGGAGCAGCGGGCCGACGTGCCCGAGCCCGGCCCCTCGCAGGAGTACCGGAACAACACCGACATCCCGCTGCTCGTCTGCGGCGACTACAACTCGACCTACGACAGCAGCGTGTACGAGCTGCTCTCGATGGGCCGCGTGGCGCCCAACCACAGCGACTTTGGCAACCACCAGTACGGCAGCTTCACGCGCGACGGCATCGAGCACCCCTTTAGCATGCGCTCGGCCTATGTACACCTGAACGGCACCCCCGACGAGCTGACCTTTACCAACTACGTCCCCGGCTTCGCCGAAGTCATCGACTACATCTGGTACTCGACCAACACCCTCGAGGTGGTGAGCCTGCTGGGCCCGCCGGACCGTGATCACCTGAAGCGCGTTCCCGGCTTCCCCAACTACCACTTCCCCGCGGACCATATCCAGATCATGGCGGAGCTGGTCATCAAGGCGAGGAAGGACAAGAAGATGGTGCAGGAACCGGATTTCGGTTCGGGGAGCGGTGATCGGAGGGGCTGATTATCGACGTCGTCGTTTTGTCGTCTTCTCGTTCATCCTTCCTTAATTCCCGGGGGTCTGGTTGGTCGGTTTGGCTTGAGCGTTTGGTTGGCTGGCGGGATTGGCGGGCAGGCAGGCAGGCAAGGAAGGGGCGCTTCCATAGCACACGGGTCGGTTTGGGTTGACCCGGTGGGTTAGTGAGTTTGGAGGGGAAAGGGAATGAATGGTGGGTTCGGTGGGGCCGACTTGTCTTTAGGCTGGGGCAACACGGACGGGGGAGGGAAAGGGAAAGGTGCAATGTGGGTGTGGGTTTTGAAGGGTCATGTAGGAATATATTGCCGTTGCCTTTGTTGTTTCTGCATACTGTGTTTGCTGTTGGGAAAGGCCATGGTCTTTGCGAGTGCTTCTTGTTGTTGGCAGTCACCATCTTTTTTGGTCATGGCATTGTTTTGGGGGCACCTGCATCGGGCGGTGGCTCTGCTGTTGTTGAGAACCAGGAAATGGTAACACGAAGCGGCCTTTGTTCGGCCCAGCGATAACCGAAAGGTGTTGCTCCAAGAATGCATAATCATCATCACGCAGACGGACATTGGTCAAGCCCTTGATAATAACACAGCGCCTGATAATGCAGCGCCTGGCAGATCAAGTACAGACAATATCCAACCTAATACTACAGTAATAGGTGGAGACGACCAATCTCTCCTTTTTCCCTCTCTTTCTCTACCCCGACCCGTCTCCCCGGTTAGGGTCCTAACGAGACTCTGCATAACCAAGCTCTCACGCCCAACAGTCGATGACGCTTATAAAATACTAATCGTCCACAGCATCTCGGCCGGACATCGGGTAGCAGCCGCATAAGATGTAGGACAGCTGACGGTTCCCGGCTGCAACACGGCCTCGTACCCTCTGTTCATTCAGCCCCGAATACGCATTGATGCCGGATATGTCGAGCTTCCCACACCTCTGCTTCGGAAAAAGGCGGGCGTACAACGGGCAACGCGGGGAATCAGATGGGTAACAATCAGACGAACTCGGCGGAAGTATGGCAGCCCGGGCTTCCCCCAACACAGCCTCCATCAGCATCTAACCGAGAAGTAAAGAGATGTACTACACAGTAACTCGCACAGGCGCGTCCATCCCATTGCATCTAAGCACAGTCGATACGCACACTGATATACACAAACACTCGACTGTTACGCAATCATCCAGGGCAGCCCCTGGGAAAGGGGGGATTGGCTACGCTTCCCACCTTTGTTGATGAAGCCGGTCATACCAGGCAGGACTGCCGGATGTTGCCTGCCACCAACCCTACATTGTTCAAAACATAGCCAGCATGGTTGGCAGGCAGTCCTGCAGGTGCAACATGTTGAACGGGCGTCGGAAACGGGAGGCCACTACAAGTGCCCGACGAACCGAGATGGGGTTCTTGCTGCTCCCGAGGAAAGGTTGGGGGACACAACATGGCCTATTTTGAGAGCCCTTGGCCGCGGGAAGGATGTCGCGTTCATTCTCCTCATTCCATAATAAAAGAGTCAGAAAAAAGGGAGGGCAGCCTTTGTGTCCCGTGGTTTTCAGCCGTAATTATACTATCTCTTCCGTCTTACTGTTGCTCAGACTTTTACATCCCCTGACTTACAACCCACCCATCCAACATGACCAGCACAACTCCCATCCCCGTAGCCCTATTTGGGAACGACCCCAAGATCGCCAGGGCCGTCTGCGAGAAACTGCTCCCCGACTTTGAAGGTGTGTGTGTGTTTTACCTATCCTCCCTCTCCTCCCCCCCCCCTTTCCTATTTCCCATAAAATACAAAATACTTACAGACTCCGCCTCTCCAAGTCGTACACGTCTGTCTCACCCTCTCTACGGCCCTAACCGAGCTCCCCGCACTCTTCTCCCTCACTTCCACCTCCCCCTCCTCCTCCTCCTCCCTCACCTCCCCATCCTCCTCCTCCTCCAACAACACGACCACCACCACGACGACCACCACCACGGCCCAAATCCCCACCCCGGCCTCCGGGCTCGGCACAAACGCCAACCCCACCAACCGCGCCCGCCACCGCACCACCACCACCAAGACCCCGCAAGCCGTCTTCTTCGGCGGCAACTTCTCCGACGACGAGTACCACGCCATTGTCGACGCGGTGAAGCAGGTTACCGGACAGGGTGGTCAAGGACAGGGTGGTCAGGATCAACAGACGGAAAAGGAAAAAGAAAAGGAACAGGGGGAACAGGGACAGGGAGTGGTGGTGCAGTTCATCAAGGTGCAAAAGCGCGATGTTCTCGCTGCGGGCTCGTTCGGCCCCAGCGCGGACGCCATTGCAAAGGTTTTTCGCAGGAAGATGGCGGCTGCGTTGGAGAAGCAGCAGTCTTAGAGGCGGTAGCAGTAGTGGTGGTAGTGGTAGGAGTAATGGGGGTGGTTGTGTTGGTGTTGGCAGTGGCGGTGGTAGTGGTAATGGCAGCAGTGGTGGTGTCTCGTCGTCGGGGTTGAACGGGTTGCCAGAGTGTCATGGTGGAAATGGGTCTGGACTGGAAACTGGATCTCCGTCTAACAAACTGCCGTGGCTCGCGGGGGTTCATATCTCGCGGTTTTCGTGGTCGGGGCCTTCCGAGTCCAGATCGAGGAGGGGGTCGTTGTTTTTTGGCGGCGGCGAAGCCTGGGAGACAAGGTCGAATTGGTACAAGAGGGGTTCGGCGGTGATTCTGGGGTGGCGGAGGGAATACATGCTAATTGTTGGCGAGGAGGCCGGGGATGGTGTGAAAGAGGTGGACAAGAAAGAGTGGTGGGATATACTAATGGTGGGCGTTGGGAGTATTTCGAGTTTGTATCTTCCGGTTGGGGACCTGAACGAGTGGGATCTGCGACCGTCTCAGCAGAGGCTTGGGGTAATACTGGAGGAGGGGATAGAATTGGTACAAATATGAAGGATTCGTTGCTTTTGCCGTTTCGCTCGTGTCGGTGTCCGATGGGTGACTTGTTGGAAAGGCTGTGGAAGTCGTCCGTCTCAGCTTGCAAATCCAGGGGCACCCAGAAAGATCGCACGCCTCCGACCAAGAACAACACCACGGAATAAGAAGGGCAAGTGACCCCTGTGCTAGATATCAATTTTTATTGTTACACCAGCTAGAGCCGGACTACTGATCTCCGCCTAGAGCTCAACGTATCTTGGAACTCGCCTACCGCTCGCCCTGCTATGCTCGACAAATCCTCCTACAACAGCAACTGCATAATTCTCCAATGCAGCCTTCATTAGTGACCCCCAAACACCCCCCTCGCTATACCTTGACCAAAACTTTGATCCCAGAAACAACCCCCAGTAATCCAAAGAAGAGAAAAAAAAACACCGACTGCCAAAGACAAAAGAAAGGGGTTGAGGTGTTGGTTGTGAGGGCTGTGCCCGTTCTGGTACTGTTCATCCGCCAGGGAAGTCGTCATTCATACTCCCGAATCCAAAATGGAATCCCACCCCAACACGACAGGAAAGCTAGATAGGCAAAGGGAAAGCATATCCAAAAATCATGTATACTCCGGTAATAGATGCTGGATGCTTGTTCGCAGACCTTTTGTAACCGACAAAGGAAATGGAGAGGAAAAAAAAAAGACCGATGGGCCAGACGGCATACTGTCACACTAACTTCGACCGGTCCAACGTCACTACCTCATGGGCGTGTTGAAGTCCAGGTCTGGTCCCAACGGACTCATCATTAAGGAGCCCATGGGGTTCATGTCCGTGTTGGTTCGTTGTAGCGCCTGAAAATCGCCGACGGTTCGTATCTGAGGCAAATTCATGAAACTGCTTGCTCGCTGTGGCGGCGGTGCCCTGGCCATGAGATTGTTGCTGCTGACTGCCTGGGCAAGGCTAGTGTTTATCCCGCCACCGAGCCCCTGGCTGAGGTGCATTTGAGATGCAAGACTTATATTGGGTGGCGGATTGACGTTGTTGGCATTCATGGCCTGCATTTGAGGATTTGCATTCGGAAACGGTGATAATGGCGTGTGTTGCGAGTGCTGTGGTTGGTGATTCATACCTCCTGGAGTACCCAAAGAGGAGGGCGGCGCATGGCTTATCGGGCTCATGACCATATCGGGCATGGAACTAAAATCTGTCTGCAGACCATGGGGCAACTCGATTCCGGGTGACATGATAGCCGGGGAACTGGCGAATGGCGAGTTCATGTCGTTGCTGCTTGGAGGAGGCCCGTTGGGGCTGTTGGAATCCGAGTTCATCTCATCGAAACGCGGGACGGCAAACTTGTTGTCAAAGTCGCCCGAGTAGACCGGCGGTTGGCACATGCCGGAGTTGCCAAAGCCGTCGAAGATGTCCATGTTGCAAGTGGGCGCAGTCTCGGGAGCGTTCTGCAGCATCGGGCTGGCGAGCTTCGGAAGGGCCAAGGCGACCTTGCTCAGTAAAAGCGGGAGGAATCGGTGGTCGCCGTTGCGGATGACTGTCACGATATTCAGAATCTTGCAGAGTTGATCCTGGGGCCCGGGTGTGAAGGGCGTGCGAGGGGCAGGAAGGATGGCAAGAATTTCGGTCAAGGCGCAGGTGACGGTGAACAAATGCTCGCAGAGGCTGAGTCCGTGCAGGCCGAGGTTGCCTGGGAAGTGTGACACCACCGGGAGAAGCTCGTGGATGGTATCGACATAAGAAGCGTCGGCGCTATTCCCGTTGCCGCTGGCCACGCTCAAACCCCAGGCCTTGTGCTTGAGCCACTGCTGGTTCGATGACATTTCGGCGAGTTGAGCCTGCGTGTCGTTGAGATAGGGAGGCAGAACTTCCCGGAGCTGCTTGTCGAGGGCTGCGAGATAGGATTCCGAGGATTCGCCCCTGGCCTTGGTCCACAGAGGGACAAGGGATTCGTCAAAACCGCGAAACAGACCAATCATCCGCAGGGTGCTGGTGCCATTGTGCAGGAAGGGGTCGGCAGGGTGGTCCTGAGGAGACGGCAGATTGATGCTGGCCTGGAGGCTCAACGGGCGACGGTGCTGAAGGGCGTAGGCCCTGTGAAAATATTGTCAGCATCAAGATCAAATAGATTTGGGAAAAAGGGATCTGCCACGAACCGTTCGCATACGAAAAGGAGCCAGTACAAGCGTCTGCGTCGTGATGCATCGATGCTGTCGTTGCTGTCGTACTGCAGGTACGCCTGCTCCTCGTTCATCCTGACCATGTGGGCCAAGGTCGAAGCCTCGCGCAAATGGAACCATGCCTTGTCGTGCATCTCCAGACCGTGGTGTATCGAGAAGAGAAAGTAGCTCGTGCAGAGGCTGTTGACGGTCGGCGAAGCCACGTAGTCGTAACCCTTGCGGACCCGGATTGTTTCCTCCATCAGAAGCGTGCTGGTGACCATGTTGGCGCCAAACATGTCCGGGTTGAACGGGTCGTTCATTCCCGCGCCCGGCATCACCATGCCAGGCTGAAGGCAGACGAAGGAGCAGAGAGACGTGAGGAGACAGTAGGTGTCGAGATTCTGGTCCATGTACATGGCGTCTTGTTCGAGGCGGTGGCGTTCGAGAATCGGCATCGTCGGATACATGTGTGCGAAGAAGAAGTCGATGCACGCCTTGAGCGTCTCCTTGGTCAGAAGCCTCGGAGTCGGCGCCAGAGTCGGGCTCGATGCGCCGCCGTTCATGCCACCCTGCAACTTGGCCGAGAGGCTGGTTTGGCGTTGGGTTTCCTTCAGTTCGTTGATGACTTTGGCTCGGGACCCCTTAGGACCCTTCTTTTGCGGAACCGCATTGTACGTGCAGGCAAGTTGCGAAGCTGAGCAATTCCGGCATGGTGTGATTCCGTCGCATTTGACCTTGCGGCGATGGCAGGCGTCGCACGCCCGCTTCACTGCCGCCGTGGTCATGGTTGCGTTGCGGCCGCGCCGTGTTACCCCTGTGTCCTTCAATTGCTGAACGCGACAGCGGGGAGCCCGTGTCACAGTGGCAGCATCCACAGCCTTATTCAGACGAAATCCGATGTGTCGGGAACGGGCGGTCTAGGGTGACGGTGCGCAATCGTGGGGACTCCAGAGTCAATTGCACGCGACCTGGGGTTGAATCGGCCCGGTGAACTGGCCGACTCAGATCGCGCGGGGGGGAACCACGCTGCTGGGCCTTATGCAGTATAAAACAGTGGTTCCTCGGTTCGTTCGTCCAGGACCAAAGACCAAAATTCGTTTTCCCCGGCGCGAAGTTCGTCGGCTCGGGTCGAGATGTATATGGGGTTGCGACGAGGTGTGCCTTGAAGGACGAGGTTGAGCGACGACGGGATCCGCGCAAAAGAAGGGGAGGAAGGGACGGAGATGAAAGAAGGCTTGGGGGGGACGAACTGGGATCGGGCGAAAACCGCAAGGGGTTTAGCCCAGGGCTCGCTCATTTGCAGCGGGGCCAGCTGGGTCGTCTCTTGCTTGGGTGCTAAGGCCAGTGCGTTGTGTGCAGGGCCAATCAGATAATGGCGCGCTGCCGAGCAAAACGGAGCTCTCGTCTTTTTTTGCTTTCCGCCAGCCGGCATGAACCTGCTGTTTCGAAACAGGCCTGGCAAATTCGGAGATGGATTTGTTCTTAGCTTCTCATGCTCCTGCCTCGTTCACCGAAGACATTTCGCGAAACCCACTTGCTCGAGGCAAAACCGCAGTAACACGATACAGTGGTGCCTAGCCCCCGCCAAAAACTTGTTCTCAGTCATCTTGTGGCCGTCTGGAGTGTGACCTGAGAGCTGGGAATGGAGGCTCCCAGTCATCGCAGCTGACTGCAGCCAGAGGGTCTCATCACACGAATTCCGGAGCGCCACGGAAACGGAGACATGACAGAAATTGAACGGTGCACTGCCTTGTCAAATATTAAACACTATGACCAATCACAAACCGCATGGCTCGCTGGGTTCATGCATGCAAGCCAAGAATGTCCCCTCCCATAACTGCACGGCGCATGATGAGACGGCTTCTCCGTTTCTTGGTTCTTTGTGTGTTATTTTGGACCACAGACTCCGTTTTCTTGGCGCGCAGCTTTAGGTGCCCTGCCGAGGCCGTTGTGCTGGCCCACTCCGCATCTGCCGATGCCTTTTCTCACGCCGATGCAAACGGGATCCCCGAACACCCCTCTCGTCTCGTCTGATGGCTACCCTCTGAGCCTCTGGAGAGAATAGACTTTGGACGCACGGAAGGATG
Source organism: Chaetomidium leptoderma (assembly GCA_033296705.1). Lineage (NCBI taxonomy): Eukaryota > Fungi > Ascomycota > Sordariomycetes > Sordariales > Chaetomiaceae > Chaetomidium > Chaetomidium leptoderma. Next base: position 123,846 of record MU856849.1, on the reverse strand, counting down.
CAAGACGTCGGGTCAGCGCAGGGTCCACTGCGACACCGACGCTGCGGTCGGTACCTCGACTGTGAGACATTTCCGAAGCCTAGTGCGCCGTGCCAATGTATTCCGAACGGCTTACGCGGTTCCGAGAACAAAGCAATCAATCATTGACAAATATTCACTCGTCCGTTTCCTGGCAGCGACATGCGCATGTGCCTCGAAACGGGAAGCACGTCGCATCGGAGCGCGGGAAAAGCTGGGGTTGCTGGGTGCTGAGAATGCGGAGGTCGAGGGAGGATGGAAACGCCCTAGCCCCAGGGGCCCACAATCGGACCGAAGAGGCTGGCGCTTTCGTTCTTGGCTCCAAACTCCGGCACCAAACGCCAAAAATGCTCGAATGCTTGAAGCCTCATTCCTTGGCTCGCAGCACAGCGTCCAGCGGACTCCAGCTGAGCTGCGACATCAGGAATGCCTCATTTTGCAACCCAAAATGCGCTTCCCTGTGCCGATCCGGTAGGCAGGGCTGAGCAGCCATTTTAGCAACTTCAGCCTTGGCCGCCCCCCGAGACAAACACCGAGGTCGCAGCCTTGTCAAGTTGTCCCCATCGTGCGACGCTTCCGTGGCCCGGCGACCACTTCAAAGTTCATTAACACGCCCGAAACAGCCTGGCCCGGGGCACAACTTGCGCCAGCAGCCCTTCCCCGGATTTCGACTTCGGCCGGATTGTGGGGTAGCAAGGCCCTTCGAGCTGCACTCCATGATGCCCGGTGTCCTCCCTTCAAACCCCATCCATCTCAACCTAGTGTCAAGCAAGCTTTTGTTAGTAGGGCCGAAGTGGGCCGGCAGTTAGGACGCTTATCTGCTCCGGTTTTGACAGCAAGAAGCTTGGCTGAGGGGGTAACCACCTCTGTTACCGCGCGACGCGAATCCATCGCTTGGGCAACTTGGGGTTCGGACCGATGTTCGTCCCGGGTTTTTCCCTTCTTCTACATGTAGCTGCTTGCTCCGCAATCCTCATGCAGGTCCGCCGAAGATCTGCAACCGTTGTCACAAGCGCGGAGGTGGTTGTCGACGCGACCCGGACGGGAGACTACCGGCGTCCGGAGCTCGCAGGCGACTGAGCCTCGCTTACAGCGTTGTGCCGCTCCTGGGGAACGACGCTGTTCCTCCTCTACCCGCCACCTCCGCGCGCTTCCCCCCGCGGTTCGTCGTCGCGCATGGCCAGTCGGTCCTTTGCCCCTGGCGTGTGTGCGGACCCGGGTCGATGCCGGTCGAGGTTCCCCTGGTTCAGCAACCATCTCCCGCGGATCTCAGACATGGCCATTGGCCAGGAATGACGAACAGATGGGTTTGAGACCAGAGATCGCTTCCACGTGCTAGCGAGCGGGAGACGAGGGTCCTTTGCGATGGACAAACGGTTGCCGCACAGTTACAGTCGGCCCTGCATAGCAACTCTCAACCTTCTCACAAGCCAAATGCCTCACACCCTATTTCCCAGTGGAAGGATAATCCCCCAATGGCGATAAATCGCTAGACATCCCAAAAAAGCTCAACACTTTAACAAGCCCAGCCCTGGTGTGATGCAAGAAACGCCGAGACCGCCAGCGCGGAGCCAAACGACACCACACAACACAACACAACCCCCCCTTTCCGCTGTATGGGCAAATACGTACCTCACACTCAAAGCAAGCTTCACAGTCCCTACATCCCCCTTCCCTCCCCGAGGTCCTGCGCCGGCACAAACAGGCCCGTCTACAAGCCGCCCCCCCCGACCCCGTGCATCACGGAATTCCCCGCCCAGCCGTTGAACTTCCCCAGCAGCGCCACTCCCGTCTGCACGCCGGCTAGCGAGGAACTAGTTGGGGGCCGCGTCACACATGCGGCCAGGCAGTCGGACGGACGGCTTCGAGGGCCCGCGATGTTGGGAGGGGCCGTCACATGTGAGCTAGGGTGGATGAGAGAGAGGTGTTGAGTTGGAAAGCAGCTGCTGGCGTGTTTCGGTGTGTGTGTCCGTGGGTGTTTGGGCGTTGCTGGAGAGGAGGGGAGAAGGGGAGTGAGTTACTGGGAGTCTAGTGACTAACTAACTTACTGACTAACTCACGCTGAGAGCTTTTGGTTCCTTGAACGGACGAGGCTGGAGTGGACACGCGGCTTTGCGATGCGGCCAGCCGGTCCGTGAACTTGAGGAGGCCGTCCTAGCCTTGGGTGCCGGTGGTGATGGCGGTGGAGTGTGGCGTCGTGCTGTGAGATTTACTGTAGATGCCGTTGTTAGCGATCGGGCCTATTCCGTTCCAGCGTTGTTAAGGAGTGTCGGTCTCGTCGGTGCCTGTGAGCATGGAATTGGCCGCGTACGATATCGCTGGCGGGAGTTACGAGACGAGGTTGTTGGCGCACGACGCGAGGCCGCCCAGCCACAGCTCCATCGTTGGAGCATAACTCGGGCTCCCATGGACCATCTCGTTCTATCAAGTCTGCTCAGCAGTCTCTTGCTACCCATGTGTGGTCGAAGTTTGGTGTTGAGAACGCCGCTTTGGAGCATCCGATATCATGGACGTGTCCTCAAGCGGAGTGATACATATTTGTGGTTGATGAGTTGAGGACGGCTCGCGGATGGTCCTCACTGTAAGGCTGAGCCTAAGGTCCCTTCTCTAATTGGGCGATGGGAGCTTGGCGTCCTGCCAACGGGCCCGTCAATGTGTCAGACTGGCATCCGTCCTATCTGTAAAGTTGGAAAGACAACGTTGCTCAAGGCCTTCCACTGACTCAGACACGATATAACCAACCGGCAGTCTTGATTTTCGGTGTAACTCTTTGAGCGACCAATATTAAAACAGACAACAACTGTCAACGTCCGTCCCGATCCTCCCCCGAGTATGGCTAATTATAGCTATCGAACCTCTCGACCCCTTTTTCTCGTTGTCTTCTCCCTTCTTCTTTTTCTTGCCTCTTTTTCCTTCTTTTTCTGGTTTTTTAAGCGCGGAGTACAATCACAGGGCCCATCCATCAACCACTAGAACTCACCACCACCACCACCGGACCTCAATCACCACCAAGCTACAAAATACCCCCCTTCCAAGAATGGCTCCCGACCCACCAGGTTTCTTCCCCCCAACCACCACCATCAACCCCCTCTCTCCCCCACACAAAAACACCATCATCCTCCTCCACGGCCGAGGCTTCAGCGCCGAAACCTTTGGCCCAGCCCTTGTCTCCACAACCTTCCCCTCAATCTCATCATCCCTAACCACCCTCCAAACGGCCCACCCGCACACCAAATTCCTCCTCCCCCTCGCCCCGCGCCACCGCGCCACCATCTACAAGCGCAGCATCATCCATCAGTGGTTCGACAGCTGGCACCTGAACCAAAACTCGCCCACCGACACCGAGGAGTGGCGCGTCGTGCCGGCGCTGCGCGATACAATCGCCTACGTCCACGGGCTGGTCCGTCAGGAGGCGGCGCTCGTCGGCGGGGTGGGAAATGTCATGCTGGGCGGCATGAGCCAGGGGTGCGCGGCTAGCTTGATGGCGCTGTTGCTGTGGGAGGGGGAGGCGTTGGGGGGGTATCTGGGCATGTTTGGGTGGTTGGTTTTTGAGCGGGAGGCGAAGAGGGTTCTTCTTTTGGTTGCGGGTGGTGGTGGTGAAAAGGAGGAGGAGGAGGAGCAGGAGTTTGATCCTTTTGAGAGGGACGAGAACGAAAGAAGTAGTGGTGACGAGGAGGAAGAGGAGGCGGTGGGTGTGGAGGCTCGGGTTGTGCGGTTGCTGAGGGAACAGTTGGAGCTGGAAGGCGCTGGGGCAGTGACGTCTCGTCCCAAGTCGTTTGACACGCCTGTCTTTTTGGGGCATGGGACTGACGATGATAAAGTCCCTTTTGCTCGCGGGAGGGAGGCGGCAGAGTGCTTGAAGGCCGCCGGGTTGGATGTCCAGTGGCAGGCGTATCCGGGTCTCGCTCACTGGTACTCGGCGGACATGCTCAAAGACATGAGCTGCTTCATGACAGACCGGGCAGGCTGGGAACGGCCAGGAGATACTGGAACAATGTGACTGGCATTACTGCATTACAAAGAAAACCCCAAGTGCGTAACCCCTATACCCCATTGCTGAACTAACCTCCATGATACCCATGCTTGAACCCAAACCAAACCACTAATGCAAATTCCAGATCATCTCTCTTCACAGCCCGCAGTTGCTGAGAGCCACCTGCTGGACATTGGCCTCGATGCGGCCCAGCTCCACAGCGCGGCCGTTCGTCAGGTCGTTCATGGCAGCCTTGGCGATGTTGAGGCCGTTCGCGGCGTGGTCAATAGCCAGGATGTGGATGGTCCTGCCGTTGTACGAAGCGGACCAGCACGAGCCGCAGCTGGGAGAGTTCCAGCCGGCGATGGCCTGGGCGCCGCCGATGTACGCGAACCTTTGCGCGTCGCCCTGGACATTCCTAGGTGACAGTGTTAGCTACCAGGTATGGTTGTTGATGCGGGAGCTGGGGGACATGGGACATACCAGTTGTACTTCCACATCACGCCGTTGTTACCATCGGAGCATGCCACGCTGGTCAGGGACCTTGAAGGGTCGTCGTAGCCAACGTCATAGCTGACCGTGGTTGCCGACGCAGCGGCGAGGAGCGAGGAGATGCTGAAGATCTTGGAGAAGTGCATGTTGATGGTTTGAGTCTGGTGTGTTCTGAAGATGACTGGTGGGTGAAAGTGTGTGTGCTGAAGTATTCTGCTGCTGCTGCTGATGATGATGGAGCCAGAAAGTGAGTTGATGGTTGTAGAAGAAGAGGACAGGAAATCCAGGTGAGCTGGCCTTCCTTTATAGAAAAGAATATACGGTCAACCTGCCTCCTTCCATCCACTCTTTGTCCCTACCTTCTTCCCCTCTGTCGTCATATTGGAACTCACACCCTGGCCAAACTACAGTCGGCATCGGCACTTGGGGACCCCCCCCTGTCCTCGGAAAGGACCACTGCCAAGCTGCACCCCATCGCCTTCCTCTGTTTACCGAACGAAGCATCTTGGCCATCGTGACCTCGCCGCAAATGCATGCGCGCCGCGACCATCCGATGCAGCCATGTCATGCCTGCGCTGTTCGTATTCCAGAGCAAGCAGTGCCGCTTCGCAGCGGGTCTGCGTTTGTGCTCCATCGGGAGTGGCACAGCGGCACAGCGGCACAGCGGCCGGGTTAGCCGTTGGAATACGAGGTCGGCAGGTGCCGATCATCTCCAGGCGCCGAGGTCGCCACTGGCACTGAGACACACTGCAGTCTCCATAGAAGCAGACTTACAGGTTGGTAGGCTACAGGTAGGCATTGGATACCGGAGCAGCGGGGCCGGTGCTGCCAACCGGACTGCCAAAACAACAACCTGAGAATAGCATCCCGTTCGATTGAGAATCTCGTTCCCAAACATCACAAACCCACACGGAAGTCACGGAACAGTCGAGCCAGAGAACGACCCGTGGCACAACAACACCGCTTGATGACACCGCAGCAGCTCTAGGCCTGTCTTTGACCACGAGAAAAACCCTGTTTGGTTCCAGCAAGACATCCTGTTCGCCGTTGGACACCGGACACCAGCAAACAGGCCGATCATGCATGGATAGGGAAGGAAGGAAGAGGCTGGTGCTGAGCTGATGCAGTAGCACGTATACACAACGAGAGCCGTGGAATCCTATAGTGAGAGCCTGAACACGAGCTGACTCGGCGCTGCTTCCGTATGTTGACCGGGGACACACCATGGTCGTCGCAGCCCGGAGGCGGAGGCAGGTATCGGCCGGTGTCTAGGAGGAGAGCAGGCTCGGGTTCGACCCTCGTTGTCGGACTCGAAATGCAACCTTGGCCATCAAGTCGCCTGCTCAACTCGACAGGTGCTGTTGTGGGACGCTCCGAGCAGGGATTCGAATCTCGGCCTGTTCCGGTACTAGCGTTTTGCGGAGGGTATCTGCTCGTACAGATTATATCCGCCGTATCTATGGAGATGTGCTGCTGTTGCTATATTCCTAGAATGCAATGTATTTTCGTTTCCATGTCGTGCACCGCAGATGCAGCCCAAATGTCGCCCAACCTCGGACGGCAAAGGACGGAACCTGTCAGCCCATCGAGCCCACCCGCTCAGACAGCCTCCCAGTCCATGGCATCCACCATAAACTCCCACTGGTCCTCGTCCTCCTCCGCCGCCCAGTCAACTACCTCCATCATGTCCGTATCCCCCTCAACCCTCCACTCCGACCCGCCCCTCACATACCCCTCGGCGATCCTGAAGGCCTCGTCAAACCCGTTGAAGATGACCTCCAGCATGTGCTCGAGCCGGTACGAGTCGAGCGGGGCCGCCATCCTCCTCGTCCGCCACTCCCTTTCGGGCGTGCCGGCGCCCGTGCCACTCTTTACAGGGGGAGAGGACCTTCTGCTGCTGCTGCTGCTGCTGATACGATCCGGGTGGTGATCATACCCAGTCGTCTCGTCGTCCCCGGCCGTCTTCCACCGATTCCTCAGATCCTTCGCCCGGCCCAGCTGCACCCTCACCTCCCCCGTCCCCAGCGTGCCATGCAGCGGGTTCTCGGCGCTGTCCAGCGCCCCGAGCACATTGGCATGGTACCGATGCCTCGTGGCGGCGGCGGCGTCGTCCCGCCACACACTGCCTACCAGGCCCTTGTTGTTGTTGTTATTTCCCAGACCACCACCACCACCACCATCTTTCGTTGTTAGATCATGTCGTTGTCGTTGCGGTTGTGTGTGTGAAGAAGACGACCTGCCGCCGTACCCCCGCCGCGGTATGTCCACGCCAAACACGCCCAGCAGGTGCACCAGCGCCCGCTCGATCAGCATGTAGTACTCGAAGAAGTCGAGCTTGAACATCAGCTCGGCCTCGGAGACGGCGGCGGGGTCGACGCCGATGCGGTCGACCGCTTGGCGGTAGCCTTGGGCGAGGAAGGGCAGCTTCCATTGCAGGCGGCGGATGATCTTTGCGTAGCGGGCGAGCTCGTGCGGTGGTCCCGAGGGCGGGGGGCGCCGTGGCGCGTCGAGGTCGTTGGCGCCGGCGTTGGGGCCGCCGGCTGGGGATGCGGAACGGCGGATGTGCGGGATGTCCGCGATGCCGATGCCGCCGCCGCCCGTCGGGGCGGGAGTCACGGTTAGGTTTGTCGCCGTTGGCCAGTTTTTTGGCGGGCGGCGCGAGAGCGGAGCGTGTCGCGAGCTGGCGAGACCGGCCATCGTGGGAATAATTAGCTAAGGAGGATCAACGAATGCGTAGGCGGTCATGAATATGGCTGGGCGAAACGCCGAAATCGCGTCGAGAAAATTGACAACCTCACGCTCCACCGACCTCACGGGCCGACAGGTCGGTCACCGGGTGCTGAGTCTCATCAGGTCATAGCAAATAGTCATAAAGCACTGGCAGTGCGTGATGCGTGTTCCGCCGTTGAGCGCACCCAACAGTCAAAGAAGATTCATCGCGGGTTGAGGTTCCATTGTTTCAGGTCGAGTCCCGATTGACGCGACTGCCAACAAACCGGCGCCCGCGCAGAATTTTTCTTCGAGTCCCAACACCTCGCAGCTACGGCGACTCCCGACCAAATCCACCCAGACATGGAGTCTTCTTCCTCACATCCCGGGCAAAGCCCAGGATTGCAATGAAAAAGGTGTTCGCGTTGCCCAGAGACAGTGTAATACTGGGAACACAATGCGAGGCGATTTCCATGCAAGCATGGAAGAAAGCCAAGCGGGTGAAAAAAATTAATTTAATCAAATTTCTACTCCGTAGAGTAGTTTCAGAGATTAAACTGAAAAGAACAGATACTACACTTGATCTAAGCCAAAAGGCAAAGAGAGCTAAAGAAGAAAAAGAAGAGGAATTAGAATTTGGGCGGCCTGGCGAAGAATATATAGGCTGGAGTGGGTGGTCTGTGCACGTCTGCAATCTGCAAGCCCACTGCAATTGTCTGTGCGCCTTCCCGTCCTCAAGGTGTGGAGACTCGGGACTGGTGCGTCATGCACTGTTCAGCAGCAGCAGCAGCATTTTCCCCGTGGCAGAAAACCCTTGTCGCATCATCAATCGTGGATAGTCTCGGGAAGCAGCAGGTTATGCATGCATTTGGGCCTGCACCGTCAACGGCACCGAGGGGGCTGCTTGCCATCCATGTTACATCCGCACGAGACGATCCTCGGACACGGGCCAATATCTTGACCTGGGCCACTGCTCGGATTTCCGACTGCCGGCGCGCACCCTGGCCGCACGGCGCTCGGCGCGCCCGCATTCCGGGATACGGCGGCTGAGCGGCGCGAACCGTCACATCTTCGATGAGCCTCCCGGAGGAGATTGAGGCGATGCCCGTTGATCATGATCCTGAGAAGGGCGTATAAAGAACACTGTGCTCCGACCGACCGTCTTGTCTCCCTTGCAGCAATGCAGCAATGTAATGCAAACATTTCCATCTTCTCTCAACCCTCTACATCAACCTCTTTTTGCACCAAATCTTTGGTTCAGCACATCGTCGAGGACGATGACGCATGATTGTGACGTTCTGGTCGTGGGGGCGGGCCCTGTCGGCATGGCCCTTGCACTGGAGCTGGCCCTACAGGGCGTCTCGTTCCGCATCATTGATCGAGTCCCGGTACGGAACGAGAACAGCCGGGCATTGGTGATGCAGCCCCGGACCTTGGAGCTCCTGAACCGCCATGGGGCTGCCGACACCATGATCTCTCGAGGCCGCATCGTCCGCGGCGGGGAGGTTTACATCAACAAGCAGCGTGCTTCAGGGCTCAGGCTCGACGACCTTGGCACCACAGACACTGAATTCCCCTTGCCCCTGAACGTCTCCCAAGTCGAGACTGAGAAATTCCTCGACGAGTGTCTTTCCAAGTACGACATCAGCGTCGAACGCCCCGTCACCGCCACCAGCATCATCCAAGACGACACCGGCGTCACTTCAACCCTGGAACTACCAGATGGAAAGAGCGAAACGATACGCTCCAAGTACGTTGTTGGCTGTGACGGTGCCCACAGCGTCGTCCGCCATGCCTCCGAGAAGATGACCTTCCCCGGGGCCCCTTATCCCCAGGACTTTGTCCTCTGCGATGTACACCTCCACGACTCCAACATCGATCAGAATCTCTTCTCGCTCCACCTCAGCAACAAAGGCGTCCTCGGCCTGCTCCCCATCAACAACGAGATTGTCCGCGTGGTAGCCTCACGCAGCCAACTCGCCGTCGAAGACCAAGACCTACCGACCCTCGACCAGCTCCAAGCCTACTTCACCACCATGACCCCGCCCGGGTCAGGCACCCTCTACGACCCGGTCTGGCTCACCCGTTTCCGGCTCCACCACCGCTGCGTCAACCAGTACCGCGACGGCCGCCTCTTCGTAGCCGGCGACGCCGCTCACATTCATTCACCGGCCGGTGGGCAAGGCATGAACGCGGGGATTCAAGATGCGATCAACCTTGGCTGGAAACTAGCCCACTCCCTCTCCCTACAGTCTCAGCAACCCAAGTCCGACGACCCCCAGTCCTTTACTGCGACTGCTGCCGCCGCCGCAGCCGACGCCCTCCTGGACACGTACGACCTAGAGCGCCGCCCCGTGGGACTAGCGCTGCTCCAGGGCACCGACCGCATCTTTGCCTTTATCTCGTCGCCGAATCCCTGGTTCGTGCCGTTCCGCAACTTTGTCCTGCGGCACATCGTGCCGCGCGTCTCGAAAAGCCAGGCGCGCCGCAAGAAGATGTTTCATTTCATGTCGCAGTTTGGCGTCAGCTATCGGGGCTGTACCCGGCTCGTCGGCGAGGCGAGCAGCAGCTGCGGGTTTTTCCGCCGTGGCGCCGCCGCCGCCGCCGCCGCTGTGAGGGGTGGGGATCGGCTGCCGGATGGGAAACTCTGGAGGGATATGACTAACAGCGACGAGAGGGAGACGAGTTTGCAGAGGGTTTGTGTTGGGGCGCCGCATCATTTGTTGCTGTTTTCTGGAAGGGGGGGTGGGCTGGGGCAGGGCGGCGAGTTGGAGAGGGCGGCCGAGAGGGTGGTTGCGGCGTGTCATACCGTGGTGAAGGTGCACTACATCGCGGGCGATGATGGTGGCCGGCTTTCTCAAGGGGGGCCCGAGTGGTTTGCCGATCCCGCGGGCGGATTGCATGCCAGGTTTGGGTTTGGGGACAAGGCTGGTTATGTGCTTGTGCGGCCAGACGGGTATGTGGCCCATATTGGGCCGCTGGCCAAGTTGGATCAGTTTGTTTCCTTTCTGGATGGCTATCTTGTGTCACCGGTGGTCACCCCGTTCCGATCCCGCTTGTCTTTTGTGTCCCCTGTTGTTTGGGCAGCGGTGGGCGCCTGCCTCGCGGTCAATCTGTGGAGGGAGATTGCTCACAGGTTTTGAGTCAAGTCGGTTGATGATCTTCGCTGGTTCGAGCTCGATTTCTTCCCTATATCTCCCTCCTCTTTTCTACTGATATAATGAGCTTCTGGATATCCTACTAGTTTGAATACCACATGTACTTTGTGCATACCTAGCGTGATGAGAGCAATAATAATACTATTTTGAATCACGACGAGCGTTTAGCTCTCTCGGCTCTGTATAAATTATACCTCCAAGAAAGGTACTGTAAATATTACGAGTCCCCGCCATTGTCACTTGACTGCGATGAAGACCATGGTCAAGACCCTGAGCTTGAAGATCTGCCATTGAAGAAGTTGGTCAGGACCAAGACAGGAGGGTTACCTTGGGATGCACTGTTTTAGCAACAGCACGAGTTAAGCGTCACATTCCTAGTGGCTGGCGTTCTCAGCTCCGCTGCACCGCTTCGGCACGTCATTACTCGATTCGAAAATACTCCGTATATTTCCGAGACGGATTCACTTGGTTCATTGGTTGTGAACAGCACGCACCTTTCTGAATAGACGGCCCTGGGAGTGAACAAAACTAGTCATACAACGCGATCCGAATAGATTCTTTGAAGGCGAAGCGTTTTGATTTTCGATTTAAGGGTTTCGCATTCCGCTCCCAGCACGCCCATCTTTTCAACCCAATCTTTTCAACCCAATCTTTTCAACCCAATCTTTTCAACCCAATCCCGTCACATCTGGCCTCGATAAATCCCCAACCTTGCGACCATCGAGAACCACGACCGACTGATCAAGTATAACTGACTGATTTTCTCATTCCGGTAACCCATCCGCCACCCGACTCGGATCACCAGACTTCACCAGACTTCACCAGACTTCTCCCGTCGCCAAGATGGGCAGCATGTTCGAGGACCAACCCCAGGTCATCCAAGACCCCGATCTTCCGAAGGATGCTTCACCGTGGGCCAGGAAGCCGACGCCGCTGGTCCTCATCCACGACGGCGGAGGCACCATCTTCTCGTACTACTGCCTCGACCACCTGGGCCGTCCCGTCTACGGCATTGCCAACCCCCATTACGAGTCCGGCAACTCCTGGGCGGGCGGCATCCCCGAGATGGCGCGGCAGTACCTCAAGTTCATCAAGTCGGCCGTGCCGTCGGGGGACGTCATCATCGGCGGATGGTCGCTGGGCGGACTGATCTCGCTCGAGGTGGCGCGCCAGCTTGCGGATGAGAAGGACGGAACGCTGAATCTGCTGGGGATCGTGATGATTGATTCGGTGTGTCCGGTGGTCCGCACTGCGCCGCTGCTGCCGGTTGTGCAGCACGCGATGAAATGGGGCGAGCACACCAGGCAGGATACGAAGGACCGGGTGATGCGGTGCTTCTCGGAGGCGATCCGGATGGTCGGGGAGTGGCCGATGCCGGCGTGGGAGGAGGGGCATCAGGAGAAGGAGCACCACGGATCCAGACCCAAGGGTTCATTGGCAAATCGGCCCCCACCTGTTATTTTGCTGCGGGCAATGGAACCGGTCCCTTCCCCAGAAGGAGGCATCGCCAGGGTGGATATTCACCGAGGGGATCAATTGCTCGGTTGGGGGAACTACAACAAGGACTTGATTACCAAGGTGATGGACATTCCGGGCCACCATTTCAACATTTTCCACACCGACGACACACTGGAAACGACAGCGGAGGGGATCAAGAGGGCATGTGTGGAGCTCGAGGGAATGGACAGAAACCGCGCGTTTGCCTGATCTCGGATGGGGGAATCTTGGAACATTCTAGAATTAAAGAGGTGCAGTGATCTATTCAGTACAGAATAACGTTAGATAGAGTTGATTCATGATGGACTGAAATGCACGTCGCGTCTCGTGGATGTGCCCTGCACATGTATGAACAACTGGATCATGAACCTGCATGGCACAGCGTCACGTCGTTTTCCAATACTGTACAGAATAGTGGGTGACCGACATGAGCAATTGCCGCCAATTGTCCACGCAGCAATTGTCCACTCGGCAAGCACCCCGCCCTTGAGCAAGCGCTGTTAATGGCGGTGAGAGCCAGAGATTTCCGGGTGACGCCGGCTCATAGGTGGATGGTGCATTAGCTCTGCAGATAGCACACTGGATTCCGAAGGATGAGTTCTACAAGATAACCACACCGCAACCCCTTTTTCATTGAGGAGCAATTTTCGAGGAGCCGAGAGAAATGCTTCTGCTCCTTTTTCTGATCGCACAGAGTGATGAGCGCTGACGGCCCGCACCGGACCCCACCCGCAGACACCATGGACAGCTTGCCATTGGCTCCCCTGTTTCTGTTTGGTTGCCGGGGTGAACATGGTAAACCAAACTTTGCGCAATCAGCGCCACACCCACGCCCACATCCACACCCATACCCCCCGTTGCGGAGAAGACCAAACTCCCGGAGCTGCGTCAGGCAAGACCCGCCACAGTTCACGACGACGACCTTGTTGCCCACAACCGCATCCACATCCACATCCACGCCGGGAGTTCTGCTCCTCTCGTCCTACCTGTTGTTCTCGCACTTCCTCTTTCCGAGCATGCGCACGCTCAACATGGACACCTCCGAGAACGCCCAGAAAATCCGGTCGGGACTTCGACCACCTCAAGTCCGGGCCGCTGCAACAGCCCCGCCGAGCACAGCGGCGACGTACCTCCAGGAAATGTCCGATTCTCAGCACAATGCGCGGGCTCAGATGACGGGAACCAGGACGGGGATTCCCCAGAAACGCACGCACGCTGGAAGCAGTATGCATCCCCCGGCGGTTGTCCCCTTGTTGTTGTTTTGTCAAGCTCGCCAACTGACCTGGATCAACCCAAACAGTATCAATTCCGGAACCGAAGCGCAAAACACTGGCCGAACAGGCAGGCGAACCGCTCAGGTCTGGAATTCCACCCCCGGGTGCCGGTCTACCGCGACCAGCGATGGGCGTTAGGGGCGCATCAATCGCAGCCCTTCACAGCACCTCTGCCGCCACAACATCGCGCCGCGCACCACCTGGCAGCTTCGCTAAGAGCGTCGGCCCCGGAACCCGCCCCCCGATATCATCGAGAGCCCCGATGCCATCGAGAGCCCCGACGTCAATGGGCTTCTCCACGAATACCCGCCCACGAGGAAACACGCGCACACGACCGGCCACGGCCATGGCGAACCGCGAGGTGGAAGATCAGCCCGCACAGGTGGATCAGAAAAAGGGTATGAACGTTTCACACTCTTCCCAGCATTTACGGAACAAGAAGTCGCAAAGCGCGATCCCTCAGCAGCCGGGGGCTTCGCATACAAGGCAAGCAAGCAGAGACATCTCTGGCCTCAACAAGCGTTTTGAGGACCTGTCGCTTGGTGGTCAGCCGAATCATCATGTGTCTGCTGGAGGTCAAGTGGTCTCAAAGCAGCAGAAACAGCAGAAACAGCCTCTGTCTCAACAATCCCAGTCGGATGTCCAGACAGAGCGCACCACCCCCAGCAAGGTACATCAAGAAGCCGCAGCCAGATGCAACCCACTCGGGCCTGCCAATTCTCAAGGAACGCCTGCTCCAGCGCCAACAACGCCACCACAAATCAACAGGTTCAATATGGCGTGTGCAGAAATAAGCACGTTACTGAGGAGCTGCTCCAAGAAGCTCTTTTCGCCCCCCAAGTCTTGTTCTCCGACAAAGTTGTCCTTTCTTACTAAAGACTCAAATGTAACCTCTTTTACAGGTTGGGACGTCGACGGCCGCCTCAACGAGTTCGAATCGCAATTCAAAGTCATGAAGGAGGCCTTCGAGGGCACCATGACCGACCGGAAAACCTTGGAGGAGGCAATCGACCTGGCCAAGAATCGGGGTATGTACTTGTGGGCTGTGTGGCCACTCTCATGTGGAATGCTAATCAGTCCCGTGTGTAGCGAGCGATCTTGAACAGGAGAAACAACGGCTGGTTGGCGAGAATAACCAGCTTCAGAGTCAGCTTGACCTCCAACGGCAGGAGAACTCCTCACTACAGCAGGAGAAGCAATCAATCGGGCTCCAGATGGAAGCGGAGCTAAGGGCGCACAAGTACGAACTCGAGGATAAGCAACGAGGACACAAGTACGAAATGGACGAACTCCGGCGAGGGTTCAAGGGAGAAATCGACGAGTTGAAGAGGGAGCAAAGGGAAGCTCTGGAGGCCATGGAACGCCATTACCGCGTCGAGCTGGCCGACGAGCAGGCCCACAGGTCCAAAGAGATGCAGGAATTGCGCACAAAACTCGGGGCGGAACAGCAAGACATGAGCCTGGAGATGCTGAAGAAGGAGAGAGAGGTTCAGGAGATGCGATCTCACCTGGAGGGGCTAACATTGGACCTCGACCGCGAGCAAACGATCAAGGGGACGCTTCAGCAGCAGATTGCCGAGATGTCGACCACAAACATGAGCCTGGAGGATCGGATGCGTGGTCTGCGGGCCAAGATCGACTTTCTCGAATCCGACAACAAGCAGCAGTCAGACTCGTTTGCGAGCATGGAGGCTCGTCTCCAGGAGGCCTTGGGTGTCGCCGAGGAAGCACGACAGAAGCTCATTAAAGAAGAGACCGAGAGGCGCGTGCTGTTCAACAAATACCAAGAGTTGAAGGGCAACATCCGCGTCATGTGCCGAGTTCGGCCGGTTCTCGGCCCCGCAGAAGGCGACGAGGCCAAGATCGCGTTTCCCGACGTCAAGATGTCGTCGCAGATCGACGTCACCGGGATGGAGGAGAAGAGCAGTTTGGGGGCCATCAGCCGCAAGGTGCTCCCCTTTGAGTTCGACCGCGTCTTTGAGCCGTCGGTGCACAACGAGGAGGTCTTTGGCGAGATCTCGCAGCTCGTACAGAGCGCGCTCGACGGCTACAATGTGTGCATCTTTTGCTACGGCCAAACCGGCTCCGGCAAGACCTACACCATGTCCTCGGCCGACGGCATGATCCCGCGGGCCACCCACATGATCTACGACACCATCACCAAGCTGCAGGAAAAGTCGTGGACGTACACGATGGAGGGCAGCTTCGTCGAGGTGTACAACGAGGAGCTGCACGACCTGCTCACGCCCGGGCGCGAGACCAAGAAGCTCGAGATCCGGCACGACGACGCGCGCAAGCAGACGGCGGTGCTCAACTGCAAGACGGTGGCGCTCGACTCGCCCGGCTCGGTCGAGACGATGCTCAAGCAGGCGCAGAGCAACCGCAGCGTGGCGGCGACCAAGGCCAACGAGCGCTCGTCGCGGTCGCACTCGGTCTTCATCCTCAAGCTGGTCGGCTCCAACGCGGCCACGCACGAGCGCTGCGAGGGCACGCTCAACCTGGTCGACCTGGCCGGGTCCGAGCGGCTCAAGCACTCGCAGGCCGAGGGCGACCGCATGCGCGAGACGCAAAACATCAACAAGAGCCTCGCGTGCCTGGGCGACGTCATCGAGGCCCTCGGCCGGGGGTCCGGCCACGTGCCCTACCGCAACTCCAAGCTCACCCACCTGCTGCAGTATTCCTTGGGGGGCAACTCCAAGACGCTCATGTTTGTCATGGTCAGTCCGCTCGAGGCCCATCTCAAGGAGACGATTACGAGTTTGCGGTTTGCTACCAAGGTGAGTTATTTTACCCCCTTTCTGGTCATGTCTATTGTCCATTGTCCCCTTATGGGGCGGGGGGGAGGGCAATTCGATGGAAGAAGGAGTGGCTAATGATGGTTCTTGCAGGTGCATAATACCCATATTGGCACGGCCAAGTCGACCAAGAAACTGGGGCGGGCGACGACGCCCGAGTCGTCGGCCGGCCGTTGAGTTTTGTCGTTTGCTCCAGTGGGTGGTGGTGGTGGTGGCGGCCATGTTGGGTGATTGATCATGATGATGAGGTTGGGTGGGAGTTTTCAGTGTTTATGATACCAATGACTTCACTTTATATAGTGTCAACCCCTGTGTGTGTGTGTGGTCTGCGCAGTAGCGACTATCACATCACACGGTGGATTACTGTTTGGGTAGGGGGCGTTTTTGTTGTTTTGTTGTTTTGTTGCTATGGTTTTTTTCGGGGGTCGACTCAGGGGTTGGCTGACTGGTGGGTGCATGGCGGTGGGAGGCGGGGAGGCTTTGGGCGGGATCGATTGTATATTTGCGATGGGTGTGGCTGGCTACCTAGCTGGCTCTCCTTTTTATTTTTCCATCTCTTAGCTTCTCTCGTTGTGGAAAAGACTTTGTTGATATCTGGAGCCGTGTTGGTGACATGCCTTGACGTGTTTGCATGTATGTTACTTCAAGAGCATTTTATAATATACATACTTCTACCAGAGGTCGCCGTGTTGTCATGTTACACTTGAGTCCCTCTCACCAAAACGAGCAAACATTGCCGCAGCATGACATCTGCAAGCAGCTGCCGCTTCCCGTGCTGGAAGTCACTGCATTACGTGAAACCGCTTCTACCTGTGGAAGGCGGCATTCAAGACGGAATGGGCAGCAGCGTGGGAGCTGGATGTTGTTCCAGGGTTAGGGCTGCTCCTCTGTACGCGATCACATGCAATCCCCACTCAGTGCCAGCACCTGCTTTCGTCAAGCTGTCAACTGCAGACGCCCTGCATCCAAAGCATTTCCCACAACTTGCATCCAAACAGCCGCCGCTGCTGCACGCTTTTAGACGGATGCACCACTAATTCATCACCCCACGGCCCGAACGCCATCTTTTCCTTGGACCGTTTTTAGGAATCCATTGTCTATCCGGACGTTGCCCGCCATGGAGAAGTTCTCCCAGTTTCGCGACAGAGGCAAGTCAAGTCGCCGTTCCTCAGCTTACACCACCAACCTTCACACCTCACAAGCTAACCGTCTCCCCACACAGGCTCGGGCATATCCCCCTTTATGCCCGTGACGACGCCCTCCTCACTCCTCGCCACCGTCTGCCACGCCGTCCTCTTCCTCGTCCGCCTCCCCTTCTTCCTCACCTGGTCGACCCTCTACTTTCTCGTGCTCCACCACCTCCCGTTCCTCCCCGCCGTCGCCCGCAAGCTCCTCCTCTGGCTCCTCCTCGCCATCCCGGGCACATGGTGGGTCGACCTGCAGCTCGACGGCGTCAAGCGCGGCTCGCTCAGCCAACAGCCACGCTCGCGCGTGCCGCACCCGCGCTCCATCATCGCCGCCAACTTCACCTCGCCCATCGACGCCCTCTACCTCGCCGCCGTCTTCGACCCCATCTTTGTCGCCTGCCACCCGTCCTCCCGCAAGGTCAGACGCATCAGCCTCCTCGCCGCCATCTGCGCGGCCCTCTCCCCGCTCTCCTCCTCCGACTCCTTCTTCGACTCCGCCACAGAATGGGAAGGAAGCAAGAACGACGTCACCGACCTCCGCGCGCTGCTCGCCCGCCACCCGGACAGGGTCATCGCCGTGTTCCCCGAGGGCGGCACGACCAACGGCAAGGGCATCCTGCCGCTCAGCCCGTGCCTGTTGACGGCGCCCGCCGAGACGGCCATTTTTCCCGTCAGCATGCGCTACACGCCGCCCGACGTCACGACGCCCGTGCCCGGGTGGAAGGGGTGGGTCGGGTTCATGTGGAAGCTGCTGGGCCGGCCGACGCATTGTATACGGGTCAGGATTGCCGAGGGCGTGTTTAATACTACGGCGGCGTCGAATGGTGGTGACGGTGTTTCTGCTGCTGCTGCGGCGGCTACTATTACCGGGGGTGGGGGGCGCGGGGAGGATGCGCCGACGCCGGAAGAGCAGTTGTTACTGGATCGGATTGGAGAAGCGCTGGCACGTTTGGGGAGGGTGAAGAGGGTGGGGTTGACGCTGAGGGACAAGAAGGGTTTTGTGGCGCTTTGGGCGAAGAGGAGGTGATTCATAAGATAGGGAGGGGGGAAGACTGGTTGCATGGGATATTTATTTGGTATCGCTAGGTGTGTCAAGGGTCGCTCGCCATTGGGAACGTACGCTATTTATAATGAGTAGACTTCAACTCTGTCTGGGACAGTCGAACAAACATATATACTTACCGAGGCTGAAAAAGTAAATAACAAGTTGACAATTAAATCCGAGACTGCCAGCCTGGAAAATATATTTTCAGCCACAGCTAAAACGAGAGAGCATTCATTGCAAGCGCCTTTTCCAGCCCAAACGCACAAAAGTATATATATGTACAGCCAAACATTCGAAACCCCCTCCCTCCCCCATCCACGCCTCGTCAACATCTTCAAGCGTCGGTGACACACCCCTGGCTGGCGTCGCTGACCAGCGCGGCATACTTCTTCAGGGTGCCCCGCTGCGCTTTCGACTCGGGCGCCTTCCACGCCTTTTTCCGCTTCTCCATCTCCTGGGGCGACACGTCGAGATCCAGGGCGAGACTCTCGGCGTCAATGACGATCCGGTCGCCGTCCTGGACCAGACCGATCGGGCCGCCCTCCATGGCCTCGGGCACAATGTGGCCGATCAGGAAGCCGTGGCTGCCGCCCGAGAAGCGGCCGTCGGTGATGAGGGCCACGTCCTTGCCGAGGCCGGCGCCCATGATGGCCGAGCTTGGCTTGAGCATCTCGGGCATGCCCGGCCCGCCCTTGGGCCCCTCGTAGCGGATGACGACGACCGTCTTCTGGCCCTTTTGGATCTCGCCGCGCTCCAGCGCGCCGATGAAGGCGTCCTCGTTGTCGTACACCTTGGCCGTGCCCTCGAACCGGAGACCTTCTTTACCTGTGATCTTGCCGACCGACCCGCCGGGCGCCAGCGACCCGCGCAGGATCTGGATGTGGCCCGTCGCCTTGAGCGGGTTGCTCAGCGGCCGGATGATGGGCTGGTCCGAGGGAAAACTCGGCATCGACGCCACGTTCTGCGCCATCGTCTGGCCCGTGACTGTGACGCCTGAGCCGTCGATGATGCCCTCCTTGAGCAGGAACTGCAGCAGCGCCGGCGTGCCGCCGATGTTGCACAGGTCCTCCATGACGTACTTGCCCGAGGGCTTCAGGTCGGCCAGCAGCGGCGTCTTGTTGGAGACGGCCTGGAAGTCGTCGATGGTCAGCTTGATGCCGACCGAGTCGGCGATGGCGATGAGGTGCAGCACCGCGTTGGTGCTGCCGCCGAGGATGCTGACCACCACCATGGCGTTCTCAAAGGCCTGCCGCGTCATGATGTCCTTGGGCTTGATGTCCTCCCGGAGCAGGTTCTTGATGGCCTCGCCGACGGTCGCGCACTCGGCCTTCTTCCGCGGGTCCTCGGCCGGGTAGCTGCTGCTGCCGGGGAGGGTCATGCCGAGCGTCTCGATGGCCGAGGCCATGGTGTTGGCCGTGTACATGCCGCCGCACGCGCCGCCGCCGGGGCAGGCGTTGCGGATGATGTCGAAGCGCTGCTTCTCGTCGATCTCGCCCGAGATGTACTGGCCGTAGGCCTGGAAGGCGCTGACGATGTCGAGCTGCTCGCCCTTCATGCTGCAGCCGGGCTTGATGGTGCCGCCGTACACCATGATGCTGGGCCGGTTGACGCGGCCCATGGCCATCAGGACGCCGGGCATGTTCTTGTCGCAGCCGGGCAGCGACACGTTGGCGTCGTACCACTGGCCCTGCATGACCGTCTCGATGCTGTCGGCAATGATCTCTCGGCTCTGCAAGCTGTAGCGCATGCCCGTGGTGCCCATGCTAATGCCGTCCGAAACGCCGATGGTGTTGAAGCGCATGGGGACGAGGCCGGCCTTGGCGATGCTCTCGCGAACAAGGGCCGAGAGGTCCATCAGGTGCATGTTGCAGGGGTTGCCCTCGTACCAGACCGACGAGATGCCGACCTGGGCCTTGGACATGTCTTCTTCAGTCATGCCCGTGGCGTAGAGCATGGCCTGCGACGCGCCCTGCGACTTGGGCTGTGTGATGGTGGACGACACCCGGTTGAGCTTCTCGTCGGCATATCGGCGGGGAGTGGTGGAGAGGAGGCGGCTAGAGGGAGGGAATGAGTGAGCTTCTGTTATTGTAGACGGCGGCACTTTGTCAGACAAACATACAGCTGATTCCTCAAGGGCAGGGCCCGGCTGGCGGCCAGGGCCCTAGGAGCGCCAGCGCGCAGAAGAGACGGTGACAACATGACGAACCGCCAAGGAAGAGAGATACTCGGGGCGAAGCGAGTAGAGGGAGAGAATAAGATCAATTGACTGTCAAACAACACTGAAGCGTCTCTGACCTGGTCCGGAGCCACAAAGACCAGTCAATTGGCCCTCGGTTGATGTCTTGGGGAGCGAGTTGTCTTGGAGTTCGAGGGTCTGAGTCGAACTTGGGGGCGAAATCGGAGCTAAAATAGTCTGTGTGTGTTCCCAAGTCACAGGGACAGAGACGAAGGAGACCAGGGTCCCCGCGGGATCCCCGCAAGAGCTTGCATCGAAATACAAGCCTCCCGATTGGTTCGTGGCTCAAGAGAAGAGTCAAGGAGCTATGGCCTCTCCATGACTTGACTTTAACTTTACCATCTCGTGTCTCGGATCGCATCCAAGTCGAGCTCACAGCTGCGTATGCTCTCCATTGAAGGGGCGGTTGAATCAACAGACTCTGTGGCTCATACACTAGTTAGACTTTATGGTGTCCAAAAAAACCGACTTTTCAGTTAGTTTGATTTGTCGGCCTTGTACATCCAACACCTCCAGGGGGTGTTGGCGGCGTGCTGTAACTTGGAGTCACCACGCTTTCTCCCGTCTTTTCACCGCCGGACACCTTGACCGGATATAAGACAAACACGATGGAAATAAGACGGTCAAACAATGTCTTTCATGCAGCATGCAGCATGCAGCCCCTTCGCTCTTATACCTCGGAGCGCGAACCGGCCATGAGCACGCCCATCTCACGCCCTTCCAGTGATTCAGATCATGGCTTGACCTTCCCGTCGCCTGCCACGGCCTTGTCATCCCCCTTCTCTCTCCGAAGCAGGATCTCGTCCACAATGCCGTGCTCCTTCGCCTCGTCAGCCGTCAAGTACTTGTCCCGCTCCATCATGTCGTTGATGGCCTGCATGTCGTACTTGTCGTAGCCAAACGACTTGTTGATATGGCCCTGCACAATCTTGTTGATCTGCTCCCGTATCCTCTGGATCTGGGTGGCGTAGATCAGAATGTCGGCCGCCTGCCCGCGAGTGCCACCCAGCGGCTGGTGCACCATGATGGAGCTGTGCGGCAGTGCGTACCGCTTCCCCGGCTCGCCGCCGAGCAGAAGGATGGCAGCCATGGACGCGGCGCCGCCAACACACACGGTCGAAACGGGCGACTTGATGTAGGTCATGGTGTCGTAGATGGCGAGCCCGGAGCTCACCTCGCCGCCGGGCGAGTTGATGTACATGGTGATGGGCTTGTCCGGGTTATCCGACTCCAGCCATAGCAACTGGGCGACTATCGATGCCGACACGGTGTCGTCAATCGCGCCGTTGAGACATACTATCCGTTCCTGCTCGAGTCAGAGATGCGCCGGGGCGGGTTCGATCGGGGAATCCACCGACTTGCAGCAGCTTGGAGAAGATGTCGGCTTTGGAGTGCGGTCAGCGCCAATTGACCTCCCTAAAACAGTGCGCAACTAGAACTCACATGTGCGCCAACCGCCGGCCTAGTCTGTCAGTGATGGGCCGTGGAGGAGGACTCGGGGAGAGCGTACTGTGACTTCGGTGATGTAGGGCATCGGGATGCCACCTGTTGGCGGCATTCCCCCGAATTTCCGACATTGCGACGCGCCTATCCTCCGGAGTAGACGGAACGCTGTTCGTTGGGTATTCATTGTAGTGGGGAGTAGCAGGCCTCTCTGAGTCTCGTCGACACTTTGCGACGACTACGAGGGTTCGGGGAAAGGGCACGGCCGACGAAATGCAGGGGATTGGAGCTTGGAGCTTGCACCAATGCACAGCACCTAATGTAGTTAGAATACTGTCTATTTACTAGCATCCCAGATCAAGCCCGGTCTTGGCGCGTTCATCTCGAATTCGGGATTTCCTTCTCGACTTGCTCTATCCAGTCAACAACCAAAGGATTTTTCCATACCTTACAAGTGAAAGCGAAACATCATGAAGGCTGTTGGTGGGAAATGGTGTAGGCAGCCACTCAATACGGCCTGCCGCCACTCAAGACGGCCTTCGCGGCCCTCTCCTGCTCGAACCTTTGGCACCAGCAACACCAGCAGCAACATCAACATCCCGCCCGTTTCGGACGATGCCTACTCCACTGTCCAAATCGACCCCGAGAACAAAACAGTCACAACCGCCGTTGGAGATCTGCCCATATCCCCGTTAATGGACCCGTCATTCCACGAGGCCAGACAGGAATTCACCAAGCCCAAACCGTCACATTCACCGTACAAGCTCTCCAAGTTCCAACAGCAGTTGCGCCGCAATCCCTACGGTACAGCTCCGCACTCATGAATCATGGAACATCAGGACATCCTCTAACCTCATCTGCAGCCCAGGCCCTGGCCACGCCGGTGAGGAGGTGCCCAATCACCAGCACGTCCCTCCCCCGCTTCTTCTTCCAGGGCTTTGATCTGCGCTTGCACCCGGAAACAGGAAAGCCCTGGCTTGTACCTCTTGGTCTCGACACCAAGGTTCCAGACACTGCCACACACAAAGCCTCGGAAGCGGCCGAGACGGGAGAAGAACCAGTAGGCCCAGCACAGGAACCGCCGCCAAAGGATCTCCAATCAGAGGAAGAGGCGGCAGAGACCGGAGAAGTAGTACGCCCAGCACAGGAGTCATCAGAGGACGTCCAAGCAGGGGAAGAGGCGGCCGAACCAGTGGTCGAGGGGACACCAAACGTCACGGCCAAGACGGGTCCCTCCGCATATGTCCTCGCTAGCCAGAGGTTGCTCCAGGAACTCCAAAACCCAACTTCCCTGTACTTCAAGGGTAACCGGCGACTCTTCCGCATGAGCGACCACGGGCAGCCCAAACTCGGCGCGGCCCTGAACAACGCCAACTGGCGCAGCGACATGGACACGGTCCTGCTGGAACTGATGCGCAGACGCATCGTCGAGGGCCTACTTCACTTTGCCACCATGGTCGAGAAGGAAGACCGGAAGTACCTTGTCAAATGCGAGCTCTGGAACGACGTCAAAAGGCTGAAGCACAGGGGGTGTCTTGTGTATCTGGGTCTGCCCGAAGGGGCAGCATCCTCGGAGTCGGCTCCTCCCGAGTACGTTCCGCCGAGGTTGTCGATGATGGATTTTGGACCCGTGCGGTTTGGGTCCAAGCTGGTGGTCCACAACCTCTGCGAGCTATTAGGCGACGCGCACGTGCGTCAGCTGAGGCAGGAGTCTGAGCTGCTGCGCGATGGGTCACTGTTCCTGCTGGGCAGGCAGGCGACTGTCACCCTGCAGATGAGGCTGTGGAATCTTCAGGGGTACATGGCGTGGGAAGAAGGGGACAAGACGTCTGATGCAGGCGCCTGGATAACCAAACGCACACAACCCAGTGATGAGCATACCTGACAGCCCCTGGACCAAATAAAGTCTGCTTAGAGTAAGACACAAACCCCGACGGTGTACTAGTATGAAAATATCACGGCTTATCGGAACGGCATTCAGCCATCCCATTCAGTGTCCTTGGTCTGAGTCGTGGATTGGAAAAGGTGAGAATGGGGAGGGCCCGGAGCGGGAGGGAGGGTATGTATATCAAGGGTTAGGGTTATTAGTATCAACGCGCTCAGTGGGGCAGTCTTTAATTGATTGGAAGAAGCGCGTCTCATCGCGTCTCCCACAGGCACACTATTTGCTGTCTCCATTGAAAGACTCTCAAGCAACAGTCAGTCGAGACTTACACTCGGGAACCAAGCCCAAAAACAGCCACCATGAACCGCATTGATGTCAAGAGGCGGAATGTCCTCGACCACCGCAAGAAACAATTTGCGGATCCTTCGTACAAGGAGACGCAGTATCCGCACCGCCTGAACTTTTACTCGACACCGCCAACGGCCGATATTACCCTGGAGCAGTTTGAGCAATGGGCCATCGACAGGCTACGGAGTGCGTGCGACTACAAGTCCGCGTCCAAAATAATACATCATACTGACCCGATGAATGAATCTTTGCAGTCCTCGCCGAACTCGAGGCGTGTTCCTTCCGCAACAAGACCCCCGCCGAAACGGCGCTGCACATGAAGCCCCTCCTCGACAAGTACCTCCCGCTCGACGCCAGCAGCTCGGGCCACTCGCAGCTGCACGCCCAGCGCCAAAAGGACCACTACAGCCACTTCATCCTGCGCCTGGCCTTTGCGTCGACCGAGGACCTGCGCCGCCGCTTCACGCGCGTCGAGACGATGCTGCTGCGCCTGCGCTTCCAGGCCGACGACTCGCGCGAGCGCGCCGCCTTTGTGCGCACCCTCAACCTCGACTGGGAGCCCGTGTCCGAGGACGAGAAGCGCGCGCTGTCGCCGCAGCTGGCGACCACGATTGGCTTTGGGTACGGCAAGCGGGCCCAGCAGGTGCTGGATGAGGACTGGTGCAAGGTCGACTGGATGCGGGTGCCGGATCTGGTTGAGGGGCGGAAGGTGTACGTCAAGGCCGGGAAGGCCTATGTGCCCGGGAGGGAGCAGCAGAGTATGGTGCTAAACGCGTACACGAAGCGGTTAGAACAGGCGTTGGAGGTATGCGACAATGAAATCAAGGGTTGGTTGGACATGGCTAATAATGGTATGTGTATGTACAGCTCACAGCCCGCGCGCTCCCACGGCTAGACGAAGACGACCGCCTTACGCCCATCCTCGACCACCTCTCCAAAAACTTCATCACGCCCGACGCCAGCTACACGGGCGCCGGGGCCGCGATCGAGGGCGCCGAGATGACGGCGCGCAACATGGACAACCTCTCGCAGCACTTCCCCATGTGCATGACGCACCTACACCGGTCGCTGCGGCGCGACGCGCACCTCAAGCACTTTGGGCGGCTGCAGTACACGCTCTTCCTCAAGGGCATCGGGCTCAACCTCGAGGAGTGCCTCGTCTTCTGGCGGTCGGCCTTCAACAAGGTCACCGACGACACCTTCAACAAGGAGTACCGCTACAACGTGCGGCACGTCTACGGCGACGTGGGCGGCGACTCCAACCGGCGCGGCGGCGGCTACAGCCCCTACAGCTGCCAAAAGATCCTCACCGAACACGCGCCCGGCCCCGGCGAGGCCCACGGCTGCCCGTACCGCCACTTTAGCTTGGAGAACCTGACCTCGCTGCTCCGCGCGTCCGGCGTGACGGAGCGCGCCGTGCTGCAGGGGGTCAAGGAGGATACGGATAGTCAAAAGTTTCACATGGCGTGTAATCGGTTTGTCGTCCCCCCTCCTTTTTCTCTTCTTTTTTTCTTTCCTTTTAGGTTCCCGTTTTGTTTGTTTGTAAGCTAACCCGCTTGATAAAAAAAAAAAGTGTGTTTGAACATCTCCACAGGACGGAGATAAAACGAGCCAAGGACGAGGGCGTCATGACGGCCGCGCAACTCGAGACGATTGTGCACCCCAACGAGTACTTCAAGCGGAGCTATCTGCTGAAGAATACCATGGACAATAAGCAGAAGCACAGGGGGGCGGATGTGAAGATGGAAGGGTGAACGGGTCCGTGGACCGTGGAGAGGTGATGAGAGTTGAGACGGGGTGGGTGGGCATGTGTGTGTGTGCATGTGGGAGGGTCAGCTGGGTCGGCCTCTGACCCCCCACTACTTTAGGTTGTTGTGAAAGGGGCGTGGGATGAAAGGGGCTCGGATGGACGGATGGTGTTGTGTGGTCGCGGGTTTAGTTGGCTTTGGGTACCGTACCAGGCTACTACAGCCCAGTGGCGGCGTCCGCGAGGAACATGTGGAAGGAGCATGTGAATGCGTAAGCAGAGGCGGATGGGTCAGGCGTTGTTTTTATGTTTGTGATGAAAAGACACAGTCTTGTCAAATGAGCGCGTTACATCCTCGCATCGGGACGGATCACGGAATACACCTCGATACACCTAGGTATAAAACTCACATTATGTTTCCGACCGTCAACAACGGTCGTCGTGTCCACGTCAAACGCCGATGGCCGTTCTCAGTTCCGTCGAAGAGTGGTCCGTTCCAGTAAACACGTGATGGCTGTCACGAAATACCGTAATTATCATCATGTTTTCCTCCCAAATCGAGACCCCGATCGAACTTCGATCCCTCGCGCATCGAGTCGATCCAGAGCGACCTGCAGCAGAACGGCTTGCCGTCCAGCGTGGATCGAATGCGACGCTGTTCCCGCTCAAAACCCCACAGTTGGAAGGGAACGAAACAAGGCTCCGCTCCGTCTGGAGAGACAAAAGAAAAAACCGTTTGAAAACGCAACGTTTCTTGTTTTTGGGGTGGGGACGACGGGACTCTTGAGTTTCGGAGTTCCATCCTTCTTCTGCATGCAACTTTTGCCAAGTTTCTTGTCTTTTGTGTGAGACTCCGGAGGAAACTGTCCGGGATGGTGTTTTGATGTTCTTGGCGCTGCTTTTCCGCGATGGTTGGCTGCCTTTCCGCGATGTTGGCTTTGTGTTTCTCGAGGGCGATCGCATATTCATCATCACATCGTCGTTGGCTTTGAGTGTTTGTTGAGGCGTTCGGGCTGTCTCTCGGCATCTATTCGGCTGCTTCTTCCCGCTCTCTGAAGGCGGTCGTCTTTATACGCCCAGCCTCTTTGACTACGTTATCCGACAGTCTGGGTCTTTGACAACCATCGAGCCGCGTCTACCCTACCTCCCTACCTCGGCAGTGTAGCAACCGAGCATGTATTCAGTAGGGGATCTGATACTGACGCAAGATACTGACGCAAGATGTCGTTGCATCGGAGTAGGGTCTCGATGTCGATGTCGATGTACCGGACAAATCGGATAGGAACTACGAAGTACAGACCGTCATATCCAAGTGGTCGGCATCGTGGGGTGTTACAGGCACTAATATCAGCCCACACCAACGGCAGATGCAAGGCACGAATGCATCATGAGGTCATTCGGCGGGTCAGAGAGGGCTTCGTGTGCGCGAAGGGACGTCTCTGTCCCTGGGAGGGTGGGACCGTCCCGGTTCTGGCGGCGCACGCCGTCATCGACAGAGCGACGTGGGCTTCCACCGTTGCCCGGTGCGGATCATCCCCGATGATGCCGTCCATCTTGTTCCGGAGCCAGGACCGGCTGGACTCGCAAGAGGGCCCAACTCGTCTTGAATCATGCCCAAGACTACGTCCGCCGGTGGCTTGATGAGATCTTCAGTTCAACGTAATAAGGGTTGTCACCAACTCATGTACATGCATACAACGGAACGGCCAACTAGCAACCTTGGACTCAACAACAAGAGGAACTACCCCCCAACCCCTGCCCTCGTTTAACTCAGCCTAACCTTTTTTAGCTTTTCTAATACCATCCACACTGGTCAGAAAACAGGTACAGCAACAGACGTGACCCTGAAGCCGAGCCTAATGCTGATCCTGACGCCTGGCCCAGCGACCAAGCCTGAAGTAACCAGAACAGGATAGTCGCATGTAACCACCAAGCCTTCCCCCCTGGCTGTGACGCAACCCCCTACTGCAGCTTATCCTCCGACAATGACATGTTCTATTCTCGTCGACGACAACCTACATACTGTCCAGCATGGCAGTGACCCCCTCTTGGCATGTCCCTGAGAGGGACTGTAGATCAGCAAGTCCAAAGCTCGAACGTCTGATGACGGTCGGGCACGATGACGACGATTCCAACAGCTGCTTGTAAACGTTGGAAAGTGGCATGACTCAACAATTGTAAGCTATGTAGCTCGAGACTAGTAGAAAGTAAACAAAGGAAAACACCTGGTGCGGATGCAGATCCGTTCCAGAACCAGATACTGTACGCACGCACTGACTGAATACACGCCCTACATTGAAGAAATGGTGTATCCCTATTAGCACACGCCAGCCCTGACACTTTCGCCGTCTTAGACATGCATGCAGACACGAGACGCTGCGCCGTGCGGCGCTGGTGAATTACCAGATAACAGCCCTCCTCCTCATGCAAGGAAATCAGGATACCTAGGTAGTGCAGGATCGAATGGATGGGGGTGGGTAGCTGGCATGCTCACTGCCGTCCTGCAGATTTTTGGATGGGACCTAAAGGTGGGTAGGTTGGAGGTAAGGTAGGTAAGGTAGTGTGTGAGCTGGCACTGCAGCGCCTTCGGGGTGCAGCCAGCCTCTTTCCGCTTCTGGCTCAGTCGACAGCATGGCGCACGAGTGCTGAAACACTCGATTGGGTATGCCAGTTGATCCGGCTGAGGCTGCGAGCTGCGGGACCAGTATGAAGGCACCAAACCCAAGGCAGGGGGGTATGTCGTTGCCACAGCAAGGCCATCACTGCAGAAGGGAATGCGGTTGCCACATTAAGACCATCACTGCAGAAGTGTACTGCGAGAGCGAGTATGGAGCTGTGGGTTGTAGGTGGTGAAACCGTCTCTCAATTTTTTTTCATGGTTCAGAACCAAGAATGCGATGCTAGGTACAACAAAATGGTATAGTGCTTCTCTTGAATCCCCACACGCCCCGTTCCCCCAAAACAACCCAAACGATGTGGGTATCCCGTTGGCTCCCGCATGTATGAGCGATCCCGCGTATAGTGCCGTGCCAGTGCATCCCGTCCCTGCGTCCTAGTTTTGGTGAACCCCCATCCCCTCCAAACGCCGTTGCTCAATCATCAATAACCAAAAGAAAAGAAAGAAAGAAAACCCGAGAGCCAACCAAAGACCCACAAGAGCCGAGGGAAAAACAAAAGTAGCCTGAGCTCTAGCCCTAAAAAACCCAAAACATCGTCGAGATGCAGCGCCGGCGGGGAGAAGTGAAGTTGACAAGTGCGTGAAAAAACGAGAGGAAAAAAGAAAAAAGCGCTCAAAAGTGAAGCCGGCGTCCCCTTCCGAGTCTAGATCCAGCCACTCGTGCAGCAAAGCGTGCAGCAGAAACGGTGCCAATGGGGGGTGGTGTTGCATCCACCAAGCCCCCCCCACTCCCTCCTCATGACGAGATTCAGCCGGTCGTAAGGGAGTCGAGGCATGTCGACGTCAGCGACTTGGCAAAAGCCAGGGGGGAGGGCCGGTATCGTGTGCCCCGCCATTGGCGGAAAAGATGGTGTCGCAGGTTGGGGCTAGTCCCGCTGCCCAATGGGAAGCCGAGGAGCTTGAACCTGCAGCGAGCCGACGCACCATGATGATTTTGTGCTACAACAAGGGGGGAGGGAATTGGCGCAGGTGAGGGTTGTTGTTGTGTCGTGTCGTGTTTTTATCGTCGTGGGATGAAACGAGGTGTCACGATGGATGCCCGCCCACGCGATCGCTCCCCGTCAGGGATCCGGGACCCTGAAGAAGGCCTTCTGGGCTGAAACCGGAGAGGCGCCGAAGAGGTCGTGTGTAAGTCGGGTCTTGATGCGTGCTCGGCAACGGGGCCGGGCCAAATAGGAAAAATACCCGTGCCGGTGGTTGACGGAGGGAGCCGAGTGGAAAACCCCGAGCATGGCAACTCCGGAGGGGCCGGTCCATGCCGCAAAAGTAGAGAGCTGTTCCCGGAGCTGGCCGTTGGCAACCACTCATACCCCTTGAATGTTCTTGAGCTCGGAATCTGCCGAGCAGTTCCTGGGAGCCAAAGCTTCCTGTCACAACTCATTCTCCGCCATGTCCGAAGAAGCCGGCCGGGGTTCCGAGATGCGAAAGGCGTCCAGAATCCGAAAGTGGTAGCTAGGCGGCTGCTGTGACGCTCTGCGTTGCGTGGTTGACCATGAAGTTGTCGCTCGAGGCGCTCGTCCTTCGGTTCTTTCCAGGGAGGAAACCACATAGTCCCACCTGCCGTCCGCCTTACTCGTTCCGTTCCCGAAGCGTACTCTTTGGGAGCACTAGCTCACGTGTAGCCGACCATTTTGGCGCAGCGGTTGCAGTAGTAGATGTTGGTACCGATCTGGACCATGCCGGACAAGCTCATGTCGTCGGTCGAGGTCATCTCCTCGGCTCGTGCGCACCGCAGGCAGCGGATGACGGCGACCTGGACGGTGGCGCGGATTGGTGAATCCATGCTGTGGCGAGCGTCGGTTCCTGAGGTTGTTGAGGTCGGAGACGAGAGATCCAAGTCGGATGCCGAGTATGTCGACGAAGACGTCGAGGATGCAGACGAGGATGAGGAGGACGATGATGAGGAGGACGATGATGAGGTGCCGCCAGTATACGGGACTAGTGGCGGGCGAGAGGCGGTAGCAGACATGGTGATCGAGCTGGGAGGCTAGAGGAGGGTGCTGGATTTATCTAGCAATTCGAGGCCGAGGCCAGATGGGAACCATTGGACGAGACAGAGACGTTGGTTTAAAGAGGTCTGGGCATGTTTGGGCTCTCGGGGTGCGGGTGCACACAGGAGGGGGGGTGACGCTGTTTTATTTGGGGGGGTAGTGGATTTTACGGAAGATGGGCTGGGCCAGACCAAGGCTTGGGTTCTGGCTCTGGGTCCCACCGACAAGGAAGGGCTGGGACATGGGGCTGACCTGAAGGGTGTGGGAGTCCGAGGTTGCCAGGGAACCGGGGGGTGGGCTGTCAGTTAATTACACCGTCATACGAAATTACAAGCTGCATGCGGCCAGCCAGCCTGGGTAGGCGTGGCAGGCTGCAACCAAAGCCACCAACAAACGGTGCCTTGTGCTGCGCGTTTGAAGCTGCTCCCCCCGACTCTCCCTCGGCCCCATTACCAACACAGCCGCGATTGGACAGCACAACCGTTTCGACTTTCCCCGGCCTCGAGTTGGCAGCTGATGAGAATCGGAAAATGGTCGGTCTGAACTCTGAAGCCTTCGACTCCCGTTTGAGAAGAGCGGCGAACTCGCCAAGTGCTGACTCACAGCTACCTAGGATTGAATTGAGCGTGTGGGTTCAGTCGTGCGCGGTCGGTCGCACCCAAGCACCATCCCTCCAGATTGCAATTTTCGTTTGGTGTGGTGCGTGCCCTGGACCAGAGCTCTGTGGCCTGGCTTCCTCCCGTCTCCCGAGCCTCACTACCGAGCCTGCCGTTGGGATCGGACGGGTGGCGCTTGGATCGAACTATGTCAGGCAGGAGGTGCTGAATGAGTCGAAACAGACAGCTTCTGTACTGTGTCTTGCTCTGTTGTTTGTCTCCTCTTCAGCAACACAATCGGGTCGCCGGGGGAAAGTCGGCGAGTAACTGGCGGGTTGAGCGGGCTTGCGTAACCAGACCATGGAGATCGGTTCTTTTGCGCTTTGCTGGCAGCTTTGGCCGCACTCATCTAGGCTCCAAGAGACCGATTACGTAATTTTCGAGGCCAATTCTAGACCAAGGCCGCGGCATTCGCACTGCCAAGAACTGTGGAAAGAGCATCTCCGTGGGCATCTGTAATTTACTGTAAGGGTTCACGGAACCAAGTCCGGGCATCACCAAAGCCGAATGCCCGATCGGGTCGGTCGGGCATTCGGTCAAAAACACAAAGGAAGAACTCGTTGGTAAGCCGAACGAGACGAGAGCGAGGCGGGCGCTCTGCTCCACGCTTTTCCGGGTGTTCGGCCGAGGACAGATTATGAGTCTCCCTCAGGCTCCCAATCTTGAAACATGGCCTTTTCTTTGACCGTCTCCACTAATCTCAGCTTGCACGGCTTGCTTTTGATCGGCGATTCCCAGCCGTCAGGATCGGGTGGAGCTGCTTGCCATCTCGATGCCGGAATGATCTCGATGCTGAAAATTTCCAGCAGAAGCTTGGAATTTCGTTACACCGAAATTTCATGCGGGGACCCTATTCAGTAGCCCCCCAACCCTCGATGACAGTTAGCAGGTCCGATCAGCGAAGCGAGAAGAAAAGGCGTCATTTCTTCCATGTTGTTGCCAAGGGCTGTTTTGTTGTAGCGGCCCCAGTCCTCCGACCTTTAATCACCCAATTCTCATCGGAACGTTTCACCCTTCATCAGCCCCACTTGCCCAGTTCCCCAAACAAGTACGGTGGACACTGGTACGGGGTATTAAGCTTAACCAATGGACATTTCCACAGCTTGTACTGAATAGAAACAAAAGACCATTCTCATCAGGATTCCTGCTGCCTGAGTTGAAGAACCTGAGTTCCCTCGGTTTTGCAAACATGGGAATCTCGCTGGAACCAGCAGGGCAGTCTAGCCTCTAGCCCTATCAAAAAGGCCCCACCGCCTTAGCCATCTCCCGCGCTTGGCACGCAAGGCCCCTCGCTCGCAACGTTCGAGACCGATCGATCAAATTTCTTGACATCAGCCAGTCACCCACAATTTTTTGCAGATCAGCCGCCTCTCGACCGAGCCCCTTTGCTTTCGCTGATCATGCCAGCACACGGGCCAGTGACGGCCGGGCAATCTTATCATTTGTGGCACAAATGGTTTGTTGATCTTTTCGATGCTGCCCATGTAATCCGATCGCCCGGGAATCGAATATCGATGAGCCGAGGCACGTAATAAGGAGGCAAGCTATGAGAACCGGGCCACGTGCGGGCCTCTCTCTCCATTGCCCAGGCGCAGCAACATGCGATCTTGCGTTTGCGTTGAAAGCCGAGTGAGTGTAACTAACGTTATCTAGGTATCTCGACAAACCGTGACGAAGCCCGGGTACACCGGGTTGCTCTGTCAACCAGTCCGGGACGACCGGGGATTCATCAGTCAGCGGTGGTTGCCGATAACGAGTTTACGCAAATCCCACGGAATGCGGAACACTGCACCACAATTCACTCACCAACACCGTCAAGACTGCACCATCCATTGCTTCTCGATGTCCTCGGCTCTCCCCGATTTGTCACCCTCCGCGTCTTCATCATGCCCAGGGATCTAGGCTTTGTGGTCTCGGTGTTCCGCCTGAAGTGTTACCGTTCCGCATGGAGCTAGGTCCTCTTTCTGCGTCATCCCGTTGTGGGTGTGGGTTTGGAGCACATCGACTTTTGTCTCGATCTCGATCTCTGAGGGATTGAAAAGACGGTCCTGCGCATCGGTAATCTAGGACAAAAGGCCCTCGGCGTAGAATTGCATCCCAAAGGCTTGTTCTACCAGAGGACCTTGCCGAATTAGTCAAACCAGGCTGGTCTTCATCGAGACTGGCCAAGCTCCGTCCAGCACGCACTCGGGCACCGTACGTTGGACCACAGGGACAGCGTCATCCTGACACACGTACGCAACTCTCCGCGGGTCAGCACAATGGTGCGGTCTCGGCGTCCTACCAGTCAGCAATGCCTACCCTGTGGTCTTCCCCTCCTCCGGAGACAGGTCTACCTGGCGGTCTCCCCCAGGATTTCTTATGCGTTACCGTCATTACCCCCGTCGAGTGAAGTGCGAGCCGAGAATAACCGTTGGGAGTCAGCCTTGTCAGTGCCAGAGAATCTATGCACCTCGAATGCTCCGTGACAAGAAACCCACGGGGTCGGCCGAATGTATCTCGCCCTGTAGGCATTGGAGCACAGGCATCAGAGCTCAAGGCTTAGTGAAGCACCGCGACAGCTGAGTCCTTGATGTGTAACTGAACTCAGCACAATTGACTCGCATCAAGTATATGATTCTCCGCGCTCCCCCACCACAAACCCTTCCCTCTAATGCAAAACCACATCTGACAACGTCGATATCGATCATCAGACCACCCGCCCCCGGAAGTCTCCGACTTCCAGACCTGGAGAAAAGGATACCCAAGTCGATAGATAACCTGATAACGTAGCCCCACACGCCCCATCCCCATCCCCATCCCCATCATGGCTGAGATTTAGAGTTTTGCCTCCCCGCCACAGTGGTATGTACTTTGCACAGACGTCACTTTCTTCTCCTCTCAGTCCCCCACATCTCCCCATATCTTCTCCACGCTCTCTCCAACTTTAAACCCGAGACTTCGCCACAGTCTCTCCATTCTTCGGTCTCTCTCGGGTCTCCCATATAGTCTCGGCCGTACGTGCGAGGGAGAGGGGGACCCGCCAACTCCGGGACTGTCGGTTCCTCACCCCGTTTCTTCCCGGGGAGAAGTGATACACTATGTGTACGCGGTAGTTTGTTTGATACCTCGAGGATACTTACCTAGGTATAAACCCCAAAACCCCGGCGCGATTCAGAACCCACCCACGACATCCCTGCCTGCCATGGCGGCAGTGCAGGTACGGGATGTAGATCCAAGTCTGTGCTCCAACACGCCGGGTATAAGATGCCACCAGTTTGTTGATCAGTGGGCCGATATATAGAGAGAGAGGTCCTAGAGAGAACCACCGCCGCGGTAGCTACCTAGGGTTAGACAACAACATATCTGTCTCGGTTCTTTAATCAGACGGGGAGGACAAACTGAAGCGCAGGGCAAGTCACAATAGTGCACACACACTCTTCGTTAAGCCTATGGTATTAGGATATCTTTACTATCCCCTTCCTTTGTCTGCTTGCTTCCTTGCCCTGCTCTGCTCTGCTCTGCTCTGCTTCAACATGGCTTCAACCCCCACAAACCTGCTGCTGCTGTAAACACACCACACACCACCACCCCCTTCCCCTGATTATCAACAAACCAACAAATCACTCGAAATGACTCCCACTCCGAGGTCTAAAAAAGTGTACAGGGTCAAGGAAAATAACACCAGCGACGCCGGTTGACATGGTAATTTCCCACTTTCCTTTCCTCGATCAGCCAAAGGTCACTCTAGTTACCCAGACAATAGCAAAAAAGACCAAAGTAGGTAGTAGCGGTTTGCCAATCTGACCGGCGTCTTGTTTTGATGGACGGCCATGATGGCGCCGATGGGTAGGTAGGTAGGTAGGTATTTTCAGTTGCGCCCAAATCCCAAGTGAGGCCTAGGGCTGGACGATGCAGAAGGTGAAAAAAACCGAGGAAGAAAAAAAGGAAACAGACACAAAACGACGTAGACTAAAAAACGGATTCCCCCCTCCCCCACCTCTGCATTAAAAAGGTTCCGTGGCTCCTGGCCACGGGGATATGTACTAGTCGATTTCTCAGTGCTGCGCCGCGAGTATCA
Organism: Chaetomidium leptoderma; assembly: GCA_033296705.1. NCBI lineage: Eukaryota > Fungi > Ascomycota > Sordariomycetes > Sordariales > Chaetomiaceae > Chaetomidium > Chaetomidium leptoderma. The sequence goes on along the minus strand of MU856849.1, from coordinate 88,655 downwards.
GGCAAGGAAGGGGTCCTCGGGGTATTTTTGTGTGTTGAGTCCACAGAAATTGCCTTGTGCCGCGCCGTGCGCTGAGATGGGTATGGAAAAAAAAGACCACAAAAGAAACTGGGTGAGACCTGCGGGGAAAGAAGCAGGCCGTGTGCGATGAACTGTGTTTAGGGAATAGGGATCTGCTGGTAGACGCCTGGAACCAAAAAGAAATAATAAAAAATCGTTTCGTCGTAAGTCGGAAGTGGCCGTCCGAAAGATGGAAGAGTGTGGTGAGATGGGGAACCGATGTTTTCCCTAGATGGCAGGCTGGTTGGCTGGGAGGCCGGGGGCGCTGTGAAGTGAGTGGTTGACGGCTCAGAAATCTCAACAGTGATGGCAGCGCCGGGCATCCTGATCACATCACGATGCAGCAACCGCAACCGGCTTTCTTGTCTTGCGGCTCCTCGAGGGGTTCCGGGACTCTGACGGTCTGTGAAGGCTGAGTTTGATGCATGGGGGTCCTGGGACTCGGCTGAGCGTTTGCGGTTGGGTTATCGGTAATCCTAGGCATGGTCGAGTACGAATTGGTCCTCCCGGGAAGCGACGGGCTCTTGGGTTCTCCTTTTAGCGGCCAGTCTCCCCGCTCCTCTTTCGGCTCTCCAGTCTCGGCCTCCTTTTCATCCTCTTTGTCTTGGGCGCTGGGTTCGGGGGGCTTGAGGAAGCCCTCGTCTGTGAGCGGCCTAAACTCCTTGTCATAAATGCTCCCAAACTTCCCCTCCCGCTCCCACTTCTCTTGCTGCAGCCGCTTGGCCACTGTCGGGAGCAGCTGCTGGTCTGGAGGCAACCGCGGGTCAGGGCGGTAAGCGGAGACCATCCATGGGGGCTCGCCTTCCATGGGCTTGGAGTTGCTGCTGGTCGAGAACTCGCGTTCGCCAGATCTCGTGGACGGCCGGGTCGTTCCGGTCCCGCTGCTCGTTGAATCCTTGCTCGGCCCGCCTCGTGTCTTTGGTCGTCCTGCGGCGCCATTGGCTGGCTTCGGCTTTCTCGTCGTCGAGATGGCTGTAGGTTTCTTTGGAGAGGAATCGGGTCGTTTGTTCGGCTGTGGGGTCGGCCCCATGCCTGCTGCTTTCGCAAGTCCGCTGCTAGCGCTGCCGCTTCTTGCGCGTAGCTTGGGGTACGTTATGGTGTCCTCCGCACCGGGGCTGCCATCCCGCTTCCGCGGCAGACGCGTATCTCGCGCGAGATGTTCGCTCGGTATCGGGACCGGGCTGCCCTTGGCCACCGGTATTCGGGACGAGCCTTTCCCGCTGCCGTTGGATAGCGAGTGCGCATCGCCTTCTTCCAGAATCTCCTGCGGCCGCCTTAGGTCCCAGCTGGGAATAATTGCAAGATCAAGGGTTTTCGTGTCTGTCGTAGTCGCGGCCGAGTTTTTCCTGGACCGGTTCGCCGTGTGCTCGGAACCCCCGATGGACCTGCCGCCTGACCCGTTCATTTTGTCTTGGCTTTGATCCCTCCTCGGTCTGTTTTGACTTTTCGACCTGACCCTGTCTCTTTGGCGCGGTAGGAAGATCCCCGCAGCCTGCAGCTCCTCGCTCTCTATCCTGGCCAACTTGTCTCGGTGAATCCACTTCGAGTTCTCCTCGGCGGTTAGATTCGGGGGCCGGCCGGCAGGCCCTCTTTTGTGCGCATCCTCGACCCGTTCCCGTTCCCCGTTGGTGGCGCCATATTGTTCCAGTGAAATTTCGGGATTTGCGTGTCCATTGATGTTGTGTGGTTTCTGGTCCTTGTAATCGTGCTGTGGCGGGTGGGTGGCATCGAGGATTTTGTCGTTTAGCTCAGTTGGTGGCTCTTCGTCGCTGTAGCTCTGCGAGGGAACCTCGGGGTTCGTCACGCTGCGCATAGTCGAGTTCCCGTTCTGAGATGCTAGCGGAAGCCGACCCAGCGCATTGAGGCTCTGGTCGTTCAAAAGGGCCTGCTCATCATGGAGCGCCTGCGAGGAACAAAGAGAGGTCAGAACATATCAGGGCGAAGGGAAGAAAGCGGAGTTCTGTTGCTAAGATGGGGGCGGGAGGCGGAGCAAAGAGGATGCGGCATGGGATCTTACCTCTGTCTCAGCCGGGAGAGCATCTTCCCACACATAGGCTGGAGATGTTAAGGTGGCTGTCATCTGGGATACGGTAGCCATGTTTTGATCTATGGGAGTACTCCCCAGATGGTGTACTGTGGCGGGTGTCTGTAATGTCTGGGTTGTTCGACAAATCGGGGGGTGGGTGAGATCTCAGAGATCACGAGGCGATAATGCAGGTGTCTCAATCCACACCGCCAGATTGAGCCGTCTCTGTGTGCCAAAAATGGGATGCCGTTGGTGTTGACGCTTGAGGGCTGCCGGCGCGGGCGGTCGCCCCGGCGTCCAGCGGGCCACAATCGGCCAACGGCTCGTCAAAGGGTCGGGCCGATCCCAGGATACACATGCGCGAAGGGGATATGCCTGATCTTCCTTTTCTGGTGTTTGCCCCACGGGTGGCGTACTTGGAGGTCGAGCAGTGTGAAAATTATCGGCGCGTTGGACGGCGGTGTCGTCAATCGCGGGTTAAAGTTCGTGGAGCGGAGGCGCTAAGGCTTGTGCAAACCGAAAGCACCTATCCCTGCATCTGCGGGTATCTTGGTCTTCTTCCTTCCCCGTGCTTGTCTCGGTATGTACCTAGTGTCGGGGGCTGCCGCAGCTGGTAGATCTCACGGTGGCGGCTCCTTGGGGGGTCGGCGAGGAGTCGAAATCTGAAGCTCGACCTGGCACTGGGTTCCGTCGCTGAGTGGCTCGAGAGTTGGGTGCGAGGTGAGGGGGCGTCCGAGGGCTAGAGGAAGCGCATCTCCCCGGGCCTGTGAGCCTGTCTCTTTTGCTTCTTAGTCTGTCGACTGCGGGCGATCGAAGACCAACCACCAGCGCAGATGATGTTCGTGGAGTGGCGGCCTATGAATGGCCTTTCTCCCCCAAGAGCTTCGAGAATTCACAGCGGTAGGGGGCGCCGTCAAATGGATCCCTAGCAGGGGGAGGAGCTCCATTTAATCTGCCTGCGCAACGCCATTGGTCAATGACGTGGGCCGTGGGGATTTGCAGGGTCTCGTCCTCTTCGGCCGTTCCGTGACAACTGACAACAGAACCTGGAAACATCAACAACTGCACCGCCAACACCACTGCCACTTGTCATGAGACATTGGTGATGGGCGCCAACTTCAAGCCTCATTTTCTTGTGCATTTTTGTTTTTGTTACTTTTTTCGTGCTAGTAGTTTGTCAATACCAAGGCTTGTCCTTCCGTGATCGGCTCTCTGAGGACCTCTCTGAGTGCTCTCGAGTCTCACCTGCCCCAGCTGTGCCCAGGCAGCAGTTGGGCCCTTTATTTCACCTCCACACTTTATACAAACGAAGTTTCCAAATCCGCGTGGGTCAAATCAAACAGAAGTGATATTGGAGCGGGGCCGTTTGTTGACGATTACGAGAGCCCAGAGCTGCGTTAAGTTTTGGGAAGCAGTCATGTCCGCTCCATCGTCAACTCCTCCTCGTCCGACCCGGCGAACTAGGATCGTGTGCATCGGTGACACCCACAATGGCACGGTCAAGCTACCGAAGGGCGATGTCTTGATCCATGCGGGAGACCTCACGAACCAGGGGAGCTACTCTGAGGTAGGTAGGCTACCTGGGCCACGCCGCTGCATCTCCCTTCCCAAACAAGTCTCCTCGGAAACCGATGGCTAGCTATCCCAACTAACACGGCTCACAGCTCTCCAAGGCGGTGCAGTGGTTAGAGAAGGCAGATTTTGAAGCCAAGATTGTGATTGCAGGTATGAGTTATCCCGTCGTAGAATGCTTTCTTGAGTTTACGCTCACTCGACCTGCCTAGGGAATCATGATATTACCTTGGATGGTGACTTTTACTCGAGGCATGGATCGAGCTTCCACAACCAGAACCCCCAGGATCCGGCCAAATGCCTGTCACTGTTTACTTCAAGCCGCACCATCACATACCTCCAGCAGAGCAGCGCCACCATTCGACTCACACATCCCGAAGGACCCGGTACCGAATTCACCGTCTTTGGTTCACCGTACAGTCCCGAATATGGCACATGCGCCTTTACGTACCCCCGCCCAGAACAGGAAGCAGAAGCCTCCGAACCGGATAGCACAGCGGTGGCAGCGGGCCCAAGCGCGGCAGAGCTCTGGGCTGCCGTGCCCCTAACCACCGACATTGTTGTCACTCACACGCCCGCCTACACACACTGCGACGACACGTATGGCTGTAAAGACTTGCGGACAAGGCTCGCCGCAGTCCGGCCTCGACTTCACGTGTGCGGCCACGTCCACCAAAGCAGAGGCGCCGAGCGCGTGAGATGGGATACAGGTGGCCTCAGCGCCGGAGACCAAGCCGCTACCGAGATCTCTGTGGAACCTTGGGAAGATCCCAGCCCGGATCCAACGTCTGCCAAGATAAGCTTGGTCGACCTGACGGCCCGTGGACGAAAACGCGCGCTTGACTTTTATGATCCAGGGCCAGCCCCCCCTGGCGTACAAACCGGGTGCGAGCCGGCGGACCCAGCGCCAGGACCCGAGAGCTCAGATATCGTGGTGGGGTCGGGTGACCCTTCCGGGCGGGACGGGGACCCTTGCCCGGGGCAGCCGGACCACCCTGTAGACCGCGCGGGCCGGCGGGAGACGTGTGTCGTCAACTGCGCCATTGTTGCCAGTGGCTGGCCTCACCCCGGGGGGAAGCGGTTCAACAAGCCGATCGTGGTCGACATCGATCTGCCCGTGTGGAGGTGAGACATTCGGGCTTGAACTACATCGATTGGTGGTTGCTTGTGGGAGCAAGCCGATAACCGCCCCCAACCCCTACGCCGTCACGAGCACGCCGATGTGGACGCCTCGGGATACAATTCGGATAGTACGAGACCCGTTCCCCAGCCTCTTGATGGAAAATAAAGAAAAAGAGCCGGAGGAGATATTGTCGTCTGGTTCGTGACCCGGATACTGTTCCAAACCACAAGCGGTCCCTCAAGCGAGGAGGCGAGCTATGCTCCCTCCAGCGGTTGGTTGTGCCATTTTTACCACAAAGCTCAGCCTCGACGCAATGCCGCCCTGCCCCCTGCCGGAATGATACGACACTTATACGCGGTGTACACGATATGCAGCTATCTTGCGCTTTCCCGAGCAGCAGGCAGACTTGCGCCGGCCTCCGCGAAAGGGTAGTGTTTTGTGTACTATGTTTGTACGTATAAAGCTGGTTAATAAGCCGCGCGGGTCCTCCGTTCTAACTTGAGAAATCAACCCTTCAGCGCCACGGCGCATCCGATGCAAGCCTGAGGCAACACGGCTGGAGCAGCTGGCATCTGCTGCTTCTGGAATCTTGCTGCAGCATCCATCGAGAATGGAAGCTTTGTGACGCTTCATCGAACGAATTGGAACTAACTGCGACGCTTCACCGCTATGCCCACGCTGACTAACGGCGTGTGACTTACAGGGGCATTCCTGGGCACGAACGAATCGCAGAGCACGACCTCGACCCCATCTCGAATCACCCTCCCACATCATCTCACCAAAGGTCGGTGATACAGGTAACTCACGAGATTGTCTCGTTTGGGAAAAAGACGCTGTGATCGATCGGCGTCAAGACCGATGATCCGGTGTCAGCCCGGACTCGAAACACAAGCTGCATTCATGAATGGTGGTGTCTCTCTTTGGCGAAGTGGGCAAGGGAGGGAGGGGTAACGTGCGTTACTGGCGGGGTAAAGTTGCAGTTTCCGGTCTGTCTCCTGAGCGTTGCAGAAAGTTCAACAAACTATCGGAAAAGACAGTCTCATATTACGAGAGCCTGTGGAGAGCGAGCGAGACAACCCCATCTCTCTCGCCTAGACCGGGCTTTCAGCACCATCAGGACGAACACACAACCAACTGATCTTGAAACGAATATGAAGGAGGGAGGGGGGAGTGACCAGCCTTTTGAGTGTTCAGAAAACAGGAACGGCATGGTGGTCTCGACAGCTGACCACCACTTGACAACACCCAAAACGGGGTTGCCGTCAGAGCCGTTGCTGACCTCAGGCACCATTTCCCTTTTTTGACAGCGGGTTGATCCGTGGGGAAGATGGAAGCAGCCTCAGCAGCACACCCTAGCGTCCGTCCGATCGGCTTGCGTGCCCCGTGGCCCGCTTTCCCCGCGGCAGGCCGGTGTGAGACAGACCCTGCCTGCATAATTCCTCGAGTCCAGACAAATGATTGGTGGCCGAGACAACGCCCCCCAACCTTTTTGCCCCGCGTTGGCCGTTGATAGGGCCATCAATCACCACACACATGCATTTTTTGTCTCATCCATTCACACGACTGGCTCGTCTGGTCCGGTCGGAGAGCAACACGCAGCTAAAGGCCGATTACAACAGGGCCCAATCCAGTGAGGAGTAGAGGTGAGGTGGGGGAGGAGGAGGGGGGGAGGGGCTTGCTGCAAGATGGAAGCAACGTCCCTCCAATGACTCGGGTTGATGAGAGGGTGGCTCGAGGGTTGGTTGGCCTGAAGAAAGAGTGAACCCGCGTGTCGAGCTTGGAGGGTGTGCCAGTGCTCCCCCCAGGGCTCACCGTCGGGTTCACGGCGCCCCAATCATTGCCGTCCCGAGGTGTCGGTGCCGCATGGCCCGGTGCCTTGTGAAGGTGAGCAAGGCCCGGCAGTGCACACTGTACCTGCTTCGCGGCCTGACGGATGGGCCGGAGGCGGTCGGCCGGGGCGGTCGTTGGTGTTGGTCTTGGGGTCGGTTGCCCCATGCCCTGTCACAGAGGAGAGACAAACACACACACAGACACAGACACAGAGACAGAGAGAGAGAGCCTTGTTGAATGAGACTCGCTGTGACTTGTGACCGCGGAATCGAACCCCGTTTGGGGGAGGGGCAGACTTTACCTAACAGCCGCAACGGATCCCACCTTCAAGTGGGACTTGATCTCCATTTTACAAGTCTCCAAGTCCATATCCGATCCGGGAAGTGGAAGCGTTAGTTAAAAAAGAAAAAGAGGGCGCGACTGGCGCCGCTTTGACGAGGAGACCGGGAATTGAGCCAATTGGTGGGTGCTGTGCCATGGTTCGTCAATCCCCCCAGCTTTGCCATGCCTCGAGAGCGCGTCGGAAGTCATGAGGGAGCCTTGAGTGATGAAATAGGCGCGGGGTTTTTGGTGGGTGATGGCTCGTTCTCCTGCAGGACATCACAACCGAAGGGGAATGGTTGGCGAGAGCCACAGAATGGAAGCCAAGTCGCCTCGCATTTTCTGCGTGTGTCTGCTGGCTGCACCACACTGGCGCAGTGTAGCCCCCCCGAGCATCACCTCAGCAATCGAATCGGGGCTCGGGAGCGGCTTGGTCCCTCTGGAGCAGTGCAACGCTGGCTGACACGTTCGGATGGGATGGGGGGGAAAACGGGAGTTCGCAGCCAGATCATCTCCCGCCGAACTGCCGCATGAGAGACATGGAGACATGGCACCCAATCTTGCATTTCCAATTGCTTGATGCGTGTTGTGCTTTGGGCAAGCAAGCATTGGGCAAATCGAGGAGTTGGTGCTTCGACAAGGCGGGGCATGGGTTGAGACGAGACGTATGGCGGGCGGGGGTGCGCCCCGTCAGAGTGAGTACTGTACGGTTTACGAAAGTACAGACGTCTGGAGACGAGATGAACTCGTGATCAAGGCTCCTGACATGGAGGTAGGCATTCTGACGGACAACTGACTTTGGCTCCGGGCGGAAGAACAAATCGGCTTCGTTCATATGGAGCGAGGGTGGGCGAGCCGTTGGCCAGCACACCATAACAAAACAAAAGAGAAAGGGTGTGCTGGCGAGCCGGGCAATGTGATCCCGTAGGGCTGTTTATGTAGGTATTTGGTGGTTGAGCGCCTTGAGGCTGACCTGGATGTGGCCAGGGTCGCCTCGCGTGGCCATCATCGGACATCGAAGGCATTGGAAGTTTGGAACTGCCGGGTCCATCGGCTGCCTCGCAGAAGGCATGTTCCTAGCTCTTGTTGACCGCGTTGCCGGGTGAAGATCTGGCTGCATCCTCACCGCTGATTGCCTGCTTGTCTCCTTGCGCCGCATGAAACACCAACCAGTCTCGTCGTGCACTGTCCGCATCGGCTCGGCATTGACAGTGGCTCGAGTCCCGTCTTCATGCGGTTCTCGTACGGATTATACGCTCTTTCCGGTGCCAGCCATGGCCGGCGAGTCGGGTTTGGAGGATGCAAATCGGGGACGTCGTTGGCCGTGTTTGGGAAATCGCCACAACGAAGATAGAATCCACACAGGCAACCAGTTCCTGGGGCCTCGTTTTTGCCGCCTCAGCCACGGCTCACGCAAGTCCCAGCCACCTATCCGTACCCGCGGTTGCATCCTGAACGTTTGCACCTCGGTGGCACAGCTGAGAACTTGATGACAGTCATCCGATATTGGCAATTCATGTAGACTGTCTCGAGACCGTCCTGGGGCCATCTCCCAGCGCCCGGCTTCCACGTCGCCACAGAAGGCGATCGCAGTGTGGATCTCGGCTAACGTTAATTATTCTGGCTTCCAGTCGTTGCCGACGCCCGCGTGGGAGGCCGCTTGCACAGGGATTGTTCGTGGCCTTGCCCGGCCAAGTGTTATTGTTTTCATGCCTATCCCAGCGCAGAAGCGACCTCACGAGTGGCGGTACACAGTAGATCTGTCAGGCTACGCCATCTGTCACGTAAGCTCGAGGTTGGTTAGTGTTAATAGCAGCTCTGTCATCGAGGCTGGAGCAGTTCGCTGTCTTCCAGGTTGCTCGGTCTCAGGTTGCTGCGAGACGAACGACGTGTGCAACCCGGAGCAGCTGCAGCGTTAGCGGCATTTAACGAAGCTGAGGGAACAGAAGTGACAGAAGCCGACAGAAGAGCAGGGACCGCCGAGAAGTACTCTTGTTGGCCGCGCAGTCTCGCAGTCTCGCAGAGGGGGGGGATGCCGTAAGCCATCCGAAACGGGAAAGCAAGGAACCGGCAGGCCAATGAGTGACGTTTGAAGGGTCCCTCAGCGGCCCACTTCTCCCCACAACCACCCGCAGCACCCACCCACGGCCACCCCCTGGGCCCCGTCTGGTGTCCACAGCGAGGGCACCTGCTGGTCCAGTGGCTCGAATGGTCCCCTCTTTGCCCAGCAGCCACTGTTGCCCCCCAATCCACCTCTCCCGGACTCCTCCTTTAGGTTGGCAGGAACGGGGGGCCCGGGGATCAGCCATCACCCGCCGATGGGAAGCTCCCTAGGAGCAGGAGTGCCTCCCCTCACCCGCCCTGGCCGCTGCCCGACACTTGATTTCCAGGTCCCTCCAAGAAAGACCCGAGTGCGGTTGATCTCATCGCCTGTTTCTCCATCCTTCTCCCACACCACTTTCCACCACCACAAATTACCATCTAAGCCAGAACAGCAGGCCGGCATTTTGGGCTGGTCCTGACCATCTTTTGCCAGCCGGTCTACAAACGAGGCCGTCTTTTGCCCTTTCGTTTTGCGCCTAGAAGTCGCCGTACCGAGGGAATTAAACGGCCGAGCCACGATTCACGACGGCAACGACGGTTGCTTGGTGCTGGGGCGTACTCCACCAACCGAACTGGTTCATCCCATATACCGTCCTTCGCACCGCTCCTTTTTAGGTCCCAACCCCCCCCACCGCTTCAGTTGCTGTCCCACCTACCTACTTTGCAACAACCCCCCCTTCCCCCCAAATCATCAAAGCACTGCATTCTTGTACTTCTAATTGTTGTGCCGCCGGCCGCCGACCCCCGCGCCAGCAGCCAGCCTTCCTTCATTCCATCGCTCGCACACGCCCCCCCTTGCATAACACACCCACGCTCCTTCTCGCTGGAGCCGATCGAGCCCATCATCGCGCCTTCGATGCAATAGCGGCCCCCAAAAGTCGACCGTCGACTGCTGCTGCTGCTTTCGCATACGACATTTGCACCAACGATTCTCTAATTGCCCCCTTCCCGCTCCTTGCATCAGACACCCGGTGCTGGTGCCTGACGGGAACTTCGCCTCGACGCAAATCGGCACTCATCCACTATGACCACTACTCTTCCCCCGGATCCCTGGAAAGCTCTCGGTGTTGATAGGGATGCAGACAAGGCGGAGGTTCGAACTGCATACAAGAAGCTCGTGCTCAGGTGCCACCCGGACAAGGTGCAGGACCCGACGCTGAGGGCGCAGAAGGCGGATCAGTTTCAGAAGGTGCAGCAAGCATATGAGCTGCTCAATGACGATGCCGAGAAGGCAAAGTACGAGCAGAAGCTGAGGCTCGCCGAGCTGCAGCGCGCTGCCAAGGTATCCCGGCAGGACGTCAAGATCTCGCCCAACTCGTCAGTCCCGCGCACTTCGGCCAAGTACGCCACCTACGACATCCGCACTGCCGAGCCGGCCTCGAGGTACAAGAGCTCCCCGTCGGGCGGAAAGGTGTACTACACAACCGCTCACACCCGCTCGCACGAGGAGGTGCCCTCATCTCGAGCCTATGCGCAATACGAAGAGCCCGACAGGCAGGCCCGGAGAACTGCGAGCTACGAGAAGCCGAGCAAGCGGGACGACGAGAGGCGCGAGCGCGAGCGCGACAAAGAAGAGCGGAGACGCAAAAAAGAACTCGAGGAGCTCAGGTTACGAGAAAAAGACCGCGACTCGGAGAAAGAAAGGGACAGGCAGAGGGAGAGAGAGAGGGCCGAGAAAGAACGTGAGGCCCGCAAAGCCGAGAAGAAGCAGCGGGAGCGGGAGCGGGAGAAGGAGCGGGAGAAGGAGCGAAAACGTGACGCCGAAGAGAAGGCCCGCCGCTACGCCACGCCCTACGTAGAAAACTACGACCCGTACGAAGCCGCCTACGTGGAAGATGTCTTACTCGACGACGAGAAGTTTGTCACGTCCCGCTCAGAGAAGAAACGGTCATCGAGTAGGAAGCATGACGATACACGCGAGCGAGAGCGAGAGCGGGACCGCGACCGCGACCGGGACCGGGACCGTGGGGAACGGGAGAAGTCGAGCTCGCGCAGGGCCAAGTCTCCGCACGTGAGCAGCGATCGGAAGCATGTCGATCTTTATGAACAAGCCACGAATTACCTCGCAAGGAACGGTAACTCCCTGCCTTCACAAAAGGGTCCAGGATTCTGGAAGTCGGAGACTCCCCCAGAACCCTCTTATATCGCGCCTCTCGCGCCGACACCTCCCCCGCCCGTCGACTTTGAGGAGGATAGCCTTCGGCACGCGGCCGCCCGCGCGGCGGGACGTCGTGCCTCCAACGATCCCGCGAGGTCTAGGGAAAAGCTAAAGTACGACGGCATCGACGCGAATTCCAAAGCCCGGCCGATCCCCACCCTCACCAAATCCTACACCAGCCCGCCTCCCGTGGTCCCAGAAACGCCCTCTCCGCGCGTCGCCCGGTCCCAGACGACCCCGCATGAGTCGTACAGGCCCGTCCCATCCCTTGGGCGCACCCAAACCTGGGCTCCGAGCAGCAACACGGTCCCCAACGACTATTTCGAAGACCCGGGGTCCGACCTAGACGACCGGGAACGGCGCCGCCACCGCAGCCGCCGTACTCGCTCGCCTTCGGCCCAGGCGACCCGGTACAAGGTCGTCGATGGCACCAAGACGGCCAAGCTGGAGTCGCACTACTCGTATGGCGAGTCACCGTCGTCGACGAGGCGGTATGCGGCCGACCCGCTTGACGCCCATGCCGCGCACTCCCCGTCGGCGACGTACCCGGGACTTCCCTTCCCGGTGAAGCAGACCAAGAGCTACGGCCTGGACGATATCAAGTACTCGCAGTACAACTCTCCGTCGTATTATTCGTCGGATCCCTATAAACTCGCTACCTGAGCTCCCTCTCAAAATGTATTTTTTTTTTCCCTCATCTGCTTGTCATTTCTTTTATAATCTTTAATGAGCGGATGATGATGGTAAGTAAGTGTCGGCGATGAGATCAATGATGATGATTTTTTTTCCGGGTGTTATTCTTTTTTTCCGGGTGTTATTCTTTTTTTCTCTCCTCTCTCTGCCTGTCGCTGGCGTTCAGGGGTGTATGGAGGGGACAGACATTGGAGTATCTGGGTCCATTTTGCGTTTTGTCTTGGTTTCCTTACTCGACATTTACATGAACGACGGAAGAGCGTCATGAAAAAAAACAGTAACGAACCAGTCGTGTCTTGGTTTTTTTTATTTGGTTATGGATTCTTCTTACTCATGAAGAGATGTTGGGCATTTTGGTCGTCATGGCTGGCATTTCGAGCGGGCGGGTTAGCATGGAAGGGATGGATGGGTTCAGATGGAGGAAGACTAGGGAAGGGAGCGGAGGAAGGGGGACGCCCCTCTTGGACGGGAAGTTGGAAGTGGTACGGACGACTCTGGATCTCGAAAGAGTCCTGAGTCGATTCCACGCTTTCCTACTTCTCTAACTGACAAGAGGATGATTCCACACATATTGGACGGAATATTGGCATGGAAACGCGGTGGGAACGGGAGGGAACGAGGGAATTGGAATGACTGGATGAGCATCTCTTGGAACACTTGTTTTGTTCTGTCTCTGTCTTGATGGTTCCCTTTCTACCCCTTCCCTTTCTGGATTGTACTTAGTTACTCAGCTTACGACGGGGGCATGACTGTTCGTTCCCCTTTTACGTACAAATACAAATACAAAGTGATGAAAACTAGCCCCGCCGTTCTCTTTGCTTTTTGTCACTTTCTGGGAGGTGAATTCGCCGAGTCATGTTGGGTTGGGAACGGGCAATTCCAACTGCCTGCGACAAACGGAACGACGATGAAGTTGACGTGAACTACATGCTGGTGTGTGTTTACTTGCCTACGTTGACGAGATTATTCATTTTATCAGTCAGGAACCATTCATCAACTCATGGCTAGCCAAGAGACGCAGCGGTGTATCGAGATGAAGTTTGATTTCTATTTGCTGTGAGCTCGTGTAGCTCCGCTAATACAAACACAAGTGATGTACAGAATACACATTCTACACGTCTAGTTCCCGCTGGTCTTTCCCACCCACTCCATGTAAGCAAGCATGCTAAATCTAAAAGGGTATCCGGGTACTGTGAATTCTCCGTTGTTGAAGTGATGCTTGTATCGATGTATCGTCTCTGGCCACTCCTGGAACCACGTCAGGTCTCTTCGAGAGCCTGGCATGGCATGGTTGGGAGTGCCATTGCCGAATTAGGGGGGGGGGGGGTCTTTGCCGTCGCCGGATCGGATCTGTCGGCTAAGGGGCGAGAGAGTATAGGTAGGTGGCATGGTACATACGTACACAACAACACACTTCGTTGGGATTGGGGCGGAGTGTACCACGTGCCACCATGCTGACCCTCCGCTAGTGTGGTGAGGGCCCACTGAGTGAGTGAGTGGTTCGCTCCTCATACCAAGACGTAGAGCGAGCAGATCTGCGAGGGAAAAGAGGAAAAATCAAGGTTAGCGTCTGTCAACTTTTTTTTTTATGGGGGCCGACACTTTCGGGGAGAGAAAGCCCTTACCACACTCAGCCCTAGGATCATACTGCACCAGAAGCACACGTTGTTCAGCGTCTTCTTGCCCCTGACCAGTTTCGTCCGCTGCAGCATGACGATGGGCAGCTGCATCATCTGACAGACAAAGCCGTATCCACGTAGCTTCTTGGTGATGCAGCCCATGACGATCTCGTGGCCGATGGCACTGATCAAGAAGGTGATGACGGTGGCATTGACCCGGCCGATGTGGGGGCGGCTAACGCTGTAGACGTGGCGGCGCAAGAAGCTGTAGACGGGCACGTTCCACTCGCGCGAGAACTCCATCCAGTCGGTGCTGTTCCACCAGTCGCTGTAAAAGTGCCGGTCTGCAAAGTGCGTAATCTCGGCGCAGGCGCCGAGGACGTACTCGAAGATGACGAGGAACACGAGCAAAAAGGTCAGCATAAAGGGGAAGAGCAGCCACGAGATGGCCTCGGAGAGAATGAGCAGCACCTCAAAGGCTGTCAGGGGCGAGTCGACCGGCCGCAAGGCGGGGTCGAGCCTTTGGGAGGCGTCGACGAGCGCTGGCAGGATGAACTCCTCTGAGATGATAGTCAGGAGGAAGATGCAGCCAAACACGGCGATGATCTTGGAAATCAGATTTTGCCAGTCAATCTTGTCGTTACGCGGGTATTCAAGCTCGTAGCAGAGGGTTGGGCAGCAGAGGTAGTCGAGATAGTTTGCCCACGTCAAGTTTGCCGGATAGGTAATGTTGCCAATGGGGCTCGTCAACTCGCGGGCCAGATCCTCACGAAGCTGGGCAACCTCGTCGGCATCCCCAAGTGGGCCATCTTCCCCCGAGCCTTTGCCTATCGCCTCGGCTCTCTTGGGGCTCGCCATAGTGCCCATGGGGTTGTCGGGGGTCGGGTACAAGTAAGCCGGGGCGCGCGAGGCGGTGGAGGGGTCGTCGAGGGATCGTAATCGCTTTTCCGTTTCGCTTAGATGGCCGTTATAAAACACATATGAATGCATCTTCATTAGGAGGACCATGGTGTGGAGCAGTAGGAAAACCTGGGCGGTCCACGTCCAGTCCAGCAAAAAAGGCACGGCAATCCAAAAGACCAACCACAAGATCTGGTATACGCTCATGATGGCCATGCCGCCCTTGGCCCACGTCAAAGCACCGCCGGCCGGTGCGGCGCGAAAGATGCGGTGTAGGGGCAAAGATACGGCCGAGGTGGCCACCACCAGGAAGTCGGCGATGGCCAGGTGCCAGAGCTTGACGGTGAACAGGCTCCATATCTCAACGCGGAGGGGGTATCCAGTGTCCTTGATATTCCGCAACATGGTCGTTATGGCCATGATGGCGAGGCCTATCCAAAAAAGGTTGAAGAAGCCATGGAAGTCGCGGTAGTCGCTGTTCGGATCAAAGTGGGAGACGCGGCTCGCAAACTCGATGGTCGGGAAGAGGCGACGGCGTTGCTCCGCGCGCACCTGCTTCCGGGCTGTCGAGAGGGACTTAACCGATGGCAGGGCGTCGAGCGGGATTGGGGTCGAGCGGCCACTGCAAGAAAGAAAAATGGTGAGCCTCTCTGGCCAGTAATGCTCGGCGTCCATGCGGCTTGGCTTACCTCGTCGTCCCGGTGGTATGGCCATTGCTTGGGGCTTCGAGTCCGCCATTCGTCTCGGATACGTTGCTGATTTGAGAGAGCTGGGAATGGAGGGACTTCCGGGGCCGGGGCCGCACCACGTGGTCGCCGGCTGCGTCTGAGACATCGGCCGAGGTAGAAGAGGCCATGATGATGCCGGAGGATTGATCGGTGGCAGCGCGGTGAGGACTCAGGACTCCGGACTCAGGACAACCACCGCGCGCCACACTTTGTTGTTAATTTGTTCGATCCGGTCTAGCCGCCCAATGCCAGTCTCGGAGTCAGGTTCGAGTTGATTGTGTTTCGATCGGAGTTGTCGCAACAGGAGAAAAGGAACAGTGGAATCGGATTGAATGAAAAATCGGATTGAATCGGGTATTGATCGGCTTCTTCGGAGGCATCAATTGACGGCAAATCTCATGAACAAAAGATAGGTACTGAAAATACATCGCACGCTGAATTGGGAGGGTTGGTAGCCAGCCATGCTTGCTGACAGCCAACAGTCGCTGCAACCGCCGCGTTGCACCTTGGCCGGATCCATCGAATTCACATGGAATTTCATTTCCATCCGAGTCCAACGGCGTCCGCAGGGCCTCCTCCCTCCGCAGGCGCAGCGCCCCTGGAGTCGTAAGCCGACTACGTCACTTCCACGTGACGAGCCTGTCCAGGCACAACACACTGGCAGGGATTCATGGCATTTCCCAGAGTGGGGTTCAGATCGAATTCAGCGGGGCACCTGACCATTTCACCTTGCTCTCTTGAACTCTTCTGGTCAACAGACTCGACGAATTTTCGGATCCAGTTCATCGATTCTTTGGGTCCTGTTGTAATGGATACGGGGATACGGCCCCTCGGGGATTCGAAACGTCTGGTCAAAGTGTGTCTTGGCTCGAGAGTAACGCCAGAGAGAGATGGCGTCCACGACCGCAATCATCTTCGACTGAAGGGGGATGATTATTACTGACACATGGCGATGCAGCCTGCGCTCAGAGAGCACATGAAAAAGTACTCAGTACTGAGTTCTTATCGGCATGAATAAACGTCGCAACACATACGAACTGCAAAGTCATTGTAAGACGACCCAGAAGCAGGCCCAAGCGATGTTGTAGGAGGGCAACCAATTGCTGTTGAGGATTGGCCATCGTGGTGTTGTCGGGCACCGCGACGGGTTGCTTGTTCCCCTATGATCCTCATCCCCTCTTTCTGACTCGGGCAGGCGCTCGACATGCGCCAGCCAAGTAAGGTATCTACATAGCTATCGTCTCGATTGCGTGAGATAGGAGGGCGTAATCTGCAATCGTCCATGTTGGGCCAAGCCGAGGTATGTTGTAACTTATCTGCCCGGCTTTGCGTTGATAATGCAGAGTACTTGTAGCCGTAGATAATGGTGTGTACGTACCATGCTGATGCATGGGACAAGTGGCGAGGCGCAAGAAGGCATTTCGCCGTTGATTCCGCTTATTAGTAGAGCGTCAAACACAAAGACAAGACTGAGACAAACTGCCGCTTCAAGCCTCCCGAGTCTCAACAAAGTGGGCCGGATGTCGATCGAAGCTTCCATTGTTCCTGGACTGTCTTGGCGTCTGGGTCTGACAGCTTGACTGCATGTGGACCGCACTTGAACCGCACATTTCGTTGTGTTCCAAACTCGGACCCGGGGGGGGGGTTCACTACTCTTTATCCTGGCCGCCTGTGCCCTCGAGGTCTCATGACGCCCTTTGTCCGACGCAGTGAGTACTAATATAATGCGATGGCACCGGCGTTCCGCGTTCCTGGTTCTCATCCCCCGGCAGACATTCGGCGTAACGCTTCACTGCGCACTCCTGCATGCAAGCCCAGGTCAACGTTGCGCGGCCCTTGCTTGATGCAGCATCACGGGTTATGATCTAAGCCCTTCAGCAAGAGTCACATATAAATATCTGCTGCCCCCTGCAAATTTCCATCATTTCTCTCACACACCACACACACACGTTCAATCCAACACCTCGCTCGTCACGCTGATCTGGACTTACACGCTCAAGACACAATTATTCGCGTCTGTGCCGCCGCTCATCATCAGCTCACTAGGTAAGTTAGAAATCAACGTTCCCTGTCGTGCACCTATCAATCCCCAAGCCTCCCCTCGTCCCCGCCCACCATTCGCTGGAGAGTCCCAGGCTTCTGAGGCTTCCAATGGAGAGCCGGGCACCCCTGGCCTAGGCTTGCCCAGGGCCCCACTTGCCGCCCACCAGAGCGCGCGCTCCCCGGCCCCCGCCAGTGTGAGCCATCCACTGCCATCAGAGTCAGAGGGCCCCTGGACACTGCCAGTGCAGTGTGCCGTGCACACCTCACACAGGAAGGTCGTCTCAAACTGGACGCAACCTGCCACGAGTGTTACGCCGCTTTCCCCCGGCGAGGTCTCCTCAACACCCACCTCAGGTCACCCAGCCACTCGAGACTGCAAGCGCAGCCATGGCCTCGACGCCTCTTCAATCACTACCCTCCGACAGACGCGACGACGAACCAAGTGGTCACCATGCACAATTTGTCGCGACTTCGACTTCGGTTGCCGTAGCCGTTGCCGAGGCCCTCAACAAGCACAATGCCCAAGCAAACTCGGCCATCACCGTCGACATCACTGCTGCCCCAGTGTCTAACCTGCCCGGCACCCTAGGTTCCACAACAACTGCGAATCCGGCCGCATTCCGCTCCTACACCATTGCTCCGTCGCCACCCGTCCCGCCACCCGTCCCGGCTCCCGCGCCACGGCCTTCGTCCCCGCCTGCCGTAGCCCACGACGACTCGGCCGAGGACTCGAACTACCTCACTCGCTCTCCCGACCAACTCACCGACGCCAGAGGATCCGCTCTACACCTGCAGACCGAATTCCCTCACCCAGTCTACGGTTACGCGACGCCCGTCAAGTCCACACGACGCCCCGCTCTCGGCCTGCGGAGCAGGTCTTCTGCTCAGTCGCTCCGACCCATTTCGAGGACGCCGAGTCTCAAGACCGGCGCTATATACGGCCCTTTTGGCTCCGCTTCGGCTGCCAGCTCCGTCGTTTCGAGCCCAATCATTTCCGCCATGGGTGACCTCACTCCTCTTCCGTCACCCCTGTTGGCAAGCGACTCGCCAGGTCCGTGGAAACAGCGGACGTCGCGCGAGTTGCCCGTTTCACTCTCGGCATCAACTTTGCTCGACTCGAGCGATCATGTCCCCGCGCCGAAGAGCACGAAGAAGGAATATGCGGGACTCACATCGTTTCCTGCGACCGCAGATGAAACCAGAAACCCACAGGACGGCACACTCGCGCAACCCCCCCTGACACATCACACGAGGAATCGGAGTATCAGCGACTACATACCGGACCCCATGTTGATACCTAAGCGCATGTCAACTGTGTCCGGCACCCGTGCCAAGCTCGACCTAAATAACGCGGCCGAGGGACATCTGCGCCGCGAACGCCACCTCTCCGAGGCGAGGGGTCTGACGCCCATCGAGAAGCCGCCTACACCACCACCGAGCGAGTCCTCAGCGAGTGTCACGGATTCCTCTTCAGCCACCGCCTCAGGATCCAGCACTACTAGCAGTAAGCAGCCGGCTGCTCAGTACTTTGAGGCACGTGGCCGATACGACCAAAAGCTTCGCCGTTGGCGGGCCGTCAGGGTACTCGGCCAGGGCACCTTCAGTCAGGTCTACTTGGCCACGAGCCAAACATCCTCTTCTTCTTCCGACGACGAGGATTGCAGTCCAGAACACCCTCTCACACACGAACGCCGGTCCCTGGTAGCCGTTAAGGTCTGCGAACAAGGTCCCCGGGGGGGTGCGTCCGAGGACCGTATTGAGATGAGTCTAAAGCGGGAGCTCGAGATCATGAAGGCAGTGCGCCATCCATCGCTCGTGCACCTCAAGGCCTGGAATATCGAGTCAACCCGGGCCATTCTTGTGCTCAGCTATTACCCCGGTGGAGACCTCTTTGACGTCGCCACCCGCCATCGCGACCTTCTCACTCCATCTCTCATACGCCGCATCTTTTCCGAACTGGTCGGCGCTGTCACCTATCTCCACGACCAAAACATTGTTCACCGGGACATCAAGCTCGAGAGTAAGCTATCCATATCCCATCTTCCCCAACCAACCAATGCTAACTCGGGTCGCAGACGTGCTCGTCAACCTCCCCCCGTCGGAACTCTCCCCGGAAACTGACTGGACCACCTACCCGCACTCGGTCATCACCCTCACCGATCTCGGCCTCTCTCGCCGCATCGCCGCCGACGAGAAGCTTGAGACCCGCTGCGGATCCGACGACTACGCTGCCCCCGAAGTCATCATGGGCCAGCCCTACGACGGCCGCGCCACCGACGCCTGGTCCCTCGGTGTCCTACTCTACGCCCTACTCGAAGCGCGCCTGCCTTTTGACCCCCCGCCGTGCGGGCCCGCGGGCATCGACCACGCCATGCAAATGCGCATGCGCAGCCGCACCAGCCACCGCATCGCCCGCGTCGAGTGGCGGTGGTTCGAATATGGTGCTAGCGAAGGGGAGGATGGCGAGGGCGATCACGAAGCCGATGTCGCCAAATTTGAGGAGAAGGGGTCGCTTGGTGCGATGGAGGTTGTTGAGAACTTGTTGAAGAGGGCCAGGAGTCGCTGGCCTCTGTCCAAGGTCGCCGAGACCGAGTGGGTCGGCAAGGGGGTGTGTGTGGACGGCGGGATTAGGTTTCGGGAGGAGGAGGAGGGCGAGGAGGTATAACAACAACAAACAATCCTCTCTTAACAAACGCACAAAGAGAATGGGAGGCCTGTGAGGGAAGAGAGAGAGAGTGAGACGCTGAGGATTTGCTGGACTTGATGAGATGTAAATTAACATATCCTTCTTCTTTTCTTTTTTGCCTCCTTCCTTCTCATTGATTAATGACGATACAAGAGAAGAAAGATGATGATTTACTAAAGACGAAGAGGAAAGAGCAGAGGGGGGGGGGGCGCCGTTTCTTTTTGTATGAGGAGCCCCTGAAACCAGCGATGGTGTTCTTTGGAGTTGGTTGAGTGTGTATTTTTTGGAGTGGGTGGTGTTATCATATCATTTGCTGGTTTGGGTTGGGTCATACAATCGTCATTGTCATCATCATCATCATATCTCGCGAGGGGTTTTGGATAGCGGGTTGGAGGAATGAATGTGTTTGTATTTTTGAATGAGAAGGAGAGAGAGAGAGAGAGAGAGAGAGAGTATGGCATATTTCATCGGGCGTTTACGTCTTGTATGTATGTACGGAAGTGTATACACATTCGGTGCTGCTACTTCTTCATGTGTCCTGTTTATGTAGTTTGTTGGTGGTGATAAGCCCTGTCGATGGTGATGAGCCTTGTCGGTGGTGATGAGCCCTGTCGGTGGTGATGAGCCCTGTCGTTGGTGATGAACTCTGTCGGGTCGTTTGGTGAACGGATAGACAAGTTCCGAGGAGATGAGACGGCTGGAACACAAGGGGGGGGGGGGTATATAACTTGGCTTGTGCCTCCCAGTTTTCAACTTGATTTCGAACCAAGGCCGGGTGGTGAAGTTGGTATCACAGAACCTGTAGGCAAGGTGGCATGTCTGCGGTGAGGGAGCAGTCTGTTAGTCCACTTGAGCCTCTAGCCGAAGTGCTCCGGTTCGAGTCCGGGGCCCGGACCTACCGGAATCCTCCTTTTTGCAGTTACCCATGGGTCCCAGAACGATCACTCGGGGTTTCTTCCGTCCCATTTCCTCTTCCCCTGCGACCCGAGCTACACTTCAGCTCGTCCTCTATGTGCTGATTCCATACTAAAGATTCATGGCAGGTACATGTTTGGTCGATGGGGAAACGTAGTCTTGCTTTTTAGACGCCACATACATGACAACTCGCCAAACGGCATCACGAGATTCAGCCCCGGAGTTTGGTTCACGAGGCGCTTTCACTTCACAGACACGCCAAACCAAGCAAAAGTATTTGAGACCAAGTTCTGTCTAACTGTTGTATTCATGTCTACGTCAAAGATCATGATCACACCTGTGTCCTAGACTAAAGGTACAGAGCAACGAGGCTGCAAGCAATTAGGCGAGGCCGGCAATTGATGCAGATGGGCAACTACAGTGCCATAAAAACGAAAAAGAAAAACCCGTCCAACTCCGATTTCCCAAGGCCGCTTTTTCATTTCCCAGTCATAGTCATCATTTAGTCAACCTCCTCCATGGCGCTGTCGCCAGTCTCGGCGGCAGGGACGCCGGCATCAGCAGCCGGGGCATCAGCAGCCGCCTCGGGCTCCTCGTCCAGGTTCAGGCCGAGCGACACAAGCTTGTGGATGCGCTCAGCGAAGCCAGCAGGCTCCTCGATGGTGAAGCCAGAGACCAGCAGCGAGGTCTCGAAGAGCAGCTGGACGATCGACTTGACAGTCTTGTCGCTCTCGCCGTCGGCCTCGACCTTCTTCTTGAGCTCCTTGATGATGGGGCTCTTGGGCGAGATCTCAAACGTCTTCTTGGACGACATGTAGCTGCTCATGGAGGTGTCGCGGAGAGCCTGAGCCTTCATGATACGCTCCATGTTGGCAGACCAGCCGAACTGGCCGGTACGGATGGCGCAGGGGGCGCCAACCAGCTTGTGCGAGACAACGACCTTCTCGACCTTGTCGCCGAGGACGTTCTTGAGCGACTTGGTGAGCTCCTCGTACTCCTTCTCCTCAGCCTCGCGCTGGGTCTTCTCCTCCTCAGTCTCCTCGAGCTCGAAGTCCTTGGTGATGTCGACGAGCTTCTTGCCCTCGAACTCCTTGAGCTGAGTCATGGCGTACTCGTCAATGGGGTCGACCAGGAAGAGCACCTCGAAACCCTTCTCCTTGAGCGAGTCGAGGAAGGGAGACTTGGTGACGGCCTTGAGCGACTCGCCAGTAATGTAGTACATGTTCTTCTGGTGCTCGGGCATGCGCGCGACGTAGTCGCTGAGCGAAGTCTGCTCATCGGCCGTCTTGGTCGAGTTGAAGCGCAGGAGCTTGGCGAGGATGGGGCGGTTCTGCGAGTCCTCGTGGATGCCGAGCTTGAGGTTCTTGGAGAAGGCGCTGTAAAACTTGTCGAACTGCTCCTTGTCCTCGGCAATCTCCTGGAAGACCTCGAGAGCCTTCTTGACGATGTTCTTCTTGATCACCTTCATGATCTTGTTCTGCTGCAGAGTCTCACGAGACAGGTTGAGGGGCAGATCCTCCGAGTCGACGACACCCTTGACGAAGCTCAGCCACTCGGGGACGAGGTCGGTGGCATCATCAGTGATGAAGACGCGGCGGACGTAGAGCTTGATGTTGTTCTTGGTCTTCTTGGTCTCGAAGAGATCAAAGGGAGCGCGCTTGGGAACGAAGAGGATGGCGCGGAATTCGAGCTGACCCTCCACGGAGAAGTGCTTGACGGCGAGGTGGTCCTCCCAGTCGTTGGAGAGCGACTTGTAGAAGGCAGCATACTCCTCCTGGGTGATGTCCTGGGGGTTGCGAGTCCAGATGGGCTTCTGCTTGTTGAGCTCCTCCTCCTCGATCTTAGTCTCCTTGACCTTCTTGGTCTTGGGCTTCTTCTCCTTCTCCTCCTCCTCGTCATCGACCTCCTCGATCTTGGGCTTCTTGTCCTCGCCCTCCTCCACCTCCTCGGCGTCCTCATCAGGGACCTCCGTCTCGGTCTCCTTCTGGACGTGGAGGTAGATGGGGTACGAGATGAACTCGGAGTGCTTCTTGACCACCTCCTTGACACGGCTCTCATTGAGGTAGTCCATCTGCTCATCCTTGAGGTGGAGGATGATCTTGGTACCGCGGCCGATCTGCGGGCCGTCGGTGTCGGCGGTGATCTTGAAGGTGCCACCGGCGCTCGACTCCCAGATGTACTGCTCGTCGTCGTTGTTCTTGGAGATGACGGTGACCCGGTCGGCGACGAGGTAGGCAGAGTAGAAACCGACACCGAACTGGCCGATCATGGAGATGTCGGCACCGGCGGTGAGGGCCTCCATGAACTGCTTGGTGCCAGAGCGGGCAATGGTACCGAGGTTGTTGACGAGGTCCTGCCGCCAATTGTTAGCGTGTGTGTTCCCGCCGACTGGGGAGAGGCGGGCTAGAACTTACAGCCTTGGTCATGCCAATACCGGTATCCTGGATGGTGAGGGTCTTGTTCTCCTTGTCCGGGATGATGTCGATGCGGAGGTCCTTGCCCGAGTCCAGCTTGCTGGGGTCGGACAAGGCCTCGTAGCGGATCTTGTCGAGCGCATCAGAGGCGTTCGAGACAATCTCTCGCAGGAAAATCTCCTTGTTGGAGTAGACGGTGTTGATGATGAGAGAGAGCAGCTGAGAAATCTCAGCCTGGAACTCGAAAGTCTCAGCCATCTTGAGGGTATCTGCGTGATCTGCTGGGTATCTGGTAGTGAACGGTCAGTATTGTTGTGTTGCAGAAAAGTCGGTCGGCCTGGAAGTGGGTTTCGTGCGAGTCGAGCGCGGGGTGATGCGAGTCGGTGGTTGCGCAGAAAAGCAAAAAGTGCAGCGAGAGAGCCGCAAAAAACGGCAGCAACCCAGAAGAGAACGCGAATTGGAAGCCGTGATGCAGAGGGAATGACAGGAAGGGTGTTGTGATGGCGGAAAGTACTGGGTGCGAATGGGAGGGCGGTGGACGAGGCTGAGGGGAAGTTGATGGCGGGGTTCCAAGCAACATGCACTTACCAAAAGGGAATTCGGAAGATGGTCAACGGTCTACGCCTCGAAGACCTTTCTGTAAGTCTGGGAGAGGGCAGGGGAGAAGAAGAGAAGTGGTTTGGAAGATGGAGGAGAAGAGTCGAGAGAGAGATGGGCAGGTAAGGTAGGCGGCGCCGTGCAGCTAAAATGTCTTTGCGGGAGGCCCTGGGCTGTGCTCTGGGGAGTTTCTACGAGATTCTATCGCCCAAATTTCTACGGCCTTCTTCTGATTCGCTTCGATTCGCCTCCACAGCAACGAATGGCCGTCGCTGGTTGGCCGGTTGGACAAGCTGCCCCTCAGGCAGCGGCCCACCTTGAGGCTGCAATCGCAAACCGACCCTGCCCGCCAGAAAATCTCAAGCAATTCGGGGATGGGTACCAGAGAAAATCCAAGGCGGCGTCAGAAACAAGCAGAGCAGTTTCCGAGTAATCTGTACCGCAGCGGCAATCCAGACGGTTCCTGTTGTTCTGGGAGGCAAAAAGAGAAGGCTCCAGAACCGTCGAGACCGGCAGGCACCCCGCTTGCGAGGCTGAAACGAGGCTGGTCCCTGCCCAATTGCCCCGCGGTTGCCTCTTTGGCAGGCGGTCAACGCTCAACAGCCCGCATAGCAACCACGTTGGACCGCAGCCGCCAACGGGTTTGTTTTCGGTAGTACTGTCAAGCACTGGGGATGCTTTCGTTGTGGACAGTCGTCGCTAAAAATACCCTGATATTGTACACTACATACGTCTTTGGACTTCCCGCCCTTTTCTGGGAGGACTGAGTGGTCTGGCCCTGCTGCCGGCGACGACGACTGCGGGGCAGTTCTTGCCGCCCGGATTCTCCACCAAAAACTGCCCGTGTCCCGGCGGCTGCTACTTCCCGTCGTACCCTGGTACCTACCTACCTGATGGATCGTCCAAAAGTCTCGGAACCACTCGCCTTGCGTTCATTTTTGAAGCCCACACCGAACACTCTCGTCGGGCGTGAACCGAGGTTTCTCATACACCTAACCCCTTAAACGCTTGCTTCGTGCGGGCGGTTTTGGTCTCTCCCGGCACGCACTGCGACGGGTTGCCCAGCCTCTGTCCTTCCGTATTTGACCCTCTCGGCGTGGGATGGCGGAGCAAACCTGTACGTCAAAGAAACCAACATCGAACCGAGAGCCTGGCCGTCCCATGTTAGCACACTAGATCGTATTCGCCCAGTATCTTGAACGAAACCGTGCTGCCTACCGGTCCTGACCACCATATCCAATGGTCTGAGGTGGAATGCCAGATCAGTTTCTGTACAAAGCATGATACTGCAAGCGGGGGAAGAACCCACCGTGCCAGTTCCACCCTGCAATGGCGAGGCCTATTGCTCGCGCGGGGTTTATGCACGCTCCTGTGTATCCGGGCGCTATTCCTGTCGTTGCACACGTCACAAGCCCCAGGCTGAGCCCTACAAGGAGAGGTCCGAGTTGGCGGCCATACAGCACTTGTTGCCGTGGATCCAGACCGGTGCCAATCGACAGGAAACTGCGTTTTTGCGAACCATGAGAACCTGATTCTCGAAGAAGACGGGGCGGCCAGCTTACAGAAAGATCAGGGAAGACATGGTTTCGGTTACTAAGACTTGACTGGGTGTTATGTGTGACGGATCGAAGAAGCTTCCGCCTCCCATATGACTGTCAGAATGAGCACAAGAAGTCAGCTCCGTCCCAGCAGTGATTTCCATAGTAGGGGCGACAAACGAGACAGCCCTGTCGTGGCCCCAAGAGCCGAGTAACACTCCTCCGGCGAGGATGCCGCCGAGAACCTGGGCAGTTATCAACACCACGCCTTGTCTGTCAGTTGCCGACTTCCGAGAGGCAAGGGTTGGGTTGGCTCCTCTTACTCACCTCTTGGCATGGGGGTCAAGCCGCAGAGCACAGTGGTAAAGGTGATCATGGGGTTCAAGTGACCTCCGGTGGCGGCAGCCGTGGCGTAGATGAAGAGGGCGAGGGAAACGGAGTTGAAGATGCCCACATAGGCAGCGGTTTGGGTGACGCCCTCGTTCATCAGCGTCATACCGAACTGGCCGGAGAGGTAGATGAAACCTGCCGTGGCAAGACACTCGTCGACCTGCGGGGTTCGTTAGAAACAGCAATGAGGTACATGTATGTACAGCTCTCTGGCACTTACAGCAGCTCGCCAAATGACGGGATCGCTCCATCCTTCGAGATAGTACTCCTGGCGACGATACCAGGGCCGGGTATGGAGGACGGTGATGTCTCGTGCTGTGCCGGCAAAGGAACCCTCGAACGCGCCATCTACGCCATGTGAGACGGGCGTCGCCGAAAGGGGCGCATTTGGTGGAAGTGACGAGACCAAATAAGGCTCTGGCACCGCGTCGCGGGTTGTTAGCTGCATCACTGCGTCCATCACTGGTTTCGCAACTCTTCTGAACAACCGGCGTCTCTGCGTCCATCAATGGTTTCGCAACTCTTCTGCCACTGCGATCACCACACTCTGGCCGACATGCTGCCTCGTACGATTTATACGAGTCATGCCGTAGCAATTTCTCGCCTTTTTCTCACGAACATGGGTGGGTGTGAGTAAGCGGCCACAATTCTTCTGACTCTCCCTCAGACACCGACCGCATGGGTTCCGTGTCTGGTTCTTCCTCGTTGCATGAGGTCGCACTCTAAACCCCAACCCTGGTGACAACATCAGAATAGCAGATGGGTGCCCCAGTCCAGTCGCAGCATTACATTGCACCCGGACGGCAGAAAATAGAAGTGCCATGCAACCGGAAGATCGGAATGTGAATCATTGAGGGGAGGGGTCGACCGGACCCCCCCCCCCACCCCTCTCGTTGTTTGCCTGTGCGCCTGCTTGAAGGAAGGAGGTGTCGATCTCCCCCCCTCCCTTCTGATTGCGTCACGGCAGAGCTACCCCACCTTAAGTACCTCCTTCGGCCCTCAGCTCCCCTCCTCTATTCTTTTTCCTTCTTCCTCCAACAACTCCCCAGACAACCACCAATTGACACCGGTCCAACTTCTGCAACTTCACACCAGCCAAAATGACCATCCCCCAGATTGACGGCCTTGATGTCCAAGTCCTGACCGAGGGCCAGGGCGACCGCGAGACGGCTCGTGGTGAGTTTTCCAATTTACCCCGCCTCTAGCGTGCTACCCCCCCTCGTCTGAGCTATCGGGTAGCTCCAGAAGCTCGAGGTGCACACTACCTAGGTAGTAGCCAGCACACAACCACTAACACGATATGCCCAGGCGACAACATCGACGTCCACTACATCGGCACCCTGACGAACGGCACCGAGTTCGATCAAAGCTACAAACGTGGCCAACCCCTCAACTTCAGCGTCGGCGCCGGCCAAGTCATCAAGGGTTGGGATGAGGGCCTCTTGGGCATGAAGGTCGGCGAGAAGCGCAAGCTCACCATCTCCCCGGAGCTCGGCTACGGCGCCCGCGGTGCCGGCGGCGCCATCCCGCCTAACGGTATGTCAAATCCGGGCTCTTTGTTCCCCCTTGTGGTTGTCTCTGGCCGTTGTGCTCCCAAAACGGCCACTTTGCTCCCGAACCGCTCCCGAGACATCCCGAATAGGAATCATTTGACTGACATCGTTGACTTCAAAAGCAACCCTTATATTTACCACGGAACTCGTCAAGATTAACTAGTGTCATGCTGGGATTGGACTTGGACTTGGTCATGGACGGCGGGGTAGGAGGAGTGGGTGGCTGTAGCGGTGCAACGAAGTCCAACAGTTAGAGGACACGGCGATCGCTATCTGAGCAATTGACTACTCCACAACACACGACAGTGATGATTGTAATGTTGCTTTAATGATTTGTGTGTAACCGCCTGTAGGGATCCGAAATCTTTTGACACCATACAAGTAACACTATAAATCACGGAGGGACGTATTCTTTCAAGAGCAAGGGTTATCTTAACTGACTTACCCTGTTCCCAATGTCCAGAATACTAGAACTTTGTTAAAAAGTACCTAGAGATCAGAAAAAGAGACGACGTTCGTTGTATCTACATACAATGGCTAGACAACATACCAGCGGGCTGTATGTCCCGCATTGGCGTGAGACCTAAAGTCCATGTCCCCTCCCACTGAATATCCTCCTCACGACTCTTCGTCGGTCACTTATTGCTCCACCGCAGCCCTCAGTCATATTAACCGAACGCGGCTGTAGTTGCCGAACCGCCATGGCGCCGAACGGAAGTGGCGGCCTTTGGAGACAGGGGTGGAAACAGTTACCGTGCGGTCACCGGTGGTAGGATGTCCACCTCCTCCTCCCCTTCACTCCAAGTTGCCTTCTTTTGTTACCGCCTGTGGCCGTCGCCGGCGCTTGGCTACTGCCCGAGAGGGTGTGGCAGTTTCCTGGTGCTCACCGCCGTCCTCATCGATGTGCTCGGTCTTGCGCTTTGCAGGTTATGTTTTCCTGCCGCGGGTAGCTGGGGCGGAACGGATGGAGCTGGAAATGGTGGGAGGGTTTAGACGATGGAAAGCCTTCATATGGTCGAGCGCAGCACGATAACTGAAGACACAGACAGGGGGAGTCAGCTTCGGGGGTAGAACTTGCTTCGCGAGGCGCCTGTCGATATCCTTGACCGATCTGATCTCTCAAGCTCGGTAATCTTCAGCCTACTTTGCTGAGCTGCGTAGATCCTCCTTGATCTCCGCCTTGATGACAGTCGGCCGGGTCCTTCGGAGCGTTGTCAAAGTTCGAGAATTGTACTCCAGTTGCTTGCTCAGCGTCCTGCGCGCATGACGTCTTGACGCCTTGAGCTCCCACACGGAAGGCGGCACATCGATGTCAGAAAGGTTGTCGAGCTTTTACTCGGGTTCTTCTGCCTCAGAGTCGTCGTCCTCGGCTTCCTCGCCGCGCTCGGTCTCCGCGTCCTGAGATTGGTCGGAAAACTCTTCTTCCTGTTGTTCCTGCTCAACAGCCTCCCTCCCGCTTCTTGCTTGCTCCTGGCCGTCATTGTCAGCTTGGGCGGAGGCGTTCTCATCTTTTTTCGGTGTGGCGCTGGATTGCCTGACAAGTCCGCGAGTGTGGTGCAGGCATACGCGTGTCGCCACGATTGTATTAACAGAGGGAGATAGATGGTGGTGGGTGCGACGAAGAAAAGGAGGAACGTCTCAGGGAGGAGTTTTTTGTAGATTATAGGAAAGGAAATTCGAGCCGCAGTTTTAAGAAGATGGTTTATGGCGGGATGTAAGAACGAAATATCGAACAAACCCAGAAGAGATCTGCTGTTGTTGTCAACGCAGCCACAGTTAGCAAGGAAGGAGCATATAATACTCATATGCCCAGGGACCTTGATGGTCATATAAGCGTGAAAAGCCTATTTTAAGATGAAATACCTTGCTCCTCCCCCTTCCTTATCCTCAGGTTCCTCCATGAGTCCACACCCATCGTCTGCACAGGCGCCTAGTACTTCGATTCCCTGTGGTTCCTCACGTTGCCCAATTTCGTAATCACCTTGTTGCAGACCTCTCAAGTGTATCGCTTTTTCTCCTCCTCCTCAGGCTCCAGCTTCTCTATGCCTGTCAGCTCTGCAAACGCCTTGTGCCTTCTGGATATCTTGTGGTCCTTCAGGCTGACCAATAGCGCAAACACCTTGTTGCAGACCTCGCAAGTGTATCCCTCTTTCTCCTCCTCATCTGCCCTGCTCCTTTGCCAATGCCTCGTGCTTTGCTGTTGTTTTGTGGATCACCAGGTCTGACTTCGTCGTGAACGTTCGATCACAGACGCCGACAAAGAAGCTGTGTTACCCCTATCTCCTCCTCCTCTTCCTCCACGCCCATCCTCTTTCCAACCATTTGTACCTCTCCGATCCCTTGTGCCTCTTCGGGTGACTCAATTTTGTAAACACCACATCGTAGACCTCCAGTGTATCCCTCTTCTTTTCCCTCTCCCTCTCCCTCTTCTTTTCCTTTTCCCTCTCCCTCTCCCTCTTCTTTTCCCTCTCCCTCTTCTTTTCCCTCTCCCTCTCCCTCTTCTTCTTCTTTCGTGTCCCCCAACTCTGCGATTGTCATGAACGTCCGATCGCAGACTCGGCATGAAAACACCTCCAACCCCCCCTCCTCTACCACACCTATCCTCTCTGCCAATGCCTGGTGCTTTGCTGTTGTTCTGTGGATCTTCAGGTAAGACAATTGCGGGAATGTCTTATCGCACACCCGGCAAAGAAACTGTGTTACCTTCACCTCCTCCTCCTCCACACCCATCCTCTTTGCTATTGCCCTGTGGCTTGCTGTTTTTTCATGCTTCGTCAGGTTTGCCTTCAACGCAAATGTCATATTGCAGACTTGGCAGAGGAAGCCCTCCTCCTCCTCTTCCTCCTCCTCCTCCAAACCCATCTGGATCATCCGGGCCTTGTGCACCGCTGGAAGTTTGTGAGACTTCAAACTGCCTGAGGGTAAGCCCTTCGCCTAGATTTCCCAGCGAGAGCCCGCTAGCGACGCCACTAGCGAGCCTTACAGGGAGGATGGCGGGGTATGTGACTGGGGACGCGCCGCCAAAGTTCGAGGCGTCATGATTGCATGGCTGGCAATGTAGTCTCCTTCTTCTCTCAGCAGCGAGCTCTAGCAGCTGCTCAGGAGAAAGCGACATGTCGGTGCGAGAGGATTCCCCCAACGCAGAGTGGGAGCACAAACCGCCCCAAGGCAAATGCCCCATGGGCATAGCTGCTTGATGTCGGGGTCGTCCTTCCGAGGATGGCGATTTGCTCCGAAGACAAAACCAAGAGGCCACAAGATAAAACCAGCGAGCCCAAGGAACACTGAGGGACTGGTTGTGTGATATGGAAATGGGATGGCCGCTCAATGTCCTCATCCCAACCCAAACCCCCGACCTCTATTTCTTGAAACACCTGCCAGTTCCTAGAAGAAAATTGGGGACGGAAAGTTTGGGGCGTCGACCTCGTGCTGCTTGAGAAGGATGGCTATAACCCTGTCGTCTATGTCGGGACAGGAACGCGAAGAACCCAGTGAGGTCGCTGCTTCCTCGATTCGGGAGACTTTGGACCAGGCGTGTTCTGGCTGCTGTGGGGGTTTGGTGCTCGTCTTCCATTGTGCGAGAGCAGCGGTTTTGGCCGGAGCACTTGGGGCATGGCGTTTTGGGAGCCCTACCGAGTAATGGTCTTGGACGTAGCAGTCTTCGTCGGAGCAGTATTGCTGGCAGCGGTCTTGAGGACCGCCGTCTTCCCAGCCACAGTGGTTTCCTTGGCATCGGTTGCTTTGGCACTATTTCTGGTGCTCTGGCCAGCCGTCTTGATGTCTTTCTTGGCGGGTATGACCTCTTCCTCGGTGGTAACCCCGGCACTGTCGCTGTCCTCAACAAACTCGGGCGACTTGGGCGGTGCTTTGTGCCTTTGCCCTTTGCCGCGGCTGCCGCCGGCTCCTAAGCTGGGGTATTCCCAGGATCCATCGTAATTGATGAACGCCTTGTGCTTGTTCGCCAGCCGTTGGGAACAAAATCTTGTTTGTCTGGGTGGCTCGTAGAGGCAATGCTTGGATGTCGGAAGAAATGTCGCGAAACATGCGGGAGTAGCGGTTCCTAGTGTCGGTATCGGACGAGATTTGTAAAATGATATTGCAGAAATTAATAAGGTTGGTTTTGGTTTTTGAAAGGAGTGAAGTCCGCAAACTTGAGAGGCGAAATTTGGGCTATGTTGGAAGAGGGAAGTCGTGATGAGTAGGTCGCGATACGAGCGTGGGGAAATCGGGTTGCAAGCACGTATTTCCGCGACTTTTGATAAGAAAGGAAGGTGCGGAAATGTTGAGTCTTACGCTCGAAGGCTTGATGACCACATGAGCTTTCTGTAACCTTTTGATCTTGAAATTTTGATGTTCCTGATATTGAGAAAAGGAAAAGGGGCAAGTCAACACAAAGGCCTTTGCTTGTGACTAAGGTTTAACAGAAGGGAAAGATAGAAGAACGGAAGTAAGACTTCGCTTTGACTGGATCAACGCCAGCTACCTTAGTAACGAATGTATGTGTTGGAAACCTGTAGCCACAAGGCACAATGATTGCACTGAAATGGGTGATTTGGGTGGGTGTTAAGTCGCGTAACCTTTGATAAGAAAGGAAGGTACGAAAATGTAGAGCAAGAGAGAGAGTGGGAAGCTAGTTTTACGCATTGACCCACGGGCAAGCTCGAGGGCTTGATGGTCACATGGAGTTTCTGTAACCTTTTGACCTTGAAATTTTGATGTTCCTGGCACAGAAAGGAAAAGGGGCAAGTCAACAAAAAGACCTCAGCGGGCTTTTTGCCTGTAACTGAGGTCTAACAGAAGGAAAATATGGCAGAACGGATACAAGACTTCGCTTTAACTAGATCATCCCCGGCCAGTAACTAAGCGACAGATAGAATATGGAAATCATGACGGGTGTCTGCGCTCAAGTTGGTTTTTGGCGGTAAACCCCACATGGAGGCAACGACACGAGTTGCTTTGATGCAGGATTGAGAACTGAGGTGTCCCGCCAATGCTTGCTTTCTCGTACAAAGTTCTATATGCTCAATATGATACCCAACCGACGCCGTCGCCATGTAAACCCAAAAGTATAATACACTCAGCAATGTACATACACCCTTACTTTCCGTCTATTCCGTCCCCCCCCGGTGTAATACAACCCCCCAGCTGCCGGTACCGTCTATCCGCGTACAGCAAGCCAAACCTCTCCTCGGCCTCCCTCTGCGCCCCGGACCCTTCCACAATCTCCACCACCTCCCCAAGCACAATAACATGATCCCTCACCCTGACCAACCCCCGCGCGGGCTCATCGTCCAGCAGCTTACACCGCAACACATAGAGCACCCCATCCCCTTCCAAAACCGGCGCCTCACCACTCTCTACAGCAGCAGCAGACCCAGACCGAACAACCGCCACGCCACCCTCCTCCACCAGCCGCTCAAAAACCTCGCGCCCCTCGGCATTACCGCCCGTGAACCAATCGGCCACCCGCGCGCCCGACTCGTCGTCGGCGAGCACGTGGATGTTGAACCGCCGGCTGGCGGCCACGGCGTCGTAGGTGCGGCTGGGCACGGCAATGTTGAGGCTGACGACGGGGGACGGCGGGGTCAGGGCGAGCGAGGTGAAGGAGGACATTGTCATGGCGCGGGGGATGGCGGCCGTGCCGGGGTGGCCGGGGTGGGCGGGCTGGGTGGAGGTGCAGACTACTACCGAGTTTGTGAGGAGGCGCATGACGGTGCGGAATTGTTCGGGGAGGGAGGGGTCGGTGGGGGTGGTGGCGGAAGAGGAGTGTGGGTGGATTGAGGGGGGTTCGGGGCCCGTGAGGTGGAAGGCACGGGGGTGGCGTTGAATTGGGCGCTGGCGATGGGGCGTGGGAGTGGTAGCGGTCGGGGAGGTTGTGTGGAAGGGTTGTCGGGGGGGGAGGAGGGAGGTGAAGGAGGGGTCTGAGGGAGACGGATGTTGTTAGCTCATGGTGATGGGGGGTTGGTCAAAGGTTGGAGGTCGATGGCCGACGTACCTCTAGGATGGGGTATCCTCCCGGAGGCCAACGCCTTCACGGCGCGTACTCTGGAGGCATAGCTGCGCCGGTGAACGAGGGGGCACACGGGAGCGCGCTCGGCGGCCAAGCCTACCAGGACGCGACGGCTGCTCATCTCAACCCCATGGATGCCGACGGCTTGCAATTGAAGCCAGTCTGCGCGTCGGCTCAGTTGTTTGGGTTGCGCTGGCGCCGGTGAAGGTCCGGCTTAGAGCGGCCGAAATTTTGTCGCAAAGCCGAACGAGGACCGGCCCCCACCGGAACCCTACGGCGATAAGCGATAACGACGGCCTACTTTCAACCCTAACCCAGACAGTGAAATTCAATTGCTTGCCTCGAGCTTGCCAAGGACTGCGTTGCGCAAGCAGCCATCTCGACCGCCGTATCAAAATTTCAACTTCCACTCCCGTCCCGGCGCCCGAACGCGTTCGTGCAGCCGACAAGACGAAACCGGCCGACACCACCACCCCGACCACGCGGACAAGGAGGAGGAGCGCAGACCAGTCAATTCCACCATCCACCCGTTTCCGGCTTTCACCTCGATCCAGCACACCCCAACCCGGACCGAACCCAACTCGTTCAAACCATGGGGAAACTCCCCTCGACCATCCTCCGCCGGCCGTCGCTGGCCGGCGTCGGCATCCTCCCCTCGACCGCCCCGAACCTCTCCCACACCCTCCTCCCATCCCCATCACGATTCACACCCACCACACCCACCACCACCACCACAACCACAAGACCCGGCGCCGGCGGGCAAGTCCGGCACGCGACCTTCGTGCCGCGGTCGCGCCGCCCCTACCAGTTCACACAGCTGGTGCAGCTGAGCGACGGGTCGACCTTCACCGTGCGCACGACGTCGCCGCAGGCGCTGTACAAGTCGGCCAAGGACAGCCGCAACCACATGCTGTGGCAGCCGAGCGAGAAGTCGCTGCGCAACGTCGAGGTGGACGAGGCCGGCAAGCTCGCGGCGTTCCGCGAGCGGTACGGTACCGCGTGGGATCTGGGGGGTGCTGCTGCTCCCTTGAAGCCGGAGGAGGTTGCTGCTGCTGATGCTGCTGCTGCCGCTGCCACTGCTTCCAACAAGGGAGGAGAAGGAGAGGCGGGCAAGACGGCGGCGGCCCAGGCCCAAGCACAGGCACAGGCACCGGCGGCGGCTGCCGAAGATCCGTTTGACTCGCTTGTCGACCTCATCAGCGCTTACGCGACCGACGATCAGAGCATCAAGGGCGGGCTGAGCGCCAAGGACCAGGCGAGGAAGGACAAGGGCGGCAAGAAGAAATAAGCGAGCGGACCGGCAGGCCCTTTTGTTGTGGGAGTAGTGTATTCTGTAACATAGAAAACCATCTTGTATTTTGAAGAGCCGACAGCCTGTTCGTCTGACAGGTGGATGGATTGGTAAACCGGAGGAGAAGGCTGTCGCGGCGTGCGGACACAACGCTTATGTATAATACAATGTCAACAACGCCATGCAGGCGCCTATGCTGTCTGACCGAATATCATAGGGCCATCCCAATGTCACATCCCCCCCTACAGCTCTCAACCAGTCAACATATCAGTCTCCGAGCCTCCCTTGCTTGGCAGGTGCCGAGTGCTCAACTGTCCCTCCGCAGACGCCTAGTCTGAGTCTTCGTGGATCCTCGCCCGCGCCCGGTCCACCGCCGTGTCACCCGCCGGCTTGTTAGCCTGGACAACGGGCGGCCGGTAAAAGACGGTCTCGTCATCCTCTGCGTCGAGCTGCATGAGGAAAGTCTCCCATTTCTCAATCAGCTAGACTTTGTAAGCATAGCTCAAAAGAAAAAGGAGAAGAAAAAAAGGGCGACTCACCTCCTTCTGCGCCTCCACCGCGCTCTCCAAAAAGGTCTCGACCCCCGACTTGAAATCCTCCACCTTCTCGCGCTCAAACCGGTCCAGCT
Organism: Chaetomidium leptoderma; assembly: GCA_033296705.1. Taxonomy (NCBI): domain Eukaryota; kingdom Fungi; phylum Ascomycota; class Sordariomycetes; order Sordariales; family Chaetomiaceae; genus Chaetomidium; species Chaetomidium leptoderma. The sequence goes on along the minus strand of MU856849.1, from coordinate 53,457 downwards.
CGGACCGCATCAGCCGGCCCATGTCGTCAAACAGCAGGCGCGCCTGGTGCACCTTGCGCTCGGCCTCGGCCACCTCGGCGTTGACCTGGTTGAGCCGGTCCTGCTGGCTCTTGCCCTGGCGCAGCAGCTTGTCCTGCGACGTCTTGCGCTTGGCGAGCTCCGACTCGGCCGCGTGCCAGCTGTGGAAGGCCTTTTGGCGCTGCGAAAACGCCTGCTTGACGCTGCCGATCAGCCGGATGTACTCCTCAATGATGATGCCAAACGTGAGCATGTCTTGCTGTGCCTGGCGGTCGTAGACGTCCCGGATCGTGAGCTGCAGCTCCGAGAGGGCGTCGAGGGGGCCCGAGAGGGTCGGTGATAGTTCAACCGTCGACAGCGCGTGGAGGGAGGCCGAGAAGTCACCGGCCGCTTCTGCCATGGCCTTGCGCTGAGCGACCATGCTGTCCATGGCTTTGAGCAGCGCCTTGAGCTGGTTCTCGAGCGCGTCGAGGTATACCTTGCGGTCGTGGAACCACTATACCAGGGTTAGCTAGCAAACCACCCAGATTCACAGCGCCCATCTACTCACATCATCCTGCTCCACAAACTTGTTCGTGGTGCCCACGCTAAACCCCAGCGACCCCAGCACGCTCTTGCTCTCCCCCAGACTCGGCTCCTTGCGCTCCTTGTGCTTGACGTCGACATTGAACGCCTCGCTCTCCAGGAACAGCTTCAGGTCCCCGTCCAGCTGCAGCGTCGGGTGGGCGGCGATCTTGTTGAGCATCTTCTCGAGCGCGGCGCGGCGCGCCTCGACAAAGTTGCTCTCGAACCGGCCGACGGCCTGCTTGTCGGGCGGCGGCGGCACCACCACGCCGGGGTTGTTGCCGTGCAGGCTGGTATACAGCCACAAGAAATCGCGATACCGCCGCTTCACCTCAAACTCGGTCTGCCGATACGCCTTGGACGTCGTCTGTTGTAAAGCCAACCCCTATTCGTCAATACACTGGTATACCACCACCACAAAAAAACCTGAGAGTGAGTGAGAACAAATAAACATACCTGCGTCCTCACCGAATAAACAATATGACTACTCGTCAAGTCCCCGACCTTGTGCGGATCACCCACGGCAATATGGAACCGCGGCCTCGCCGCCGCCTCGACGCTCATGCTCGGGTGCGTGGTCGTCCGCACGGGGCTCGGCAGCGCAGCCTGCACCGGCGGAGGCTGTCTCCCCCCTCCTACTCTCCCCCCTTCTCCACCCCCCTCATTATCATCATCGTAATCGTCTTCGTCGTCATCGTGAATACGATGCGGATCGGCAGCGGCGGCCTGCTTCTGCTTGCCAGCAGCAGTAGCCGACACTGCTGACCCCGGGGGGGTGGGCATGGTGGTGCGGAGCGGGAGCGTGCTGGGTTCCTTGAGAGGCGGGGCGGGCGGGCCACCACCACCACCATTATTGTCTGCTGCTGTTGCGGCTGTTGTGCCGCCGCCGCCGCCGAGGGGCGGAGAGAGGAGGGCATCGCCGGCAGCAGCGGGGGCTGCTGCGCCGAGCGGGCCGAGGGGGTCGTCTTCGACTGCTTGGAGGCGGGTGGGCTGGGCGCCGAAGCGGCGCGGGGTGAGGCGTGAGGGGCGGGTCGCGGAGGAGGGGCCGGCTGTGGTGGTTGTCGATGTCGTCGTGGCCGGGGAGGTGGTGCTAGCGGACGCGGCGGTGGTGGTGCCGTCGTCGTCGACGGTCTGCTTGGTTGAGGAGCCGAGCGGGTCCGAGCTGCCGGCCGAGTCGGCCCATGGGTCTTCCATTGTGAGGACGCCGCGCTACGGCGTGTTTGTTTTCAATTGCCGAGTTGCTGGAATGCGCCGTGAGTTGTGGAGTGCAGGAATCGCGAGCCGGGATGACACGGGACCTTGGGTGAATGCAGGTGCTGGTGGATGGAGGAAGCAGCTTCCTGTTGTCGGCCTGCGTTACGTACCAGCCGCCGTTGAGCTAAGCCTTTCTTGGCAGCCGATCAAGGTGGGGTGAGCCCGGGCATGAGCTTGAGCTGCCCCTCGGCCGCCTGCTCCCTTCTTCTATTTGCAAACAATAGCATTGAACGTTCACCCTGCATAACTAGCGGTTACGGAATCAAAGATGCACCATGGATATCTAGGTAGTCCGTTGCACCTATGTGCTGTACATGTACATATCCCAAACTCCAGGCTCAAAACGCAGCCTCCCAATAAAAGTCAAAAATCAACCTGGAGCACTCCCTCCCTCCTATCCCTAAGAACCATAAGGTAAGGTAGCTAGCTGCCTATAGCTAGCTGCCTATCCTAGCCTTCTACCGCTCGGGGTCGTAGCATCCGCCCGCCACAATCAAGTTCATCCGCGTGAAATGCACCTTCATGACCGGCGTCTTCTTGGTCGCAAACGCGCTGATCTGGTCCGGGGTGATTTGCACCTCCTTCGCCTTCTTCTTGCCGCTGCCGCCTCCGCCTCCGCCAGTGCCGACGCCGCCCCCAGATGTACTGCTTGCCCCGGGTGCTTGCGCTGCCTGGCCGCCCACCGTAATGCTGCGGCTATCCGACGGGCCGCCGACGGCAATGGTGTCGCCGGCCACCGTCCCATCAGCCTGCGGCCCCAGCTGCGCGGCCCCACCCGCGAGCGGGTTTGCCTTGTTGGGGTCCGCCGGCAATTCAACGTCCCAGATGCGGACGGTGCCGTCCAAGCCGCCAGACACAAGAACGTTGGACTCGGCGCTGAAGCTGAGCGACGGAATGCCGCCCTTGCCGTGGCCGCGGCACCGCTTGATGCGGGTGCCCTTGTCAATGTCCCAGAGGATGATGTTCCCTCCGGCATCGGCACTGGCAAGGATCTTGCCGTTGTGCGCACACTGCAGGGCGCTGATGTAATGGGTATGGCCGGTGAATATGCGGACGCAGTTGCCCGTGATGATGGACCACATCCGGATCGACTTGTCCATCTCGTCGGATGCCGAAAACACATACGTGCCGTTGGGGTGCCATGCCAGCGCCGATATGCTGGTGTCGTGGCCAACCATGAGACGCTGCGCCGAGGCGTGGTCTTGGGTGAAAATCCGGACCGTCCTGTCCCACCCGGCTGTGGCAAAATAGTGCCCATGGGGCCCCCAGAGAACGCGGAAGACGGCGCCGTCGTGGGCCTTGTAGATGCACAGGCACGCCCATGACTCCATGGACCAGAGGCGGACCTGACCGTCCGCTGCGCATGACAAAAGGAGCTTGGTGCTCGTGTCGGGTTTCTTCTCACCGGTGTCGTCATAAATGTTGCGGTTGGCGTTGGTAATCGAGTCTGAGAACGAGACCCCGTAGACAGGGCCGGAGTGCCCAATCAGTTTCCGGTTGTTGACCTTGAGGTCCTTCTCATTCTCAAACGTGGTAGGGAGCGGCTTGCCGTCGAGAGACCACACGCGGATGTAGGAATCCATCGTGCCAACAGCCACGAGTTGGTGGTCGCTGGAGAAGTCCATGCAGGACACACTAGCAAAATTGTTAGGACGGTGAACCGACCGAGAAGATTGGCGCCCAAGTAACTTACCTCCCCAGCGAGTTATGGAAAGTAAACATGCATGACGAGACCGGAATCCCAATGCCGCCGGTGCGGCCCTCGATCTGGAATCGGTCACGGTTCTCGCGGACCTTTTGCATCTCCATCACGACGTCTCTTCCGCGCGACGGGGGGAGGGGCAAGTCCGCTCGTGGGGGCGCGTCGACGCTCTCCTCGCGCTTGATCCGCTTGTCGAACTCTTCGACAAGAGAGGACCGGCCGTCCGCCGGCGGGTGCCGTTGGTCTTCGTCCTCCAGTTCGGCACGGACATCGTCTCTCAGTTCGAGCTCTAGCGGCAGCGGGCCAAGCTTGAGCTTGGCACTGGTGTCGAGGACATCGCGGTTGGAGACGCCAGTGAAGACGCCAGGAATGCCCTCCTGGGCGTCAACCTCGTCCAGGTCAAGGTTCTGGGCACGACGGTAGATGGCTTCGAAGCTATAGGGCTCGATAGGCCCGCGCGCGCTCGTTTCAACGCTGCAGTGGGTCTGGAGGATATAGGTAATAGTCGCTCCGCCCTCATCCGCCTCGCGCTCAAGGAAGTGGAAGAGATTGCCAGAAAGCGACTGGTTGAGGGGAATGCGGTACTTGTTCTCGCGATAGAGGTGGGTCGTCTGGTTCGCATTGATGTGCTGGGGCAGCGTGACGGTGGCCAGCAGCGTCAAGGTATCCTGGTGAACGGCATCGAAATACGGTTTCAGGCTATCAAGCAGGTGCTTTGCATCGTCGGTGTAGCCCTGGCCGACAAGCTCCAGGTAGGAGTAGACGAAAACGGGCCACAGGAGTTTTCGTAACTCGAACTACATGTCTTTCAGTCAACAGTCAAGCAAGTCAAGTGGGGGAAATAAGCTGACCTTGTAAATGTCGAGATTGTTCTCGATCCAGTTTTTGAGCAACACGAAAGCCTTCAGGTACTTCTTCGGACCCGGGTCCTCGTTTCGCTGAGCAGGTCTCCCGTCAGGGCCCAGGTAGGCCGTCTCTTGCCGAAAGACGGCTTCGGTCTTGGTGAAGCCCTTCTTCTTAAGATAGTCGGTGACCTGGGGATCAGATATTTGTAAGCCTCCATTCCTAGGTACGTGTCCCTGCTGCACAGGAGCAGGGGCCAGAAATCGTGGTTTCGGAGGCATGGCAAGGTCTCTGCAGTGTAATGGAAATGAAATGATGGAGGAATGGAGGAATGGAGAATGATTGGAGCTGGGATAGAAAATATGCCGCTCCTGCTAGTTTGTTGTCTTTGTTGTGCCCGTCGGTATTCAGTGAATAGAACAATAGGTAGCTTTCCCCCGAGTGGAGCTTGGCCACCCATTGTGAACCGGCTCACCAGCCATCTCGGCACTGCTAGGCTCCCGGACATGACCATGCGGGCTGCAATGGCTTCCTTACACTGCCAGCGACGGCATTGTGTGACCGAACTTGCGTCGTCCATGAATTTGGGCAAACTTGGAGGCTCAGTGTTTGGTGGGGCAATTCGGCCAAGGACGCGAACGCAAAGGCACACAGCAACAAACATGGCTTGCAAGTAGGTACTCACGATTTGGTTGAGATTCTGAGCGGATGGCGGATTGCCCGTGTTCGTCGATGCTGCCGCGTTGCCAGGTCCTCCCGCCGACTGGGGCTGGCCGCCGTAGTGACCCCCCGCTGACCCCGGCACGGCACCCTGGGGCGGTGGATTCGACATTTCGGTCGGGGATTTTATGTGCCTTATATCTTAACAAGCAAGAAAACGCAGAATCGGCCGTCGTTATGGGCTTCCACGTCTATCGTCGCGTGATGCAGGGGCGACAAGAGCCTGGGGCGCGTCTCCCCACAGCCCGGCTCCCATAGACTCTCAAATTTCGAGTCTGTGAGGAATTGGCGAACGGCTGCCGGAGTGTCTTTGTGGGGGTTCCGATATTGATGGAATCCTCGATTTGGCGTACGATTCGTTGGGCAGGGTTGTGAACACCCAGGTTGCGATGATGAAGTTGGTTGTGAGAACCCAAGGCCAATGCCGCCAATCCCAAGTGCCACCAGATGCAGTGGAGAGCGGGCCTACAACGGAGTTTTCCGAGGCGCGACCAGGGGCCATGTTGCATGATGGTCTGTGCGTCCCGCAGCCCCACCAAGCCTTGAACTTGGATTGATGTGGGGCAACAAGGGGAGCTTCAACCTTTGCGATCACTGCACATCGAGAGCATGATGGGAGCGGAAACTAACATCTGAAAACATCCATTCACAACAATTTGCGACACTTCAAAATCTTCCACCAGCAGCTCACTCGCCACCCCGACCATCCAATTCCCACCATGAACGGCTCAACACAACCTCCAGCCCCCAACGGCGACGGAGGCGACGGCGGCATCGCAATCGACATCCACCAGCCCTTCACCCCGGGCGAGCGCATCCAACAGCTCAGCGAAACCGACAAGGTCCGTCTGTCCCCCTATGACCCCCCAAAAACACACAAGTCACTCACCCTTCTCCCCACCCAGGACATAGCCTCCCTCCTAGACCACCTCTCCTCAGCAATGCGCGCCCTCGCCACACCCCCCGGCACCTCCCAAACAAACAACAAAACCACCCCCCCAACAGTTGGAAGCGACGACATCCCGGCGGCGGACTCAGACTCATCCGAAACCGACCACCCCCTAACCGCCTTCACCACAGCCCAGTCCTCCTTCTTCAACACGGTCGACCGCATCGACAAGCACCTAACCCGTCAGATCCTGGCGCTCGAGGAGGCGGGCATCATCACGCTGCGGAATACCGGTGGCGGGGTTGAGGGTCAACAGCTGCAAGGCGGTGGTGGTGAGCAGCCGGGTTCGAGTCAGCAGCAACAGCAACAGCAGCAGCAGTTGGGTGGTGAAGTACCGGGTGGTGGTGGTGGTGGTGGTGGTGGTGGTGGGAGAGTGAGGGCTGCTGGTCCTGCGCGGCTGGAGCCGGATGGGATGGGTCGGTATGGTACGCTGGATGTGGGCAAGTTGAATATCGCGAGCAGTACGGTGGAGAGGGATATGGAGGAGGAGTTGTGGCGGCGGGCGAGGGAGGAGCTGGCGCGGGTTGTGGGTCAAGGTGGGGACGGGGATGGGGATGGGGATCGGATGGAGGAGTGATCGTGGTGCATTGCCGTCTTTTTGTTGCTGTTGTGGTCTGGCGTTTACGGGGTCGGGATACGAATAACCGGGGAAAACGGGCATCGGGTGTGGTTGAGTGGCATGGATATATACCCTTGGAGTGGTTGGTGACCATGAATAACCTTTACATGTTTTATGGTGCCTTGGTTTGGCGTATGTTGGGATGAGTCTGTTTTAAGTGAAAGTTCATCTTTGCTAATTACTACGGTCTCTTCCTCTTCCAGGTTCCCATACAAGACGCCAAATTGAAGGAGCAAACCCTAAGCCTCCTACGGCTGCCCCTTCCCTTCAGACATCAGAAGAACTTCCGCCAGACGGCTAGCCTACGCCGTGATCTAAGACGAGTGATCGCAGAGCCTATCATAGGCGCCCGAGGCGATGGTGCCATTGGCCTCGACAAACACCCAGGGCGGAATGCTGCGAAGTGTCAGTCTTGGACCCAGCCGACTGTCATCTAGAAACGGGGCCTTCTTACATGGCATCGAACAAAACACAATTCATGTGCTCGTCGTCGGTCCCAACATTCTCTGTCACAGAAGATCAACTCGAGCTCAACTCGGCCGGTCATGAAAATCGGAAAGACGTATACTCACCATACCAGACAAAGTAGGCATTGCAGCTGTCCTCGGCGTTGCACGTGTACTGGCACTTAAACGGGCCATACGGGTCGCTCTTGTGAGTGAAGCTCATGACCTGCCATCAACACAATCATCTGCCGTTAGCAAACCATCCCAACCAACCAACCAACCAGCCCGTATATTGCCAACCGAGTTGGTAGTAGTAGAAAAGCGATAAACCTACGTGCGGGCCCGACACAAAGTGATCGCCGTACCAGTCCTGCTTGACGGCGTACGAGATCCAGGACTTGTTGCCGTCGGGGGTCACCACCGTGTAGTTGTTGATCGGATAGCTCGCGGGGTGCTGCTTCGACGCCGGCAGGCCGTTAGTGCAGGCCGGAGCAATGCCGTCGCGGGTGGCCGACGCCAGAATAGGCGCGGGGATGCGGCGGTGGATAATCTCCCTGATGGTCTTGTAACTCTTGTCGGAATGGGGAGGCGCGGCCATCGCAACGAGGGCGAAGACCGCAAACAGGAAGATGGACGTGATTTTGGCGACGGTCGTCATCTTGAGGTCTTGGGGGTTGAATGGAGGAGTTGGTGGTGTGAAGTCGAGGTTGAAGGACCTGATGGACTCAGTCTCGGGGAATAAAAGGTCAATGGTTCCAGAAGACGGGACCTTTTTGAAAATGGCAAAAATGAATCGACGGCTAAGTTGAGACGGAAGGTGCAAGAACCAGGCCAAGGGCTTTCGATCAAGTGCCTTCCTTCCCTCGCGTTTACTCCTCAGCTGGTGTTCCAAACCATCAACTGGTCAACCTGAGACATTTAGTAGTTCTCTTCCACAAGTAGGCTTCTTTCATTCAGAGTCAGATAGATTGCAACGCTAGTGATCTTCCCTGTCGGGATCGAGTGCTCGCCGAGCTCAAACAATGCCTCACCCTTTTCCGCTTGCCCTCGACTTTAATTGACCCTGGCAACTTGCCCCAAGCACCAGTACAACCTGCCAGGTTGCCTAGATAGTGCTACAGCTCAGGCAAAAATATACCCAAAAGTACCTTCTCTGCCACGGTGGTCGAGGGATACTTGCACGGTGATCAGTCCCACCCCGGGCTCCTGCCTCGCACAATGGGTGACTACACCATCGGCAGATCGAAGGGTGATTCGTGCAACCAGCACGGTAGGACACGATACTGCAAGTATGAGGCAATCTGAAGCAAAAGACCTTGCCAATGACTGAGACACTAGCCGAGGGCAAGACATGGAAGTAGCAGGTAACGAAGCTCCCGAGACGGGAGGTGGGTGAAGCATCTTTACTACGGCCGGAAAACATATGGCCAGGTACTGTACACCAATGCCCCAAATCGGCAAATGAAACCCACGAAATACCAAAAGAGATTATAGTTCCGACACAAGAGAAACACAACCTCAACCGTATACAACCAGACAGACGGACCCTTGCCCACTCACACCTCAAACCCCTTCCTCCCCTCCACCAGCCCCTCGGACAGCTTCGTAACCGCCGCCCAAGCCGGCACAAACCGCAGCGCCTCATCCAGCGCAGGAATGGTGCCCGGGATATTAGCGTCGCTCCACATGCAAACCACAGTCCCCTTGAGCCGCTCCCGGCGCTTCCTCAACTCCCCATCTCCCAGCACTCCCACCGCCACCGCCTCCTCTTCATCAGATGCCGGCGGCTCCGTATCCTTCCACTCAACCTCAACAACCCACGGTCCCTCCCAATTCCTATGCCACATTCTCAAATTCTTGACCCCCGCCTCCGGGTACGGCCCAAACCGCTCATCCCACCCCGAGCTCCCCTGCACGCTCAGTCCCGACACAGGCTTCTCAAACTCCAAGAAACACGCCTTGGTGTTATTGGCCACAATCTCAATCCTCGCCACGTTGCCGCCGTCCCCGCCTAAGCGGGTGGCATTAACCGCCACCAACCCCCCATAATCACCACCACCACCACCAACCTCCCCAACAGCAGCAGCAACCGTCAAACGAGGCGGCGTACCACTCCCATCAAAACAGCAACTAACCAACCCCTTCTTCTTCTTGGACTCGCCACAATCCACCTCCCTCCCCGACGCCGACGGCAACGACGCCACCACCGTCCGGACATGGTCCCCAATCCCATGATAACACACCTGATTACTATGCAGATCCAGATCCAGCGTCTGCACAAAATACACCTTGTACCGACTCCCCGCCGTAAACGGAAACGCCGCCAGGTTGTACACCAGCGTCGCTGCAAACACGACCAGCAACACCACCGGCACGTGGTGCGTGACGCGGTGGATAAAGGGCGCGAGCGGGAGGACGAGCAGGACGGTGCACAAGAAGACGAGCAGGTAGGGCAGGAGGAGGCTGCTGCCGTCGGCGCCCGTCTGGTGGACGGCGTCGACGAGCATGAGGGCGGTCTGCGCGACGAGGACGATGGTGAAGGGTCCCAAGAGGAGGAACTGCAGGAACCAGGTCCACGACGGGAGGCGGCCCGACCAGGGCTGCTCGTGCTCAAAGGGCTCGCGGGCGGCCAGGCCGCTGTCGCTGTAGCGGCGGGCGCCGCTGACGAGGGCTGAGATGGAGCGGCGGTAGGTGGTGGCAAAGGTGGTGCGGGTTTGGTCGCCCGCGGCGTTGCCGCCTACGAGCGGGGTGCGCTCGGTGGGGGCCTCGGTGTCGGTGTCGTCGTCGTCTTGGCCATTTGCATTCGCGGGGGCGGATGCCGAGTGGTTGGATTGTCTTGTCCCCGGCGGAGTCGACTCTTGGTTAGGGGCTGGCGGTGGCAGCCGTGAAGGTGAAAGGGTGCCGTGAGAACGACCTCGATGGAAGTCCCTTTCCTCCTGCTCCTCGCGCATTTTATGGGCCCATGCAGTCTTCTTTGGCAGTGCAAACATCTCGCAAAGCGCGATAAAAACGGACAGGAATATGGAGGACTGCAGGAACACAAACATGTACCCGGCGCCGATCCTCAGCCGGTCCTCGGCAACGGTGACTGCGACGAGCATGGCCCATCCGAGGACAAACACCCAGATCTGGACATAGGTCCTGTGTAGTGCGCTGGGCCTGGCAAAATTGGCACCACGCATGATGGCCCAAAAGGTGAAGTAAAACAGAGAGATCATCATGGCCAGACTGGCTGCGTGTCAGCGGCGCGCCTCAAAATCGGAAGAAAAAAAGGGGGTTACTTACACAGTATATCGACTGCTGTAGACGATGAACGGATTCACCTTCTTCATCAAATAGGCCGCGCCCAGCGTCAAGGATCCGGCGACCACAAGGGCAAACGGAAACCGGAAGAAGCCCTTCCACCCGCCAACCGACATAAGCTCGTCGTCAGGCTGGTCGCCAGCCTTGACGCTCGAGCTGAACAGGTAATACTTATCCGCCCGGTGCAAGATGTAGCTGACCAGAACCAGGATAAGTGGCGTAGCAATCAGTACCGTCAGCGACCAGGCGAACATGCCCCTCAGACCAAAGAGCACGAATCCCTTGCCAAAGAGGTCAAACCAGACTCCGTCGCTCGGGCTACCGTTGTGCACCTTGTTGCGCGCGCCGTCGGGCCTGGGACCGATAAAGGTATCGCCCGTGTCGCTGGACAGCCGGGTGGCCGTGTGGATGGCAGCCGACAGCATGTGCCAGAGGCTACTCCTGGGCGCGTGTCTGACATCGTCCTGGTTGGTGTGATATCTTGCCCGGGGCTTGAAGAAGGCGAGGTCGAGGCCGCGTTGGCCGAACACGTCGTAGAGCACCGAGTAGTCGGTGCCGCTCCGGATGAAGCCGAGACCAAACGCGTCGGAGCCAATGACAGTACCGAAGGGATCGGGCGATCCGGCATAGGCAGCCGTCACCTCGCGGTCGGTGGCGCGGAAGAGAATGGCTCGGCCTCCAGCGCCGGCTCCCTCGAGATTCAAGAATGTGTGGATGTATGGATTCAGGGGATGTTGTCCGAGTGCTCGGGCCCCGTAGAGGTAGTCTTCTTCGCCGTTGTTGAGCATGACCACGATACCCCTCTCGGGTTGGTTCTCGAGACGGGTGAAGTATTGGATCAGCTGCAAGCAAGTGACGACGCCCATCCCATCGTCGGTAGCGCCGTACCCGGTAGAAACCCTGGAAAAGATCAGTCTCGAACAAGGCATGGTTAGTAAAGTGTGACAAGGGGACTTACGAGTCATAGTGGGCGTTGACCAGCGTCAAGCCCCTTTCGTTGCGCCTGGTATCATGGACGCCTTCCGTGTCCCACCATTTGCCGCCGTCGTCGGCTTTACCCCTGATGTAAACAAGGATGTTGGTACCCTCAAAGTAAGCAGCAACTTGGGGTGTGTTGGGGTTAGGAACCACGCCTGACGCCATGAGAAAAGTACAGTTTGAAGTCATGTCGTCGAACACGGTGACAGCAGCATCCGAGTTGTCTGGCCCAGATCTAGAGCTTCATGGTCAGCAAAGCCCAGCATAGCCAGGGAACAATCAATACTCACGCATCATCTGTTGCCCACGCCACATCATTCTCATCCAGGATTGAGCGTATCCGCTCGAGGAGAAACTCCCGAAGGTCGTCGTTATAGTGGCTGTTGTATGGGTGATAGCCGCGGGTAAGGGTAGTCAAGTCGAGCCAGGCCTGAGTGAGGTTCGTGCCCAGGACCGGAGACTCATCGCTCGGGGCTCGCGGTGTGTCCTCGTTGATGACGATGATGGGGATGAGGAGGGCCAGGTAGGTGACGGTTGTCCAAAAGGTGACCGGGCCCGACCGGAAGGAGAATGGGTTGATCATGGCGGGCTATTATGGTCCCCGCCCTGGAGACGATCGTCCTCCTTGGCCTAGGGGTGTCTTAAGCGACGCCCTGCAGGTCTGTCTCTCCCGCTTATAAACAAAGTCGGGGGATCTGAGATGACATGAAACTTCCAGGGATGAAATGATTAGAGATCAACTAAATATGTGGGTAGCACATTGGGCGTTCAAAAAAGCAGGCAGAGCAAGCGGGTGCTTCAGTCGTGACCGTTGTGCTTCGGGCTGTTTAGTGTTCGCCTTTGTGTGTCGGATGGCCGACTCGCCCGGACCAACCAACTCCCGTCGTGCTCGTGTCAGCTTCCAGGTTCTTCTCTCGCGAACCGAGAGTAGGCGGCGAAGAATTGAAGTACCAGGAGCAGTGAAAAGAGAAAGAGCGTAATGTCGAATGCCGTGAAGGGTTCAGTTCAAGAAGGTCCGGAGATGGCTGTGGTTGTGGGGTTCTACACCGTAGGCTGCAGGTGGCCCAAGCTCCCTGTGTGATGTCACAAGAACAGCGGCTGACCGGCTCCGGTGCGGACGACAGCCGAAACCGAAGAGAAACATGCATGACAACCTCATTGGGCAAGTGCTCCATCAAGCCGCGATTTAGATTCGGGGGTGTATCCGATGTCATCTCCCATTCAACAGCAATACCTTACGAGATCTGCACAATCATAAAATATCACACGTGTCCCAACATCTCAAAATGCAACTTCATAGAACAATTGCTTTACTACTAATACAGTTAGTGCCCATGATCCCCTACCGCAACTGGCCAGTGGTCTTGTAGGCTGGGTCAATGCAGGTTAGGCCACGGAGAAGGCGAGCCGCGCAAATTAAATCAACAACAAAACATCCTGTCAGTCAGTAGCATTCCATTCCACTGCTTAGGGCAGAATCCACCGCAACAAAGTTAGTCCGCCAGCGTCTATCCTAAGCACCCGGGGGAGGAGGCGGCAGGTCCATGGGGGGAGGCGGCGGTGGGGCATCTCCAGACGGCGGTGGGGGCGGGGGCGGAATGGCGCCCGAGTATTGCTGGATGAGCGCGTTGAGTCCACCAGGGAGGCCAGGCGGTGCGCCACCAGGAGGCGGAGGAGGCAGGCCAGGAGGAGCACCACTAACTCCCGGGGGAGCACCAGGAGCCCCATAAGCTCCATAGCTTGGGTATCCACCGCCATATCCGGCCTGAGCGCCCATGGGCTGATGCCAAGGAGCAGTACCGGGGGCCGCAGCGGCGCCACCTCCGTACGAGTTCTGGCCGCCAGGATAATAGCTGTCGCCTCCATCACGACCATCGGAGCCACGATAGCCACGGTCCCGATCACCGCCGCGGTCGCCACGATCGCCACGATCGCCACGGTCGTTGCGGTCGCGAGCCCAGGGAGCGGGGCCGCCCGTCGGACCGCCCTCATTGCCGCGATCATTGCCACGGTCCTCGCCCCGGGAACGCCAAGGAGCAGGGCCACCAGTCGGGCCACGCGCCCAGGGCCGGGCATCACCTCCGCCAGCAGGACCGTTGGGGCCGGGACCAAGACCGGGACCAGGACCAGGACCAGGACCGGAACCGGGGCCTGCTTCGATGAGTGCAGGGGCAGCGCCAGTACCACCAAGTTCTTGCATGAGTTGCTACGAGATGGATTAGCAATTGAAATCATTTCTGCATTCTAAGAAGAGGAGAGTTCAAACATACCTCGTACTCGCGATCCACGGCATCTCCGCCGCCAATGCGAGGGCCGGGCCGGGCCATCGGACCATCGTTGCGCCAGCTAGCACCACGCTGCCTGTCGGGGCAGTCACGAGCCATATGGCCGGCGTTACCGCAGACCCGGCAGATGATGCTGGCCGTGTAGTTCTGCTTCTCGGGGCAGTCATACTTGCGGTGGCCGATCTGGCCGCAGTTCTGGCAGGCCTGGTTTTCATCGTCACGGAGGGTTCCGTTCAACGCCGCAAGCTCGCGAAGTTGGTTGCGCTTGAGCTCATTCTGGCCCTCGGGGATAGATGCCGCCTAGTGATTCTAGTTAGGACGAGTTGTATGACCGTATGGGTAAAGAGGAGCACGTACCGTCTCAATGACATTGTGGATCAGCTTCTTTGCCTTGTTGACCTTGTCCTCGGTGTCGGCCATGATGAGACAGTGAAGGTCCTCTTCCTGGTTGCTAGAATGTGCAGCATCGGAGCGGCCTTTGCCCTCTTTGACGGAGCCTTTTCCACGAATGGCAATCTTGGCGCCGGATTCGGATTCCATTTTCTTGAGCGTGTTGCCACGGGGTCCGATGAGTAAGCCAACTTGAGAGAGGGAGAGCTAAGTGTTAGTGAAACTGGATTAAACGGTAGAGCAAGTGATTTGGGTTAGAATCCAGCAGGGTTAGCCCGCGAGGCACAGCATCGCAACAGGACGCTGACACAAGTGCCTGGCAAAGTACCACGGGGAAGAGGGGTTCGGAGTGGTTAGAGAGGTTAGAGGGTTAGCAATCATACTGAAGTTAATCTCCGGATAGTCGTTGACCGGCACGTAGACCTTCTCCTGGGTCTTGGTCGGGCGGCGATAGTCCTGAGGCGGGTGGTAGTTCGGGATGGTCTTCATAGCCCTCTCGATCAGCTTGTGGCGTTCGTCCTCGAGGCGCTTGCGGTAACGGTATTCGCGGGTATTGACACGGCGGCCGTGGTTGTCGTACTGCGGAGGCGGCGACGGGGACCTATGCTGGCGTGTCAGTAGGGGCAACGAAAGGGAAAAGAGCAGCGGGTGAGCAGCGTACCGGTCTCCGTCGGCGGGGACGACATCGTCGATCTTGAGCTTTTGGGTGATTTCCTCAATTCGCAGATGCAGAGTGTATGCCTCGAGCTGCTCGCTGGTCATGTCGGCGACGATGGCGGTAGGAAGACCCATAAGGCCGGCGGCCTTGTTCTCGGTTGCTTCGCCCCAGCGGTTGCGCTTCTTGCGACGTCTCGGTCCATCTTGCTCGGATCCTGCAGACGAGTCAACATTGAGGGCCGGGAATGGGGCGCAAACGGGGATGGGATGTGGGAAGAACGTACGCTCAGGGCTGCGACCGCGCTTGACATCGCGGTCGCCATTCGATGCACTCGAGCCGTTTGCGAAGCCATTGGGCGACGCGCTGCCCGTTACGAAGCCGTCTTCTTCGCCATCGCCGGCGAAGCGGCGCTTCCCCAACGGGATGTTGTTGGATCCGGTGATGCCTTGATTTCTCCACGCCATTTTGCCGGTTGGTTGTCGCGGCTCTGAATGGGAAAATGGATGCTGAAATGTTGGAGGCGATAATCGTACTTTGAAAGGATTCTGGGGTGTCACGGTTGTCTAGCAAAGAAATCAAGGTTCGCCACTAGCCTAATCAAGGCCTAATCAGTCGTCACGTGGCAGCATGTGGGGACCGTACATGGTGGGGTTCTCATCGTGCACCTTCAGCGCAATAACGATTCTGAGAATACAGAGACGTTAAATAAATCTTATCAAAACTTCCAAAAAACTAAGAGCTCAAAACTAAAAGGCATCAATTCCCGCCCTCGATGAATTCTCGAGTCATATCTGGACTGTGTACACATTTTGACCTAGTCTGAGCCCCTCATTTCTTCGCGTCCTCTTTCATGCCCTGCTGCACCCAAGCCCTGGTGGCCGCAGCAGCTTTATCCATTTCCTCCTCAGTCTTGTGTCGGTTGTTCAGCGACGTGTGCGGCTTCGGCACATGCCTGCCCTTCTCGCTTCCGGGACGGGCCAAGATCTTGTCAATCCAGGCATTCACGTGGGGGAACCCATCTAGCGGAACGCCCGCCCAGTCTTTCCAAGTGGGTAAAAAGGCCTCGGTCAGCAATTGCCTCTCAGGAGGTAGTATGTAGGTAGAAGGGAAACTTACTCGCAGCCGCCGCCCAGCCCCAACACGCGAGGTCGGCGATGGTGCACCTGTCGCCGACGAGGTAGCCCGACTTGGACTTGCTCAGCTGCGTGTCTAGGACGCGGTACAGGCGGCGCGTCTCGTTCTGGTACCGGTCGATGCCGTACTGGATTTTCTCGGGGGCATATCCTGGGCCTGCGTGTTAGTCTCTCTTTTAGGTGATGGTGAAGTCCGAGGCACGTCGTTGTTGGCTTACTAGTAAAGTGGTTGGATTGCCTGATATAACAAGTTAGCGCCCTGCTCAAGATTCACTTCTACCAAGACACTCACCCTTGCATCGGTCCGAGACCGCCCATCTGCCAGAACAGCTATTGCCACCAAAATATCAAGATTAGCAACACACCTCACCTCACACATCAAAAAAGAAAAGTGAGACATACCCAGCTGTTCACCTCCCAGTACTCGGGCGAGTCCCGCGGGTACGACAGCTTGCACTCCGTGTCGTAGCGGTCGACGAGGTACTGCATGATGGCGCCGCTCTCAAACAGGCGGATTTGCGAGCCGTTGGTGAAGGTGTCGGTCAGCGCGGGGATGCGGCCGTTGGGGTTGATCTCGAGGAACCACGGTTCCTTTTGCGTGTTCTTGCTGATGTCGATGGCCGTCACCTTGTACGGCAGTCCCAGCTCCTCGAGGAGCATCGAGACCTTGATGCCGTTCGGCGTCTGGGCCGTGTAGAGGTGGATATCCGACTTTGTCTCGGCCATTGTGTTGGAGATACCGGCGTTGTTGTTCTTGTTGTTGTTGGACTGAGGACTGGACGTCAAGTGGGATCCTAGCAAAGCTACTCGTTGCATTGACTGCTTTATTAGTTGGTGGTGCGAATTCTAAGACTTGCTCTTATAGGCGAGCCTGGTTGATTTTTATAAAGTCTGAGGTTTGGTATACATCATCATATGCGGGGCTTAGAAATCAACAGCTGTTCCACCCCTTTTTGTAAGCGACTTGACTCCGCAGAAAAGAGGGGTTCGCCGAGGTCGACCGCAACCTTGGAACTACCCACTTACAAACCAACCGGGAGGAACTTCAAGCGTCTGCCCGAGCCGAGTTGATGACACGCTAGCAGCTGTTTTCCGGACTGAAGATGGCCCGAAAGTGAGGGCATGACACATCTTGGTCGCAGCCACCCAAACCATAATTGGGAACACAGTTCATGAAGCCAACGAACGCGGTTACAATGTTACAAAAGAAGGGTTGGTATTAGAGAAAAGAACCGACAAAAGAATGCCGCCGGCCGTAGTGTAATAATGTATGTGTAATAGTCATACACCGTACCATGTATAGCGAGTGGGTGATCAAGGTAGAATTAGACACCATTGAAGCAGCCAGTTCGCTGCCATCATCGCTCGTCGACACACGTATGTCCACCATGTACATGTACCCAGGACAGCCCCCTAAAGCACCCTGCACATGCGCCCATCATTCGCAACAGTCCACCGCTCACTCCCCACGGCATTCCTGGCATAGAAGAAACCCTCCGGATCATACTGCCGCTTGACACACAGCAGACTCTTATAGTTGGACCCGAAGAAGGCCTCCTGGAACCCGGGCTGCTGGAAGTCGGCCTCGTTCATGTAGGCGCCGGACCCGGGCGTGACGGCCTCGAGGGCGGGCATGATGTCGTACGTCATCAGGCGCTGGTTGTCGAGCATGGCCTCCCACTTGGCCGGGTCGAACGACCACTCCGTCGTAAGGGTGGCGTGGACCAGGGGCGTGCGCCAGGCCGGCAGCACGGCGTTGGCTTTGGCCTTGCCAAAGGGGGAGACGTCGGTGCCGACGCCGATCCACGTCACGCCCTTCTCGGCGATGTAGCGCGTGACCGACGACATGGCCGTGGCGTTGTTCTCAAAGGCCGACAGCGGGACCAGGCGGCCGCCGTACTGGGCGATGCCCACCTGGATGTTGCCGACGGGCAGAGGGCCAAAGTACTGGTTGTAGTGGTCGTAGTATGTGGCTGCCTGGATGTAGGTCGACGTGTGCTTGACGCCCATCGAGGTGAGCTTGGTGAGGAGAGGGGACATGATGGCTTCCACCTCGGCCGTGGTCTTGTTGTAGGCAGTCAATGGCGCAATCATGAAGAAGCTCGAAGTGAAGTAGTAGACGACCATGGCGCCGGCGTCGACCATGCCCGGGAGGGCAGCGTGGAAGGCATCGATGGCATCGTAGAAGGTCTCGGTCGGGTTCTCGTTGGCATAGAAGGACAGGGTAGCGCCGCCCACAGTCGCATCGGGGAAGGTCTTGACCGTCATGCTGACAACGACGCCATAGTTGCCGCCGCCGCCGCCCGAGAGCGCCCAGTACAGGGCCGTATTCTTGGTCCGGGAGGCCGTGACAAGCTCCCCGGCGGCCGTGACGACTTCAAACTCGAGCGTGTTGTCGGCCGACAGGCCGAACGAGGTGCTCAGGGCCGAATGACCACCACCCTGGGTGTAACCGCCAGCAAGGCCGACGGTCGGGCACTCGCCACCGACGACTACCTGCTTCTCAGCGAGACCGGCAGACATGACGTCGAAGCCCTGAACGCCAGCGCCGACCTTGACGGCACTACCTTTGTAGTACTTGTCTTCCCACCCCTTGAACTCGATGTTCTTCATCCTATGAGTCCACACCGAGAGGGCTCCGGCGCCGGTAGACCGGCCATTGTAATCATGGCCGGTGTTCCGGATGACAAAGCGGATGTTATTGTTCTTGGCGAACTTGATGGTTGCAGCTACGTCGGCAGCCGACTCGACTTCGACGGCGTAGGCCACATAGTTACCGAGAGTGCAGGGCTTAGACTGCGAGGTGAAGGGGTCGCAGCTCTGGTTGGCAAAGAACGGGGCCATTACCGAAGCCGAGTCGTCCATGCTATATGCCAAGGGGGTCTTGGTTAGTGATTGGCCCGTCCTCGTAGCCCAGCTTCCCCGTCCCTGGGGGTGGTGGGTGTGTCTTACTGAGTGGCCGGATTCTGCCAGCCATCACGCAGGGCCTGGCATCGCACCGGGTTGTAGTTGGGATCGTGGCACGCCTGGGCGAGCGGCACTGTGGCAATCAAGCGGCCACCGACCGTCTGGTTCAGGCTGCTCCAGTCGCGAGACGACGGCCAGCACGCGTCTCCCGGGAAACACTTACAGCCGATGCCTAGTGACGGGGCCGTCACATCGTCGACGAGCGTGCCGGTAGCAAGCAGGCTGGCGGCGAGCGTGGCGGCAACAAGCAGGCTGGCAGCGAGGGCCGGCGCCTTCATGATTTGTACAAAAGAGTGACGAAGGGTGAGACAGAAATGAGTGTAGGGGAGAAGATGCTCGAGGAAGATCTCCTAGAGAAGCATCGTGGCGACGCGAAAACAAGCCCCGGGACATTCTCGACCTTTCCCTGGTTTCTGTGCAACAATGGGGGTACCGAACAGACCCTGGCATCGACGGATCACCCGGGACACCAGAGACGGGGGAAGATGGTTTAACCCGCGGGTCCCTCCTCCTCCTACGGGGCGGCCATGGACATCTGTACAGAACTACTGTGTACTCTTCCCATCGAGAGGGGACAATCTCTGGTGCCACGCCCGTCAGCGCTGGGGAGCCTTGGAGTAGAGAGGGAAAGCGCATCGACAGGCGAGTGCCGGCGCGAGTGCCGGGTCGAATGCCGGGGGCATCATGGGTTCATGGACCATCGCTCTCTCTCTCTCTCTCGGCTATTAACTAACTCGATCAGCCAGCCGGCAACCCGCAGATCCGGAGCACGCAAAGGGGTCGGGATGCAGGGCACTCGTGGTGTTCGGACGGGATTTCCTCAATTTTGCATGCGCTGTTTGCCATGGATGAAGGGATGAACCTAACTGTGTATGAAGATCGGAGGATGCCCTGACTCTCCCCTGTCGAGCCCTGCCTGTTCCGCTCAAATTTCGGCTCCCACCGTGCCGCTGCGTAGCGCGGCAGTGGCTTTCCTCCAGACGCTAATGTAACTAACCGGGGTTCTGCGATCGGAATCGCGAGATGCGATTGGAGGATTCGAAACTTGGCATCGCCGGCTGCAACGCTTGCAAACGCTTAGGTAGGTAGTTAATAAGGTAACAACGCTCGACGTGCATCGAGCAGGACTCGGAAGTCGGAGTGATGGGTTTGTTTTGAGCACGGCAACCGCCGAGTCAAGTAAGTAGGAGGCAGCTAAACCGAGGACACCCGACGCATTTGCCGGTTTCTCGAAACTGGAAGGAACCTCCCTTCCCTTCAGAGAATGGGCCATTCTCTGATCGGCATTTGCGTCTCAACCCAGAAGGACCATGTGAAGTGACCTCCCTAAGGTAGGTAGGCACAACAGGCATCCATACACCTTGACGGCCATTAGCACACCGAAATCGGCAGGCCAGGGGCCCAAATTGGTCGACATAACCTTGAAAGGTTGTCCTTGAATACGAAATGGTTTGCGATCCCCGATCTCTTTGACATGGATCCCTTGGCATATCATAGCCCACGTATTCTGTATACGTCTCGGGCTCTTGTCGGTCAAGTTCCCATCTCGATCGACCGGTTCAACAATCGGATCTGTTGCCAACTAGGTATGGCAGCCTAAACCTTCGCCGCAGCGGTTCGACTTCTCTCGGGGCAGACAACGCGAGACAACACAAACCGCCCGCGGTGTAGGACGACACAGGCTTCCCTTGTTTACACGTTTCAGGAACACCCGCAACCAGGAGCAGGGAACATCTTGGCTCACTTCCCAAGCGTCGGCTGTCGCCAAGTACGTTAAAGCGGGCCCACCGGAACTAGCTCCGGAGAGAAAATCGGATTCTTGACGGACTGCCTCAGTCCCTGAGAGTGCCTCGTCGGCGAGTATTCTCAGGGTTAAACATCCTCGGCGGCTGCTGATCCTTGGGCCTCTCGGGACCGCTCTGATCTGCTAAAGGCTTGCGCTGCGTCATGTCCTTCGGTGAAGCTCCGCGCAGGCTGTGGCCTCATTCCATTCCCCTGCACGCACCAACGAGGGCCTCGGTGCCAGAACGGGAAGGACATCTTTTTCATGCGCGCACCCTGAGACCCTTTGTTGACTATAGGCTCCAAGAAGTTTTGCGCGCTTAGATCTTCTCCCGGAATCACGCCGATCCGTGTACATACATACCACAGGCCTGACTCGAATTCGAGTCAAGAGGCTATCTTCATCTGATAGCCATGCTCTTTAAGCCACTACCACAGGGATTTCCCAGGCATAAACGGCCCACCACATCATGCTCCCCGCGCGGCGCTCTAGCGGGAGGCCGTCCATGCTGCATATTAGGGTGGCAACACCATCTCTGGTCATGCTATGCTTGCTGTGGTGCGTTGAACTTTGAGACCCAGTATCCCAGTGCAAGCCGAAATCCCGTGTTACTTTCCCGTTC
Organism: Chaetomidium leptoderma; assembly: GCA_033296705.1. Lineage (NCBI taxonomy): Eukaryota > Fungi > Ascomycota > Sordariomycetes > Sordariales > Chaetomiaceae > Chaetomidium > Chaetomidium leptoderma. Next base: position 32,223 of record MU856849.1, on the reverse strand, counting down.
CCCGAGTCTCACCGGCGCACATGTGATGTAACCACACATAGTCTTACTATAGTCCAGAACCACCCGCCATTCTTCTCGGTCCGTCCCCTTACGGCTTTGGTTTTGACTGTAAATCGGTGCTCGCGCGGCTTCTCAGCAGCACTCGTAGCACTCATCTTATATGGCCTACCGAACCATGAGCTCTGTCTGGTCTTAGGAAGACACTCCCCCACCCCCCAGCGCAGATCAAGGGACCCGCCACATCCCAGATCTCGGACCGTCTCGATATCGCCGATCAAGTTCAAGTATCAACCACCCTCTTGGGCCAGCCCTTTCCCCAGAAACACGCAGTCCTCTCTCATCGCCAGAGAGACCGCCAAGATGGGCTGGACATTCAACACCCAAGATCCCGATGCCCCCACCATCGGGCCCCTGATCACTGGCGTTGCCACTGCCCTCACCTTCCTCTCGTTCGTCACCGTCTGCCTTCGGACCTATGTCCGGGCGTCTCTGATCAAGGCTTTTGGAGTCGGTAAGGGTTTTCGGTTCCAACGTGAAACGCAACGGCGAGGCTTACACGTTCTAAACAGACGACTGCATCATTCTCGTCACATGGGTGAGTCGTTGGTCTGCCATAGTAGTCAGTTCCATGGGACCACGTTCTAACAGATATTAGGTATGTGCGGCTGGGTTTGCCATCATCACCATCGTCCGTAAGTTCAAAGCAGCCCGGACAAATATGCGCCATCAGAAAACTGACGTCCCTGGCAGAGACCAAATGGGGTTTGGGGTTAGAGCATATCGACGACTTACCCGCTGAAAATGTCTACAATTTTGGACTTGTAAGTGGTGCCATCCATGGCTTCAAGATGGACAGACCGTGGAACAACAAAAAAACTAATTATACTCACAGCTACAATACATGGGCGCTCCATTGTCAGTATATCCCGGATTCATCGTGTTTGCGCCATTGGCAAGAACTGACTGACACTTCCTTCGCCCCTCGCAGCTACATCACGAGCATCTTGGGATTCAAACTCGCCCTCCTCTTCTCCTACATCCGCTTCGTGCCCATCGGCGCCTACCGCCACACCATTGTCAGCGTGATCGCGTTGTGCATCATGTTCCACCTCTCCTTCCTCCTCGTGCAGCTCAACCTCTGCCAGCCGGCCCGCAAACAATGGGATCCCGCCATCACCTACGGTTCCTGCATCCCGGGTGTACCATTTTACACCTCGATGGCCTCGATAACAATCGTCTTTGACGTGACAGTGTTTGTCCTTCCCCCCCCCCCTTTTATTTTTAAACCCACAACTGAACTAACTAAACTCCCCCCGAAAAAGAATGCTCCTCCCCTTCCCCGTCCTCCTCAAATCCCGCATCCAAACCCGCAAAAAGCTCATCCTCCTCGGCCTCTTCGGCCTCGGCATTTTTATTACTGTCATCCAAATCATCCGCATCCAGACAATCGAGCAGCTGGCCAACTACATCGACTCGGCCCCGCTCATCCTCTGGTCCGCCGTCGAGAACAACCTGGGCATCATCGTCGCCAACGTGCCGACGCTCGCGCCGCTGGTGAAATACTACCACGAGCGCACCACTACCGGCGCCGCCTCTTCTTCGAATAATAATGCCAGGGGGGCGCGGAGTGACGGTGGTTATTATTATGGTCATGGTCATGGTAATACTACCCCAACCGCGGCGGCGGGGGGGAGCCGGGGAACGGGGCCGGGAGTTTCCGGCAACGGGGTGAGGGTGTATAGCGCGCGGGGGAGTCGGGGTCCGATTAGTAGTAGTAGTATTGGGGGGAAGGCGCGGAGAGCGAGCGGGATGTGGAAGTTGGCTTCTTCTGGGAAAGGGGATCGGTTGTCGTCGTCGTTGTCGTTGTCGTTGTCGTCGTCGAATAGGGGGTTGGATACGGCGACGACGCTGGGGGGTGGTGGCAGTAGTAGCGTGCGTGACGCGACCGAGATGGGGAGCTTTGAGGGCCGGTGGATGGGGTGTAGTAGAAGGGGGAACGGGAGTACGGATTCGATTTTGGACAGCGGTAGTGCCGATGGGGATAATCGGGCGGTGACGCCGGGGGCGATTACCAAAAAAGTCGAGGTTGTGATCACGAGGACTTGATCAGTCTTCTTCTACATGAGGGTGGGACAGGTTTCCATAAAATGGAAAGATTTTGGGCGGAGTTGGTTTGGAAAAGGGCCTCAAGATACCAGTATATAATCTGAAATGGTTGGGAACTTTAAATCATAATACATAATGCGGCAACACCAGCTTCAATTCGCCCGGCTGGCTGTGGTTGTGAGCATTAGAAAGACAACTTCGGACTGTAATCGATATCTATCCTACTTGGACCACCCACCGCCAAACAAACCTATTCCCACACGCAGTAGCCGGCTATACTAAACAATGGCCCAACACAACAACTAAAGTATAACCAAAGCCACCGAACCTCGACGGATAAACCCAAAAAACGCCGGCCATGCCAATGTCACGCCCTGTCCTGCCCATCCAGTCCAGTTTTGTTGCCTCTCCAACAATACAAATACTACTAATACTTGGTATATATATATTCCCCCCCCTCCCTTTTCTCCTCTTGGTCGGTCAGTCAGTCGGTCAGGTCACTCACTCCTCCTGCATGGGCGCCACCACCCTCCCCCGATCAACAATCATCAGCTCCTCAATCTTCCGATCCACATCCGGCCCGTACTCGACGCGTTTCCACGTCCTGATGCGGGCCTCGTTCATGTCAAAGTCAAAGACGCGGATCTTGCGGTGGAAGCCGCCGTAGCCCGCGTAGCCGCCGAAGCCGGCGGCGCCGGCGTGGCACATCCAGAGGGCCGGCAGCCCGTCTTCTGTCGGGGAGAGGCCGCAGTGCTCGTTGACGTGGTCACTGAAGCAGCAGCAGCAGGTTAGTTTCGTGAGAGTGTAGAGAAGAAAAAAAGAGGGAGATAAAACATACTGTCCACAGCTCACCATGAGAACCCCCTCTTCTACCAAAGCGTCATAAAAGCCCGAATTATACTGCGGCGCCGTGCTCGGCTCCTTCCACTCGCCCACCAGCGTCAGGTTCGGTAGCGTGTACTCCGGGATGGGGATGTGGATGAAGGCGACGTTCATGTGGTGGTGCGTGTACTCCTTGTGCTTCTTCTTGAGGCCCTGGGCCGTGTCGCGGAACCAGTCAATCTGGTTCTTCTTGATCCAGTCATAGCCCTTGAACTTGCGCTCGTTGGGCGAGTACGAGTGCGTGTCGAGCAGGTAAACGGTGATGGCCGAGTGGTCCGAGCTACCGCGCCCCAGGATCTCGATGTAATAGTTGCCGACCCCGTCGATCTCTACGGGGCCAGCCTTGGAGAGGGAGTAGGGCAGGGTCTCAATCAGGTCCATCTGAGCGGCGCGAGTCATGGAGCCCTCGTCGTCGTGGTTCCCGAAGATGGAGACGTAGGGAATCTTGAGGTTGATGAGGAGCTGCGCATATTTGAAGATAGCCTAGACAAGACAATATCAGCATGATACCATGTCAAATGAAGTTGTCGTGGTCTTCCACTCACCGTCTGCGCATCCGGTGCAGTCTCTCCATTCACCTGGTCCCCGCTGAGCACCACCAGATTCGGCTTCTCCTCCTCCAAAACCTTGACGACAAAATCCAACGTCCGCGGATCCGCCTCGCACTTCCCCCCGTTCCAGTCCTCAGGCACCGCATCCCTGCATTGTCCCACGCCGGTACTCAGATGCAAATCCGCCAGCTGCACAATCTTGAACCGCCCATTATCCATGACCCTCGGTACGGGCTTATGCGGCTCCTGCTCGGCGCCGCGGCGGATGGTGACCTGGGCAGCCGGAATCCCCGACCCCGAATCCAGCAGCAGCGGTGTCCCCATGATGGCCCACCCGGGCCTCGCCTCGACCGCGTCGTCCCCAAACAGCACGTCCACCGCCGTCACGGCCATCTTGGAGTCGCTCACGCCGCGCTTGTTGCTCCGCTTGATCCACAGCCCGCCGGGCCTCGCCTCCCACCTCTCCTCCCCGGCCTTACCCTCCCCGCCAGCCCTCCTCCCGTTTTTACCATCACCACCACCACCACCCCCCTTACTCTTCCCCGCCGCCACGTCGGGGTGCAGGCGGCCCACGCTGACGTCAATGACGACGCTGTCCTCGGGGGCCAGGTCCTGCTCGCGCTTGCGCTGGACGTGCAGGTAGGCCGAGGCGAACACGCCCTTGCGCAGGTACAGGTCCTTGTCGATGCGGTGCCAGAGGACCGGGTCGAGGCTGCACGACGAAAAGACGTTGAGGGTCGAGCATTTGGCGAGGGTGATGTCGGTGACGACGGTGCCCGCGTGGTGCATGGGTAGGTACTCGTGCAGGGCGTTGGGGAGCACGCGGAAGTTGCGGTCGAGGAAGAAGATGACGATGAAGGTGAGGACGGCGGCCGTGGTGGTTTGCACGATTGTGCGGACCTAGGGTCATTTAGTTACGGTATCCCAATCTCTAGGGGGGTAGCTGGACTGGACTGGACTGGGCGGGACGGGACGGGGTCATACAATGCGTCGCGTCATGGCGGTGGTAGACTCAAGAGGGTCCGTCTCTCTCGTAGAGATCACCCGGCATCTACCGTTCGCCCTTGTCTAGCCGAGGTCGTGTAATCCGAGGGTGTGTGTGTGGTCCGTACTTGTGTCGCCTCGCGGCTCGTTCTCTGTCGGGTATGCCTAGGCGTCTACCCGAGCCGTAGAGAAAGCGACGTGCAAGAAACAAGGGGGAAGCTCGACTCTAGTGAACAAGGAGTGGATGGATGGACGAGTCGCAGGTCAAGACCCATCTTTGACCATGTCGCGGACACGGTACGGTAGTGGGCAGCAAGCCAGTGCTTTTTGCTGCTGTGGGAAGATGCCGGTATTGCCGATCCGTCTGTGTGGTGGCCGAGTGTGTATCGTCTGTCTGTTCCACAGGCAAGTTGGTGATGGAAAAAGAAGTGGGTGCTCTTGTGCAGGTGCAGCACTGCAGCAGTGCCTGGGGATGGGGAACAGGGGTCCTGGCACTGGCGGAAAAAGGCTGCAGTCGGGAAATCGGATGGGTCTCGCCCCCCAACACGACCGGGCCGCCCGCCAATCCGGGGAAGCAGCCCCGCCAAGACCCAGGCGGTCGGAACTCGGAACACACTTCAAAGAAAGCACTGGCAGTTCATTCATTCGTGATGTGCAGGAACACAGTGGAGGAGGGATGTAAACCGCAACATTTGATCCCACCATCCATACCATCCATCCCCCAATGTGTAGCAACAGCAATGACTTCAACATCTCATCTCATCATTCATATACTATGTACGTAGTTTCTTCCATCCTCCCATCCCATTCATAACAAAGACCAGCTAGCTGGAAAAGGGCCGTTCGGCGTGGGGGGGTATCTCTCATCGGATGCTCGCTCGCTCGCCAACCACAACCAAAAAGAAAGAGAAAAAAGATGCAATACACACAACGCCAGTCATTCCCAAACATCAAGAGAGCCGCCCGCCCCTTCCGTTCGTTTCCCAAAAACACTCCCCACAATGAAGCCCCAACCCCAAAGAAGCCAATCCAGCCCAGCCAGCAGACCCGTGTTGTGTGTGTGTGTATTAATATCCTCCACAGGATGACCATTCCATTACCCAGCCTCGCTGGGGTAAGAAAAGAAAAGAAGAAATAGCAGACGAAAATGTATGCCAAAAAGAATAAAATATTAAATAAACCCGTCCCGCTTCGTTCCTGTCGATCGAGGATGGCCTTGAAAACGTAGAGTTGGGAAGGTTGTGTTTAGCTGCTGGCAGCCCCCGTTCCCAGTTTGTAAAATTACCGGCCTCATCCATGCCCTGCCTGGTATGTGTGAGGCGAATGCAAATGGTCGTAAGATACCCTCGGGCTCGCGCCCTCTTGGTCTGAAAAAAAAGTGTATGCTGTTTGGGTTTGTTTGCACATTCCGTTCTTGTTGTGTTGTGTATTTCCGTTTGTTCGTTGGAAGAAAAAAAGAAAGCCGAGTATCGCGTTTGCCGTCAAATACTCGCCACCCGCGCCCTGCCATCCGGCACCCGCGCGTGGCAGACCATCAACTTCAGACTCGTCCCCCACTCCTCGCACTCGGCGAGCAGCGCCTTGTCGCGCCAGATACTCGCCCGCGCCGCCGACGGCCCAATCCCCGGCCCCGGCCCCGCCGCCGCCGCGGCGGCACTCTCGTAGCACCGGCTATACCACCACCTCCCGACCTTGGCCACCGACTGCGCGATGCTCTCGTCGGCAACAGGCCCTTCGTCGTTGATCATCTCGGGCAGGCTGCGCTCATCCTTCTTGGGCTTGGTCTTCTCCCGCCGAGGAGGAGGAGGAGCGCTAGTTGAGCTCCTCCTCTTCCCGCCGCCGCTGCCGGCCTCGCTGCTGCTGCTGCCGCCGGAGGACCGAGCCACGGTGCTAGCCACCGGGACGCCGACGCGGCATGTCTTGATGTCTGCGAACCCTCTCCTGCCAATCAGGCGGAGGATGAGGTCCGACGTAGAGGCGAGGCTGGTGTCGGGGGCGCCCGTGTGGATGCCTTCTTTGAGACGGCGGATCGTGCGCCGGCAGCGGTTGCCCATATTGTTCAGGTCCACGTCGAGGATTGACAACTCAATGTAGCCGCCGGGTTTCAGGACTCGCCGCGCTTCCGAAATGATGTTGCGGTAGTGGCCCTCGGGAGCTGCGGCGGGAAAGCGGAAGACGACCGCGGTGAAGCTCTGTGCGCCAAAGGGGAACTTTGCCGTGTGGGAGGGGTACTGTACTTGGTGGTGGTTGGGAGGACTGAGTGGGAAGGACGATTCGTTCTGGTGCTCGGCAGCGAGAGGAGCACGGGGTGAGAGGTTGAAAAACGTAGCAGCCGGGTAGGTCTCGGCAGCGTAAAAGGACCAGTCGTCGTTCCCTAGGCCGTCGACCACGAGGATTGACGGCCGCCTGAGCGAGCCAACTTCTGCGACGAGCTCGTCCCGGACGGGGCTGAAGAGAACATGACCAAACGTAAGCCACTTGCTGACAGTCATGGAGCCGACCCGCAGGTTGACTTGGGACAGCGGCGAGCTATCTTCCGAGCACTGAGTGCTGCTGCTGGCGTTGGACCGGCGAACTTGAAGCGCAGAAGAGCAGCTGTCCCGCTGCGCGGATACCGGTTCCTCTACCTGCTTGTTTGTGTCTACTAGACAGTCAAACTCGTCGGCCTGGCTGCATGGAGTCTCGGGGATGACCATCGAATGTTCCGGGGTCGGGTCGTAATCGAGCATCCGTCTGACTTGGAGAGCGATGTCCGAGCCGCGCACACTCAACGACGGGTGGCTCATGCCATCACGCAAAGCTTGAACTAGGCTAGGCAGGGGAGGAGGGCTGAGAGTTGGCGACTCCAATGCCGGTTCAATCCACTTCCTATTCGCGGATCCCTCAAGTCGTAACGGCTTCGGCCAAGTTGGCCCACGCGGTGTGGACAGCCTGTTGGTGTCCTCAGCGACGAGGTCGTTGTATTCGTCCCAAATCTCATCTTCAGCAAGCGGGGCACTCGGTGACGGCACGACGGCCGTGGCATCAGCAAAGCAGAGAAGGCCTCCGGAACTGCTGGAGGACGTTGTCGTCGTGCACTGTGAGTCCTTGCGGGGTGAGAAGGCGAGGAACTCCGGTGCGTGCTCGCTGGAAGTCGGCGGTAACAACCTTGGCACGCCATAAATCAAGGCCGAGAAGTTGGAAGCATTCGCTGGCTCAAAGTCCTCAAAGGTGGGTACCGGCGTGGATGGCTTCGGAGGGCTCGGTCCCTTTGCAACGGAATTCTCGTCTTGAAGATCGGGCTTCACTGGAGGCATCTGTACGCTAAGCCGGTGAAACGGCCGTGAAAAGCTCTTTGGGGAGACATGCTCTGCTCTGGCGCTGACAACCTTTGGTATGCGGCCAACTTGGGGTAGTCTGCTCGGGCGACTCGGGGCCTGGCGGGCAGGCTGCGGCGCCGGCGCGGCTTCAGGTTTCGGCTCCGAGATTGAGGGAACTCGCCGCGTGATCGGGGCCGTATAAGCTCGCGTTGAAATTACAGGTTGCCGAATCTCAGGTTGCTGGGTCCTTGAAGTGTTCGGTGATGATGCCTGTTCTGCCACCGACGGCCTTCTGCTTTCCGGGTCCGCCAGCTGGGGCACCTCAGGGGTTGTCATGGCGATGCCTCTGGCCTCGCGGAGAACCTCGTCCAGATCGACCGGTTCCGCATCCTCTTGCTCTGACGAGTCCATCATGGTGTAGAAGGCCACAGGCTTGCTCTGCACAAATTGGACCGTGGCGGCCACTGTCTTGCCTGCATCCGGCTTCTTCTCAACAGGGGTCTGACTGTGAGAGCGACCGAAAAAGTTCCACTTGCGAGGAGACCGAGCCCGCCTTACGAGCTTCTTCGGTCCCGGGGCGGTCACTGCGGGGGTTGGCTCCCTGGTTGCTACAATCGGTTCTGCGGAAGGATCGAAGATGGAATCGTCGGACATGATGCTAGTATCCAGGCTGGTCATGGAGGGTGACACCACCTGAGTTCGGATGACGATCGGTTTGGGCAGTCTTGGGTGTTCCTGTTCGCCCGACTTCAATCGTTGCATGGATCTCCTGAAAGCCAAGGTAGGTTTCATCGAGGGTGCTTCGGAATCACTGCTCTCAGACGGTCGACGACTGCTCAGAGAAGGCGTCTGCGTACCGCTCCTCGGAAAAAGGGACGGCCACAGGGTTTTGCGGGGTCCTTCGCGAGACGACGAGAGTGAGACCTGAGAACCGTTGTGAGACTCGATGCTGGGTCGCCTGAAAGCCGAGCTCTGGTTGCTCTCGGTGCGGGTTAGATCCTGGCTGGCGTTCCTATTTTCAACCACCTCCCCACCGGCAATAATGACGGGGGCCATCCTTTCCCTCAGGAACGGGTCCTGGGATAGGCCGCTCAAGCTCTCCTGCGAGGACATGGTCCCTGGGATCACACGGGTCGTGTTCGTGACGCTATTGCTTCTCCGACGCACCAAGCCCAGCTTTCCGTAACCCTCGTGGCCCGTTCCAGCCGCTGGTCCTTTCCTCGTTGGCTTGTCCTTTTTTTCCTGCTGACTAGGTTCGGGGACTGTTTTCGTTCGTCGGCCGAAGATGGGAAACCGGGTCTTGAAGGTCGACACGCTGGGGCTTGGTGTCCGAGTGGGCCTCGCCGGTTCTTGTTTGGATGTCGCATCGCCAGAGGCGGCAGGCTTCGGCATTGGAGTGGGCTCCCTGGTTGGGGGCCGCCGTGACAGGTAATTTGGCCGGTCCGTGAGAGACGTTGAGACGGCCGGCCGACTGGCCGGGCCGGGGGCCAAAAGTCCACTCTGCCGTCTTTCGGACAACGAGGTCGAGGACAGATTGCTGTGAATGACAGGGATGGTAGACTGACCGGATTGGGGGTGGAGGTCGGCAGTCCCGTCGCGGCTGGGCCGCACAGGTGGCGTTGGCGTAGGTAGCACGGGCCGAGGTCGAGAATAAGAGGTGGGTTTCACGGCGAGCTGTGATGCCACTTGTGGTTGCGCGGCTTTGCGGGAGATCCTGGAAGGGGACACGACTTCGTCTCGGCTCTCTTTCGGCTTCTGGGACGACTTCCGGGGTGGTGGGCTGGGCGGGCGCTGCGATGATCCCTTGCTCTTCTTTTTCTCGTTTGTGCTGACACCAGCACGGACCGTCGAGTTGGACGATGACGAGGTCGACAACTCCCTAACAACCGATAAACCTTGGTGATCGGCGCTTAACGGGCCAACCTCATTCGAGATGCTACCGCCTCTTTTTCGGGTGACGGGCGGCCGGGTCAGGGGCGGATCTCCATGTCGGAACCTGGTGCCGGGCGGGGGTATCCGAATTGGGGCCATTAGTCCCGGGGATTGTGATGAGATGGAGGTGGGCGTGGTGTCGCGGCTGTATGGCCCTGGCCCCGGTGATTCCGACCACCGTGTGGACGGGCTGCCACTGAAGGCACTGAGCTGACTGCTCGTCCCGGAAAAAAGGGGAGTGGGTGGAGGGAGGTCATGGGTTGCAATCCGGAACGGTAGGTTGGAGCCGGGGCTCTCGGACCGAGGGGGTAACTCGACATCGCGATACCTGTCTAGCTCGGGATATATCGTCACCGTTTGGGCCTTTGTCATGGGGATTTCTACCTGCTCCGCGACTCGAATTTCCATGGGGCTTTGGGTCAACTCGCGGTCGAGATGGAAGGGGTCCGGCGGTGTTTGGCAGCGAAAATAAGAGTCGGAAGAGGCCGTTCCGGTCGAATCATCCCGTGAACCGTTACGGGTATTGCTTGTCGTGTCTTGCGATAGCCCTGATCGTTTCCGCCGGAGAATGTGGCGAGGTTTTAGGCCGGGGGCCGGAAGTCTGCCGGAGACCGAGGCCGATGAAGGTGCCCCATGTGTGTCCCCCACCCCTAAACCACCTGCACTGCCAATCGAAGTTCGAATCCGTGGCTGTTGGATGAGACGCGGTTGCTCTGGCTGGCCGTCGGACGGTCGGCGGTGAGGAGCCTGGGGCAATCGGCTGGATAGGTTTGCTTGCGGGATCGTCCTCGATGGTTGTTGGTGACTCGGCTCGGCTACCCTTTTGGCCTTCCACCCGGTGTTCAACTTGGCCGCTTCCTTAGGGGCTTCCGCGCCGGCCCGTGGGCCTCTTGGCCCGCTAACACCCGACCACCCAAAGGTCTGCGGCCCTGGCCTCCTGGAAGCCATATTGTTTCTGTGTCCTCTTGATGAAGCCCGGATGCCTCGACCATAACCACCGAGATTCACTGACCCACGAGCATCGAGGGCATGCAAGGAATAGCACAGAGTATTGCTAAACCAAAAGTCAGTGGGAAAAGATCATGGGGCGGTGGCGACGGGTTAGAGGCAACCTTGGGGCTTGTTCTTGTCCTGGACCCGAGTGATTACCAGGTAGCTGGAAACCGTTGCGGGGTGCGTCAGCGGTGATGTATAGACCCCAAAGTGTTACAAAGTCCGCAAAGATCTAGGAGGCGAGGTATTAAGTCGGCCTGCCTCAGTGGCCTGATGGTCCAGCCGTGTGAGGGGTGGATGATTATGGGCCTCCCCTTCAAGCACCAGGAAGGGGTAGCGGCACGACTCTGATGAGCCGAGCAGAATTATCAGAGAAAAGAGCAGAAAAGTCCAAAATAGGAGAAAAATCAAAAATGACGAGTCTCCAGGACCGCAATTCAGTTATCAATCAAAACCCTGAAAAACCAAGAGAGGGGTGTGTGGAGGGGTCGCGAGCGGGAGGGTGTGTGGTGCAAAATCACACCCGCGGGCGAGGGTGGGGGCGGGGGGGGCGGCAGGAAGCGCTGGCGCCGTCGTGGGTCTCGCTCGGATCTGACCTCCCCAGGTATCGCTCAGCAATGTGGGAGGAGTGAAACAGGAAGAGGAGATGGCGTGTATTCCCGGAACTGAAGATGGCAAAACCGTTGGCGAGGCGAAGCGAGGCGTAGGGGAATTTGCCTCCTGATATTGATATTAAGAAGCGGAGAGATGACTTGGGAGGGGGATACAGAGGAAAAATGGGAAGAAAGTAGGAGAGAAGTAGCGAGATATCAACGGGGCGGCGAGAAGATACACTGAAGTCCTCTTGATGGACGACCTCGGGATATGAAGGACAGGGGACGAGCAACCCCCTGCCAACCAAAGTTCACTTGTACCTGCTGCAAGCTTTCCGTTGACCTGAGTGGCGTAGTCATGCTCGCCCGAGGCCGCGCAGCAGCCAGACGAGACGACGTTGGCCAAGTCATGTGGGTTTTGGGTGAAGAGAACATGGCAGGGGGACGCATGTCGATTGGGCGGGAAGATGCAGGTGGAACAGGCAGTCCAACCATTGCCTGACTCACCCACGGGAAAACGCGATTAGACAAGCGAGCAGCGGAAAGCCACTGACGGGCAAGGCGAGCCATGCAGTGCAGCCCAGCGCCCGCAGTGCAGGTGCAGTGCAGGCGCGGGATGGGGCTGCGAGAGGGCTGCGAGGATGGTTCGAGGCAACCGACGGCAGGAGCGAAGCGGTTCAAAAGGAAAAGTGGGGACGTGAACATGGGAATGGCAAGCGCGGTGGGAACCAGAAACAGGGCGGAGAAGGGCCCACCCACGGCCCCACTCCTGTTCGGCGTCCACCAGGCGCTCAGGTCCTGTCGCTTCCCTGCAGGGCGGCTTGATCTACTGCAGGTTACTGGAGCTGCGCCGCCATGCGCGCAAGACGGCCCTGGACGCTGCAGGAGGGACATGCCCTATGAGCGCGCCGAGGGCAGATTTTGCGGTACCATTGGGCAGCAGACCCTCGACGCCCAGCGGGGACATTTGCTGAATTTGGTCCCTCGGGACGGAGGGGCCATTCACTGTTCGCACTACGTGCTTCGGCTTCCATGTCTTGGGCGCTTGGAGGTACTATGGCTCGAGAGGGCCCATGGTGAAGAAAAAAACAGCAAACGGACGAGGGGTTTTCTTAATGGCCTCCGGCTCTCTTATGGCCAAGGGTTCGGTCTGGAAAAAGCGGTTGGAAACGGAAAGTCTGCTCGCCACCTCGTTGCCGGTGGCGCCAACGGGAGTTGAACGGCGCAAGTGGAGTCTGTCTCGGGTACCCTAATGACGGGCCCGGAACTCGGAGGGGTCGGGTCCAGCCATGGTTCCAATCACCTCCTCTATTTCCGTTAATATTGGCCCTTTTGAGCGCACGATCGAGCGTTGCCAGAAGGAGTGATGCCCCGACAGAGATTTGTTGCTGTGTAGAATTTCATGTCTCAAGTTAGCATGTCTTATTGCCGCGAGTGTGACCCATGGCGGCGATCCCCCGGAAGCTAAGGGTGTGCCTTCGGCAAGGTCTCGTTTGGGAAGTTGTGGAGATCCACGAGGTCGAGACTCAAAAGTCCAGAGGACGCCACCAATGAACCGCCCACCCAACCAAGTGCCAGTTTAAAGAGGCGGCTACGCCTGTCTTCGACCCTCGTTCTCTGTGCTCAAACCGATGCCGCATGAGAGCTCAGCCGAGGTCGGGAAACGCAACTTCCAGACTCCAGAGTCTTTCCTCCGCAGATACGAACGAAGTCTTTTTTACTTGTTTGAGGAGACACAAAGTTCTCGTCTTTGCGTCGTAAACCACCCAGCCTCGAGCCAACCAACCCAACAGTGCTGAGGTTGAACAGCCGCCGGCCCTGTTGTCTGATTCGTCGACCGAGAATGGTCGTCCCGCAGCAGCCAGTTGAAGTCGTCTGGATTTTCTGATTGGCCAAAATACCATGATTTGCTGGCGAATCAACGGGGGTTTTCATCTGGAGCGATCAGAAACAACCCCCGATTTCTCTTCTCTCCCTAGAGGCTCCTTTTCACGCTGGATCCGGCAAGCTGCATGATATGGAAACCATCTCCTCCTCTTCTCCCTATTGCTGAGACAGTCTCCCAACCTGGTGGACACCATCCCCTGATCATTTTGATCTTGCTGCATGCATGCATGTCTCACTCTGATATGCGAACCATCTGCAGGATCGCGCCGTGCGCCAAACAGCCCTGCTCCCGGTCTGGTCCGAGAGGAGGGGGATCGACAGTCGTGGGAGCAAAATGAATGAGCCGCACCCAAATCCTCCATGCCCCTCTTGTGCAAGCGGGGTTTGGCGGCGCCAATTCGTTCATGGGTTGAGGCGGTGGCTGTCTGTCAGTCTCGCCTGCCTGCAGGTCCGAGTCACCGTACACAGGAGAGCGAGAATAGAAAGGTGGAAACCGACGTCTTCCTTGGCGATGGGGAAAGCTGTGCGCAATGCAAGACCGAACCGCGATAGCTGAGAAAGCTCTGCGTTGGCATTGTGCCATGGCCGTTGGATCTGTTTGTGAGCCTGCTGAGCACGGGGCAAGGCGGATTCAGCGAGGTCTGGAGCAAGGCCGGGCAACGTGCATGCGTGCATTCGAGCGTGGGCTGCCGGGTGGGCCGACGGTGAGCGACTCCGGCCGACTGGATTCCTGCAGGACCGGCTTGTTGGGTCGATCCAAGTGTGGCGAGTGCGTGTTACCGAGGGCCGTTGCCAACAAGCAAGAATTCGCGAATCTGCATACTCCGCCACAGCCCGGTTTCTGGGTCGGTCGCCAACCCCGGGCTCGCTGAGGCTGGCGACGTGGCACGAATACAACGGTGCATCGTCAGTGGCTGCCTCCCGCAAAATTTGCCATCGCGGAGATTGATGCCGTGCGACATGTTGGTTGAGCTTGAGAGCGTTTGTTGCCTTCGACAACCACAAATGTTGAATTGGTGGACCGAGGATGGGGTCGTTGGTGGCGCCAAAAGAGGCGCTTCTTGGTGGGAACCCTGTCGGCCCCCGCGTTCCCGCTCAGCTCAGAGCGACAGGGGCATATCCCGGTCAAGCAGGGGTTCTGCAAACTCTATTGGCGGGCAGGATCTGACTTCCTTCCAGGTTGGAGTCCTCTAAGCTCTTCAACAACGTGAACGTGATTGCGAGAGGGTGTGCAGCAATCACCACTCTGACCTCTTTCCTCGCTCGGATCACGCCGGTATCGCTTTTTCATATCGGGCGTCTCTGGGGTCTCAATGTCGGCCGGCGGGATGGAAAAGCAAAAGCTGAGCACCGCATCATGAGTATGGTCGCTTCCTCGCATTGGCTTCCTCTCCTCTCAAGGACCCTCCATGCCCTCCTCAGCGCAGCCTGGCTTGATCGGCCAGAGAATATCACCCAGGCAGTAACGCGGGACTGGCGCTGTACCGCCACAGCCAACAGCCAACAGCCGGCGGCCAACAGCATCCGAGTCATGTGCTCTTCTCCCGCAAACCTGGAACAACCGCCCAACCTGCGTCGACAATCCTCTCTTCATGCTCCAATGCGGCGGGTTTACCACCGTCTGACAACTCTGATCTGCACGGGCTCAGCCGGACAGGCTCCTTCTGCCCACTTCCCGTTGCTGGCCTTCCGTGGTGATGGGGGACTCCTCGCGTGTTTCCGTCGCGACCCTCTTCTCCCCGCGCGTAACCCCTGATGCCTCTCGCGATGTTGGTACTTTTCGCTTACGGCGACGTCCTCCGAAGCGAGGCCATACTCGTCTAGCATATGTCTCACTCCATAAGGCTTGACGATGGGTTCTTGCCTCCCAGGAGCAAGACGGCGCTATCCGGCGAACCAGGGACGAGCTCGGGATGGCAATACTAATGGGGAGTTGATTCAACCCCTATTCCCTGTTCCCGTCCTCCTTCCCCGCGAATCAACACTGGCTGTCCAAGTCTGGGCTGTCCATGCCTGGCTGTCCATGTCTCCTTGTCTTGTGACTACTCTAGCGTAAGCGGACGCCCCGTCCCGTTCAGAACCAGTGATTCTCCATGGACCGTCCCGCCCAGTGTCCGCTCGACCAAGTAAGCCGCGGCAAACTGAGTACCTTGGGAGCTTTCTTACATCTCGTGACCTCCGAGCCTTCCTTTCTTCCGACTTTCAACATAAGACAAACCTCCCCTCCCGGCTGTGGGAGATCCAGTGACCTCCCGTGCATGCAGGAATAATCCAACCGCTATAGGGGCTATGGCATGCTCCAGCCTATGGGCGTGCTCAACGGCGCACCTACCGGGCTTAGACAACCAACTGAGATGGAGGATAGGTTTGACTGGTTGCTGTCTCTGCCGCGGCCGACCGAAACCCACTAGCTTCATCCTTTCACAGGTCCCCGAAAACTTCAGCAAGAGGATGGAAATCGGGGGGAGTGCCATCCATCAGTTAAAACAGAGACCACCACACCACACCACACCACGCTTATTAGCGTTCCCTCAGCTCCAACCTCAACCACTCACCGCCGCAGAAGACGGGGCCTCAGACAGATGCAGCGACGATCCTCCTGCACGTAATGGCATGTTTGAGACCGACAGGCTTCACTCACTCACCCTGCAGTTGATAGAAAGGGGTTGGTTGGTTGTTTACATTTCGATATGCACACTCCCATACCATCTAGATAGTACATATGTCGTCGAGGGCAGTCCTTCTGCTATCGCTGGCATTGCAGTTGACAAAGTTTCTTCCCGCGTATCCGGGAGATGGACTTGGGCTACTTGAGAGTGACCAATGGTTGATATGGACGGACGGAGTTCTCGGATATGAGTACTTAGTTTATTTACATCACGCGACCACATTCGCTCTCCGTGAAGCAAATGGTTTCAGCGCCGAGGTCGGTAGCCTGAGAGACCACTAGGGTGTCGTCGATTGGATGGGCGAGCTGGGGAACCTCTGATATCAGGAACTAACGTGTTTGAACTTGCCCTTGGGGAGCGCGTATTAGTCCGTGCAAGACACCCAAAGTACCCTTTAACTCGGCGCGCCTGGCTACCCGTCTACACTTGCCCCAATCACGGGCCCAATGGAAAGCAGAGACAAGTTGGATGTTGACTTGGCGGTGTGCTATACGAATTACTACCTTCGCTTGCTCGATGTAGTCCCCTCCGCATCCCCAGCCCAGCATCAAGGATAAATGAAGCACACCGATAAAACACGCAGGAAACAGGGCACGAGTATAAGCCAAAACCTAGACGCCTTCCTGAACACACTATATGTTTGCTTGCCCCGTTTGCCCCTTCATTGCCTGACCGAAATTCGTCCACAACGAGAAAGAAGAAATCGGCTCGGCATGGGTAATATGGGTATGATATGGTTACAAAGCCCCCAGTTCCCTTTCGTCCTTTATATCCCGCGCCATGGTTCATTCCCCTTTTTCCACTTATCCACTAGTCTTCGAGAGGGCTGAACCGAAACAGGCAACATAAAAAATGAGATGGAAAGAAATGGCGACTACCCTCCAAGTTCGACCGAAAGGACGCGGCATAGATAGGTAGGGGAGCCCGTCTTGGCGTCATCCAACCCACAAACCCGTTCTTCGCATAATCCGCACCTCAAAACGGGAGAGACTAAGCCAAGAGAGAAAACCCCGCCAAGTTGTACCACCACCGCTGCTTCAAGAAGAAGCAGCAGCAGCAGCGAACCTCTTCGCCCGCGCCTCCATCCTGGCCTTCTCAGCCGGATCAGGCGCAGCCCTGGCACCAGCACCACCACCCTGATTCCCTCCCTTTGGCGCATTCGACGACCCACCCCGTCCACCACCACCACCCTGCCTCCTCCCCCGTCCCCGCTGCTGCTGCTGCTGCTGCTGGTTTCTCCCACCACCACCACCACCACGATTAGCCCTCTTGCTCCCCCGCCCACCATCCACCCCCCCCTCCTTCGCAGCACCAGCACCTTCAGCACCCTCAAGCGCAGCAGCCCCACGGCCCCGCTTGCGAGGCCTGTCCGGCAGCGCGCTGTCCAGCGCCGACACGTGGTCGTTAGCCACGCCGAAGCGGCTGGCGCGCGCCGCCTTTTGGGCGGCCTCGTCCAACTTTTCGTCGGCGCCGTCCTTGTCGTCGGCGGCAGTGGCGGGCTTGGCGCCGCCGAAGCGGGTGGCGCGCGCCGCGCGCTTCTCGGCTTCCGACTGCGCGTCGGTCGGCGGCAGGTTCTGCGTAAAGGCCGGCTTGGCGGGGGCCGCGGCGGTGGCCGGTTCTGCGGTCGTGGTGGTGGTGGGCTCGCCCTCGGGCTTGGTGGTGGTGGTTGCCTCAGTAGTAGTGGTGGGCTCCTCAGGAGCGGCGGCGGCGGCCGTTTCCTCGGTGGGAGCGGGAGCAGCAGCAGCGACGGCGGGGTTCTCGGGTGCGGCGTCTATCTGGGTTGCTGGGACGTCGTCATCCTCGTAGTCAATCTCGTCCTCGGCAGCGCTGGGCTTGATGGAGTCTGGTGGGTTTTGAGTCAGCAGGGGGTTCATCATTCTAGATGTACAACGCTTAAGGGGTCGTTCCTAGCTCACAGGAGAGTGGGAACTGATGGAATCTGATGCCGGCGCCCTGGGAAGTGTGCCGCTGGTCGAGCAGAGCAAGGGGAAAAGAGCTTACCGGCCTGTGGCGCTGCGCTATCAGCCGCCTTCTGCTTGTCGTTCTCGGTGAGACGGGCAATCAAATCTGCCTTGTTGCCGGTATGGGGGAGAGCCCGCTCCGTGAGCAGTTTCTTGAGCTCCGGGACCTTCATGGAGTTGTAGTCGGCCATTGCGAAGGCGGTTGCGCTGAGTCGCAGCGCTGAACGACGAGAGGATGGAAAACTGTGCGAATTATGTCTTGCGAGATGCTGCAGGGGTACAATTGTAGTAAGCGACCGTTGCTGGTGTCAGCTTTGATGTGCGCGACGTCGGGGATGTCGATGTCGAGCGGTTCTTTGTCTCTGTGGTGCTGCTTTTGTAGCGGGAAGAATGAGCTCTCGTGCAGGAAACGCGTCGTTGCATCACACGGGCCCACAAGGTGGCAGGGGTACATACCTACCTGATTTATTCTTGGCTGGGATTCGGCTAATTGAATTACTTATCATTGTAGCGGCCCTATCAATAACGGGACAATAGCGGTAAGGTAGGTAGCTATCCGGTATGGAAAGACAATCACAAGCCAAACCTCATTCATCATCCCATTGGCATTAAGCAATGACACAATAGTAGATTAATTATGAACAATAATAAAGCAATCCAAGCAAAACGCTAATGCAACTATCAAGCAACTCTATCGCCAGACATGGATGGGTATAGTATGTGGCTAACAAACGAAACATGACCCCAGCAAAGTATAGCAAGAACCAAGATAAACTCCCATCCAGATCCATCCCTCTCGTACTCCCATGATGCACTCATAGTTCCTGCCAAACGAACACCCAGCCAAACACCCAGCCAAATAACTCCCCTAACCTCTCCCTCCTGACCTAAGTTCCCAACCATTCCTTCCCATCCCAGCCCCTTTTCCTTCCCACACCATACCATCCTCCCATACCCCCAAAGTAAAAACTAAAGTAAAGACAAATGAAAAAACCCCAAACAAGACTTAACCCGCCATAAACCCCGACACCTCCGAAGAAAGCAACCTCATAATCCACTCCGCCTGCTGCACACTCTTACACTGAAAGCACCACTTGGTCACCCGCCCACCGACCGCGCCATGCTTGGGCACGACCCCCACATTCCCCTCCTCATCCCTCAAATTCTCCCACACACTGCACATGACGCCCTTGGTCCCCAAGAGCCCAAAACACTTGGACCCCAGCACGGCATCGAGCAGGATGAGCGGGGCATCGGCCGTCTTCTTGGTCGCGTGCGTGACAATGACGCGCTTCTCGAGGCCGTGGTAGAGCGGCAGTTCCTGGCGGACGCCCGGCGGCGGCCGGCTGATGTGCAGGATGCAGTCGCCCTTGTCGAGCCAGCGGTTGTTTTGCACGTTGAGGTGGCAGCGGATCTCGAGCGGCTGGTCCGGCGAGAAGGGCTTGGCGAGCCCGTAGCTCCACCGGCTCTGGCTGCCCGAGTTGGAGAGCGAGATGGACGCGCTGCGGGGCGGCGTGGTGGAGCCTGATCCGGAGCCCGAGCCGGGACCGCCCGAGCCCGAGCTTGAGGTGTACAGGCTGTTGTTGTTGTTGTTGTTGTGGTTGCCGTTGCCACCACCGCCGGGGCCTGCTGCCGAGCTGGGGCGTTGTTTGTCGAGCGTGGAGTCGTCAATATTGTACGAGTTGTTGTTCCCGCCGCCTATAAGCCGCCGGAGGAAGCTGGTTGCCGAGATGGTGGTTGACATGCTGCCCTGGGATACGCTGGGGGCGCGCGTGGATGCGCGGTAGCTGTTCTTGCGGCCGAACCAGCTCCGTCGACGGCTCGAACTGTCGTCGTCTGCGCTGCCGTCGCCGGGCATCGCCCCCGCCTGGCCGAACGACCTCACACGTGACTCTTCGCTGATCTGCATGTATCTAGCATTGTTCAGGCGGCTGATATGAACCGCCTGGTAGATGTCTTTGGCCTCGGCCTGGCTGGCCGCACGGAAACGGAACATGCTCGCCTCGATTTTCAGCCGTGCCTCTGGGGACGCCGGGCTGCGGACCTCGAGGTCAAGCGCGGTGCTGCGGCGGATCATAACCACCGGAGTGAGAATCAGCGCGACAAGCGGGACAATGGTCCCGGCGTCCTTGTTGCTGTTATCAACTTCAGATGTGCCCGACGACTGCAGTGGGTATGCTTGTCGACTGGAGTGCTGCTCGCTGAGATGATGCACCTCCATGCAGCCGGGATGCACCACGATGGATGCAGGCTGGCCATCGTTGACATCCTTCCAGATGCCCTTCCTGCTAGACCAGTACGAAACGGACCCAATGAACTTCTGCACCGGCCTCTCCGGCCTCGAACTTTCTTCGCCTCGAGGCTCCATCTGAGAAGCCGAGTGGGACGGCGTGATACTATTCTCCGAAACAACCGACTCGGCTGGGGCCACCTCGGGCTCCTTGATGCTGTAGCCCGGGATTGTGTCGGGCACTTCGTCTTCATCCAGATCGTCGCTGGACGACTGGGACGATTCGGAATCATCGTCGCTGAGAGCACTCGAGCTATCGGATGAGACGTCGGATGGGTGGTATTCGTGCTTCAGCGGGGATGACATCCGGCGCTTCAATCGAGCAAGCGGGCCGGCGTCCGCGGGAGGAGCGAGCAGGCCAGGGTTCTTTGGGCTAAGGTTGCGATGAATTGGCGGAGGGGGAGCCCCATCCTCCCGATAAGGTGTTGTGTTGGGCGGCGCTCTCACGATCTTCGGAATGTCATTGAAAGCGTCTCTCCCGTCCTCCTCCACGCGTTCTTGGAGGTAACTATCCTTGGTAGGTGTCCTGTCGGGAGAAATAGTGGCAGCGGAGGCGGGGGACGAAGCGCCGTCGTACTGCCGTGTGCGATATCGAGACGGCGTCTTGGGTCTCTCAGCGTCCGAAGATCCGACGCTAGACACGCTCAATTTGCGCTCGCCGACTGGAAGATCGGTCCCGCTCGATTTTGGCGACGTTGACTCCAGCACCATACTGGCTGACCTCCTTCGGGTCACAGGCGGCATGGGGTGGCTCCCCAAAATGCGCAGCCAGTAATCGATCTGCTCCTCGTTGTTCGTGGATATCTTGACGAGCTCGAACCATTCGTTCCCGTTGTGGCTGCCGCGTATCATGACGATCAGAGAGTCGTCTTCATCAGCCAGTCGGGCGGAGATGTATTGCCTGGGCACTGGAGGGAAGAGAAGCCATGATCGCGTGTTGTTTCCGATCTCCCTGACGAGAATGTCTCCCTTGTCTCCAGGGAGCGATTGGTTATCCCTGAAGATCATCTCAACCTGGCACTCCAGTCGTTGGCCGCTCGAATGGTCCAAGTCCAGGGAGAAGACGTCTAATGCAGCGACTTGGCGCGTTTGGTTCATCATAATGCCGTCGAGTGGCAGTAGATTCCGAAGATCTCGACACCGCGACGTATCGGTATTGTTTGCATCTTCATCCATCATGCGAGCAGTCTCCTCGCGGTGCCGCTTGCGAGCCTTCTCCTGGAGGGCCTGGAAGACTGAAAGCAGCCTCTCGGCTTCACGAGTCTCTGTAACTCCAACAGCCGCCTTCACACTGAATGTTAGCACAAGTTGAGGGGGCCGGACAAGGGAAGGGATACACTCACCCGAAGAAACTTGACCATCCATTTGACCCTGATCAACGGACGCTTCAAAAGGAATGCAACATCTACCCGCTCGCCATTCTCCCCAATAATATCGCCGTCCTCGTTCAGAGGAAGCGCATTCAGCAGCGAGTCGTCATCATCAAACCGGCCATGCCTTGGCGCGAGGTTGATGATTAGCCCCTGGAACCCGAGCCGCCAGACATCCAGGTAATTATCATAGATCGGCGAGACATCCTCGAGCCAGAAGAGGAGCTCCGAGATATCGGCAAGGGGTACCACCCGATGCAAGTCCCTCAACTTTTCGAGCGCCATCCCCATATGGACCACCGACTTGGCCACGATGTCTGATGTTGTGTCCTTGGCGTCGCCGTTCATGACATCCCTCAACAGCACCGGGACGACACCATCAACGAGAGCCTTCAATTCCCTTCCGTAAAAATGCTCATCGTCGGCGAATTCATCCAGCAGTTCGTCAACTCTGCTCTTATTCGCCCTACTGGGCCTGCGGTGAAGGCTCCGTGACGACTTGATGCTCTTTGACCGTCTAGGCGAGACTAGCTGGCCGTTGTCCGGCAGGGAGAGCACCGAGACAAGATCCGAGTGTTTAGTGAGGCGGCGCTTGAGGCCCGGCTTCTGGCTCTTCTGCCTCGAGACGTCGGTGGATTTAGTGAAAGCTGTCGTCTGAGTGACAGTTGTTTGAGAGACTTCGGAAAGCGTCTCGGAGCCGATCGTGCTGCTTGATTCTTCTGATACAATTGTTGACAGCTTATGTGCGCCGTTAGTCGGTGGTGGTCTCCTACGCAGGGGGTCTTGGCTCGAGAGGTCGGATGACAGCGTCGAGTCGTATGCGGAGGAGTAGTAGCCAGAAGAGAAATCAGATACGGATACAGCAGGCCCTTTGCTTGGCTCTGTGGACCGCCGCCGCTCGTCCATAGACTCCCACTCGTCATCATCGTAGTCGCTCTCCTTGTCGTCATCTGCCTCGCAGCTGGGGTATATCGTGGGCGGGAGTTTATGCCCGACCGACTCTCCTCGAAAGGCTTCCTTCAGCAGATCCCTGAATGTCTTACCGCTGGCCTTTGCTGGAGACCCAGCGGCCCGAGTTGCCTTCCTCCTTTTCAGTCCCGACGACAGAGTGGCGGCGGATTTCGTCTTCGTGGGTGTCGCATCGCTATCTTCTCGCTGTGACTCTGTATTGCCCTGAGAATCGGAGCTCTTCGATGCAGCCGAGGAGGCCTCTGCTTTTGGCCGATTCTCGGATGGCACCCTTGATGCTGGGCGCTTCTGGCTTCCCGGCGCGGGTTTGGGGGGTTCTGGGGTAGGCTCCCTGTCGTCAACCTGCGGTTTGGGCGCGTTTTTCTGAGCCACAGGTTCCTGGGTTGCACGTTTGTGAGCCGCAGGTCCCTTGGTAGCAGGTTCATGAGCTGCGGGTCCCTTGGTAACAGGTTCGTGAGCCGCAGGTCCTTTGGTGACAGGTTCGTGAGCCGCGGGTCCCTTGGTAGCTGGCTCGACAAATGGATCGACCGTGCCGTTCAGCCACGACTCGATGCTTTGGGGTTTATTCGACACAACAGGGCGCGGAGGCTCAGCCATCTCCTGAATGATGTCCTTGGCACCCGTCACAACCTTCTTAAACACCTTGGGCATCGCTTTGAAGCTCGGATTCCGTTGAGCTTTTGGCCTCTTGGTGGTGCTGTTTCGCGCATCAGCTCCCAGAGGCAAATCAAGCTCGCTAAATGCAGAAAACCCAAACGGAATATCCGCCAGCGACTTGTTTCCCCCCAAGACGGTTGGGGGTATCCGCTCAGACTCGTCATCGGAGCTAGCTGGTGGAGGAATGTGGTGCGCTGCCTCAGACTTCGAATGGTGATCTACCGCGGTTCGCACAACTGGACTGGGGCTGCGGCTTCGTCGTCTGGGTCGCCGTCGAGAGACCTTCCGTTTTGTGGGTGTCTCAACCTCTGTTTCGGGGTCCTCGATGACCTCAATCACGTCATCTGGAGAACGAGCCCGCCTCGTGCTTGGAACTCTGGTGCTCCTCTCAACCGATGTGGGCCTGGACGAAACAGGGCTCACAGCGACTTCGTCCGTGTTCATATGCCGGCTGGGACGAACTCTGATACCGTCATCTTGTAACGGGCTGTCGATGGGCCGGACTCGGATGCCATCATCTGGAAGGATGGTGGTTTCAATGGGCCGCACTCGAATTCCGTCATCCAGCGGTTCCTTCTTCCGCACGGGGGTTACCCTGATGCCGCCGTCGGCATCGGGTTTCGGTTTCCTCGGCTTCATAGGTTCGATCCGAATGCCGTCGTCCACCGGGGGCTTTGGCGTAGCCCGGAACCCCGGGTCGGATGCTACTACACTTAGGGTGTCTTCCTCAGCAGCCAGCGTTGCGCCCGACTTTCTGTGGCGATGCTGTTTCGCCCGGTTTGGCTGGGGTTCAGGGACTTCCACTCTGTCGGCCCAGTCTCTAATTTTGCTTTGCACAGTCGGATTCTGGGCCGTTCGCTGCAAAAAGTCCTTGGGTATCGGCATCGCCCTTGCTTCGGGTTTCGGTTTCGGCGAGGCGTCTCGAGGTGGGCTCTTCCCCCTCCTGCGCTTCATCCAGTTTTCGTCACTAACGATCCTCTTCTTCGGCGCCAGTTTAATTACCGGCGGTGGCCTGGGTGTGGCTGCCGGTTTGGCTGTGGTCGGCTTCTCTCGTTCCGTCTCCTCGCCGTCACCGTCACCGTCGCCCTGGTTCTCCTTATCCTCGAGCTTATCGGCTGCAACCCTTCTCTTTTTTGGCTTTTGTCGTAACTTGATGCGAATCCGGTCCTCCTCGGTCACGCTCTCGGAAGTAATGTGGTCGGCAACTACGGTCGGTTCGCTGGCCACATCTTCGGCATGGGGTATCCCCCCTCCTTGCTGCTTCATCGCTGCCGTATTCGCCTTCTGCCATGCGTTCACTCGGTCTGTCACGCCTCCTGGCTGCTGGACTCTCCGCACCGCGGCGGCGCGCATCTCCTGGCGCAATTCCTCCCGCACGTTGGCCGCATCCGCCGCCATGCTTTTGCGCCGATGTTTCATGGCGTCTCGCTGGGCTGCCACGCGTGCCGGCGATTGGCGACCGAGGAAAAAATCGCCTAGTAGGCTTGGCTCAACCTTCTTCTTGTTTGACGAGTCTGCGCCGGCCGCAGCGGGTGCGCTCTTCGGTGTCGCGGCCGCGTGGACAGACGCCCGTCGATTTGCTGGGGTTCTCGCATTGCCGTGTTTGACAGGTGAGGTGCGCCGTGGCGTTTCAGGGTCGGCGGGAGGTAGTTCGTCTTGCGTTGCCGGTGACATGGTTCTGGAGGGCACGAAGAGGAGAGTCGAAGTTAGCAACCTGCATTCCTCGAACCCGGCAATGTAGCAAGTTGTGACATGACGTGGAATTCGGATGTTTTTTTTGTTGATTGAAGCAGCATCCACCCGTCAAGACCCCAAGCGGAGAGCGCAGCTGCCAATCGGATGCTGCATGCCATGAAGGGGGCTGACGTTTCGGGGGGGGATAATCAACAAACAATAACCATGGAAACGGGGCCAACCAACCTAGCTAGCTCACCTCGGTGAGCCGCATAACTACCGATGATCTGCACTCCAGATCGGATCTGTCCGCTCAATCCCGGACGGATCAGAAGAGCGCTGAAGAATGCGATGAATTGAAGTCAATCATGAACACCGCACTGTCTTGAGTTGGACAGATCAAGGATGACGTTGCGCAAAGGGAAAGAAGTGAGAGAAGGCTTGCGGCACTCCGGCCAAAAAGCTTGAAAAGGGTTGGTTCTAGGGGCTGCTGCAGGATGGAAGCTCCGCTGAACGCAAGTTTCCCGCCGCAAGGCTGTGCGACAAGAAAAACTCCGAAAACTACCTGAGGTGTCGATGAGAGCAGGTCCCGCGAGGGAATTTGCGCAATGCGCAAATGGGATCCAAAACCTGCGCCGCCTGTACTAGTCGAAAAGCATCGAGGAAAAAAGGCAGTCCAACGGCGCTGGAGCTTCCTTCACTCGAGAGTTGAGACGGCGTCGCAGGCAAGGTAAACAATCGGGGAAACAAGGCCCCACACCTGCCACACCTTTTGCAGCTCCCTGCTCCCTGCTTCCGAATCCTTGGCCTTAAACATGGGCGTCGGGCCAATCAGCAACAAGCGCCGAGTCCAGGCTTCTGCCGCTGCTGGGAGGTGCGGCCACCATCAAAGTTGTCAGCTGCATGCACATGGGAAGAAGTCAGCAGCGCGGTCGGCTCACAAGTGCGCATCGGCGCAACCGCTTTCTCTTTGCGCATCTCGGGCTATTTGCAGGTGTGGGTTGCAACCGCGTCCGTCTTGGAGATCATGCCGACACCGCCTTGGAAAACTTTGACTGGGTAGTTATTTCCAGGCCGCATCGGCTCGGATGGAAGAGTTCATGATCTGATTTCCGGCTCTCACCGCATCGGATGAATCCTGGAATGAACGAGTTACAGAGAATCAATCCCAGCCAGCCTGCATTTTCATTCTCCACAGGCGGGCCAGACGCTGGACAGCGTGGCCCCTGACATCATCACCGCTCGGGTTTGTCGAGTGAATATTCTCGGCAACGGCACCGGGGGTCGAATGCCCGCGGAAGGATGCCCCACATGTAACCCGGCCGGGGGAGTGGATTTATAAATGGCATCGAACACGCCGCAGGGATAATTACGGATAACTACCGACAGGCAACATCGTCAAAGTGTCTGTGAGGAATGCTAGACAGTTTCCTCGGTGTGTTGTCCGTATAACTATCAGTTGGTTAGGGCCAAATTTGACGACAGACAAGCCAGAATCCGAGGGAGCTATCATGCAGTAAGTTTAGAACCGCCTGCTTATCCGTGCATGCAGAACATGCCAGTTTAGACAAAGGGTGCATGCAGCCGCTCCCGAAGCATCGAATCAGATCCAGCCCGGTAGTGGAGATGCAAACACAGCATGGAACCTCCACGACACACACATCCAGGATCGCACAGAGCACACACAAAATGCAACACGTTTAGGATCACAAAAGCAACGGGTAAAGACCAACAAGCAGAGGCGTATCCGAATGCAATGGTATTTGTCCGAATCCACGAGTCTCTCATTCCCGTATTGGAGTGATCAGCCATCAGTCAGTCCCAGGGCACCACCACTCGAGGAGGGGGGGGATATGAGTGGGACTCGGTAACAAAGCTTCAATTTGTGTCCCAGACAATATCGGACTGCAGATAACCTCCCAACCTTGAAAATGCCAACCTTCCCATTATGCAGATCCAACCGAACCGGAAACCAACCACCCCCTACTTAGGAAAAATGCAAGACAAAAAACCAACCAACCCAACGCCATGTTATGCAATACCAGAATGCAGATGCAATCCACCCACCCACCCATCCAAACCAAACCCACCAATGTATCTAATACGCGGCCCTGACATCGTCCATGGCAGGTAGCACGAACCGAACCCTCTTTCGCGGCTTCGCAGCCGGGATATCTACCGCCGCTCCTCCTTCTCCTCCTTCTCCTCCTTCTCCTCCATATCCTCCCATCTCGCTGCCGCTGCCGCCGCCGCCGCTCATATCCATATCCTGCTCCGTCTCCTCCTCAATCGACCAGACATCTGGGCTCGGCTCGCGCCACGCGTGCGGCGAGAGACGCGCCGGCGCCGCCGTGCTACCCCGCGACCGTCTTGACGACGACGACGACGAGATGAGTTTTGGGCCAGATGACCTGGATGAGGCGCGGCCCCTGGACGATGTAGTCGACGACGAGGAGGGGGAGGAGTAGGAGGACGGGTGTAAGTATGGTGATGACGCAGGTGGCGGCGCCAGGCTATCGGGGCTGCCGACGTGGTGGCCCCTGAACTTGTCCTTAAGGCGGCGGGGGAGGCTCAAGGGGTTGGCGCGCCTGGGCGGCGGCCACGAATCGTCCATGTAGTCGTAGTGTTCGTGCTCGTCCGGCGTCGCGGACAGGTCGTAGTCCAAGTCAGGGGTTGCTGGAGACCTCGGTGGTGTGGGCGGTCGGGGAGGGGGCCGGCTGAGGCCTTCGAGGCTCGAGGGGCTGACACTCCTCACAACTTGAGGAGGATGTTTGGTGTCCTCGATGCCGGCATCAAACTCCATGTCGAAATCCATGGCCTCGTCCTCGGCGAAGGAGGAAGGGGTTGGGGTCAGAAAGTAGATGAGGGGATCCTCGTCCATTTTGGCCAAGTCCAAGTCCTGGATGTCTGTCTCGTCGCGCGAAACACCGGGTTGTAGGAGCACCTGGGCGGGCAGCCACGAGTCTCGTAGATGGTGTCGTGCAGTGGACTGGGAGGCGGGCATCGTGTTGATGCCTCGGCCAGAAGGAGTAAAATAGATAACGATGGAAAAGGGGTATCGGCACTCTTGTAGACGGCGGTAGGCCGAGCAAAGGGCCGAGAATGGGGCCGCCCGTGAACACACCCGGACGAAGATGACAGTCGCCGGCCTTGCCGGCTCAGGAAATATGTCCTGTCAGAAGCGAGTGTTGGAGAACTTAAGAGATTCCGTATCCCCCTAATGCTGTGCAACCTGAGAAGACAGAAAGGGAGAGAGTGAAGGTAAGTGGCCAGCTGAGAACGGGCATGCCGAGCACATATGTACTGAACTCGGGAACCATAACCCACGCTGCCTCTGAGGCTGCCTTCCCACCATCAGTTTTGAAGATGGCTGGCGTGGTCCCCATTTTAGCCAAGTCACCGGTCAGCCAAGGTGACCGGTCTCATTTTTTGCGGGGCAATACAAGGCGCCCTCCCACCAACTTGGAGATTTGTGTGTGTGTGGACCAGCCGTGATGCGACGCCCCCCGCGCCCAGGTGCGAGAGGTTTCCAAGGATGGAATGGAAAAAGAGCATCACGGGTAGCTGAAGGGGGGCTAATATGTCTGACAATATCTTGAAAGGGGTGGGCGATATCAAGAAAAGGCCGGGAACGACGGGCGCCGATTACGAGCCTGGTGGAATTCCATCTCGAGGATGCCGCCCTCTGACTCGACGCGTGACAAAGCCCATCAGCAGGCTGAGCTGAGACAAGCGTGGGAGTGGGAACCACGTTCTCTGGCATCTGACTGTCCACTGCCCCATTAGGAATGCGTGGCACTTGCCGAAGCAACCGGTGTCTGCTCAGAGTCTCGTTAGTGTGAACTGAAGGGAAGCACGAGAAGGCTCGGGTTGGTCGTCTTGCTCGAGAGAATGATAACTCACGACGTACCTGCATGGTGCGACCGCCAAGCCCATCAGTGGCAGATGATCAGGCGGCGTCGCAGCCTTCCCACCCTCCCCTACGAAATGATTCGCATCGCATAACTATCGAGCATGTAGGAAGAAATACCGAGACGATCCGGGCTGCGCTGACGAGTCGGGGCACTCCCAGCTCTTCAACCTCGATCTCGGCTTTCATGAAGCGAAGCGGCATCTCGCATGGCGGCGCTACAAGGCAAATCCCCCCCGCGGGTTGTTTCTCGTGAGGTAAGGCTGCGGGCTTCATCGATTCGCTAGCGCGTCTTGAGTGACGTGAACCGATCATCGTCCTCAGCCGTCCCAACAGCATTCCGCAAGAGTGTTACCAAACGCGGGATGCCAAATGTGGAAATCCTGACATGTCGTTTTGTCAGTGAATGAGTGGTTCATGTGAACCGACGCCGAGTCACCGAAAGCCCCCACCGGGTTGAGGAGACGGCCCATAATTATGACGTAGATAGGTGCGCCAATTCTTGGAGAAGGGTGGCCCTACGAAGTCGTTCATCTGTCCTTCATCTAAAAGAAGCAAGAAACAGAGAGACGCGTCGTGGTGTGACTACGGGAGCTTGGAGAGAAAGACTGTCTCCTAGGAAACGTTTAGCCGTCTTTTGAGGAGCGAAAGCTTCCCCCCTTCAAAGCCCCGAATGGTATCTTGACGGGAACAGTTCCACCAGAACTAGATGCCCACAGAGTTTGAGCCTCTTGGCACCATTGGAAGTGCCTCAAATATCCATCAGAGGAATAAACGCGGTCTCGGAGATCCGAGATGTCGTAGCTGGGCACGTCGCCGTGCATCGCGAGGTTCTTCTCCACTGAGATTTGGCAGCCAGTACAGCACACGCCGTGCTGAACCTGGGTGCCTCCGGCGCCCAAGTCGACATATGGCAATGCCGTTGCGACCATGTAGCGGTAGATGGGTTTGGGGTTGCTCTTGGCCATCGGTTTTGTTGGTGTAAGCCACAAGCGTTGCTTGCATTCCGTTTCGGCCATTCCGAATGTGCCAGGAATGCTTCGAGCCACTGGGACGGGGCCGCCCACGTTTTTACACTTGCGGGCACGATAAACTCGAAGCTCGGGAGATAGCTGGAGACAGGGGAAGCAGCATCTCTGCAAAGTCGGAAGGAAGATGAAGCCCCCAAACTCTCCGCACAGCGGGCATTTTTCGATGCTTAAGACGGTTTGAATATCGGCTGGAGTGAAATGGGCCGCAATTCCAATTTTGTATAAGGCTAGTATCGCATCCATGGCGTGTTGCGTTGCAGCTTGGTATTCCGGAAGTGTGCTGACGACCTGGCGCGCGTGGCGGTTGGCCTGCCGAAAGGCAATAACCGAGGCGGCATCGAGGTAGCGAATGGTTTCGCAGTTGATTTCGCACGGCAGTCGGTCGAGGGTTCCTATAAATCGATCGAAACGCGCGCCGTAATGAGGAACGTATGAACGAGGATGACTGAGGACCAAAGCTGACGAGAGCGAGATTGTAGTCCCTTCGGTGGAATGTCACGACTTGGATGATTGCATTTCTGTCATCCGTGTCTCCGGCTGGATAAGGTTCGTTTGAGCGGGCTTGCGCCGGGAGGATCTTGCGCTCATCGACGGGTTGGTGAAGAATTGCCATCTAGGCGATAGCGAAGAGGGGGTTTCGGGCTATGACAAGTCCAGGTCGTGTTCACTGCCGTGCTCGAAAAATGGTGGCATCCCGTGCTGTGGAGATGTCAACCGGCATAATTTTCTTGTCTCTTTGGATGCCGAGCGAGGCAGGGTGTTGCTCATCGACTTTGAGCGCAGCCTTCAGTTTTCCTGCGCGGAGGACATGAGAGGCGGATGGCAAAAGAACTATAGAAGTTGCCTGAGCAACTGGCCGAGGAGACAGGTCGGGGCGGTGGCTTCATAATTGAGTCGAATGATGAAACTGATCCCGATGCTTGAGACCAAACTGAGATAGTTCCGTTGTTACAATGCAAATTCATCCCCGAACTCCGAGTTTGGGCCTGAGTGGGCCCCATAATAATTATTCTGTATTCAGTATATTAGGCAATCATGTCGCTACACCCTTGTCCTCATCACGGTAAATGCTTGCCTCGACAAACACATATCCACACCTCGACAACAAGTCGCTGCCGATTCCGTCACAACGACCGAGTGGTTATCCAACGAGCGTAGACGGTATCTAGCCATGGTAACCGCTGGCTCTAGATCACTTCCAATCCGTCTTGTCACATTCAACATTCGGTATGCCACCAAGAACCCCGGCCCCGGAGAAGAGCCATGGTCAGTCCGTTGCCCAAGGCTCTGCGCACAATTGAAGTTTATCACTTCCGGACACGACTCGGCCTTTGTATGTCTCCAGGAAGTCCTGTACTCTCAACTCGCCGATATCATAGCGCACCTAGGGACGTCATGGGGCTATATCAGTCAAGGACGGGAGGACGGCAAGCTGGCCGGAGAGCACTCCCCCATTCTCTTCCGACTGGATCGCTGGGTGTGTAAGCGCAGCAGCACATTCTGGCTGTCACCGACTCCGGATGTGCCATCAAAAGGATGGGATGCTGATTTGGAGCGAATCGTCACGATGGGCTCCTTCCGCCACAGGGAGATTGGGGTGGTTGTTGTGCTCATGAACACCCACTTTGATCACAGAGGGGAGGTTGCACGCGAGGAAAGCGCCCGCCTTCTCCTCAAGCTTGCCGGGACCTGGCCCGGAGAGGGTGCTTCTGCGGCTTCCCCTCCCGTGTTCCTCGGTGGCGACTTCAACAGCACTCCGACTGGGCGAGCATACAAGGTCCTGACCGAGCCGGGCTCGGGGATCAGAGATATCTCCAGCCTCGTGCCGGACGAGGCAAAGTACGGCAACCTGGAGATGACCTTCACGTCCTTTGGAAACGCAAACATCCCGCCGGCACGGATCGATTTCCTTTTTGTGCGGACCACTGGGGTGGAATGCCTTCGCTTCTCGACCTTCGGCATTCTCACCAACAGATTCGATGACGGAGTCTACATCTCAGACCATCGGCCCGTGGTTGCCGACGTGGAGGTCCCATTTTAGGTGGCCAAGTGTTGGCCAGAAGTCAGGTAGGCAGCAGGCTGCCCCCACCCACACCCACAGTCTCACCAAGATCGGTCCCATCTGGCCCACACACAGGCCAATTCCACTTACTCTGCATGCCAGGCATCCTCTGCACCTTCGATGCCGATCGATTTCGCACGGGCTGGAGCACGACAGTTGCAATTAGGTTGCCACTAAAGTACCTGTGTGCTTTTCTGAATCTGCTCTAAGCCGGAACAGGAGCGTATCGTTGATGTGGATTCAGTCTCTCTCGCTATGAGGCGAACTAACAATCGGTCTACGGGCGTTCCAAGAAAAGCACGATGGCATGTGTTACTACTGATGCGGAATCTGTATTGCGGCCTGCAGAGGACAGCTGATCGTAGTTCCGCTGAGATCTGTTGCCTACCCTTGCCCCCCTTTG
>MU856848.1:198789-234664 GCA_033296705.1 Chaetomidium leptoderma | reverse complement strand
GGGGGGGGGGGGGGGGGGGGGGGCGATCTGGCAGGCATTCCCGAGGCGCCTGCTAGTCGAGATGGGGCAAGATACCGGCCGGGGCAGGTCTCCAACATGGTCCAGGATGTGATTACACGCCTTTTCCTTAGCATTTTCTACTATGGCTTGTTTCCTTCAGGGTTGAACGAGACGAGGAGAAGAACATATGAGAACTTCCCCTTACTAATCTCCTCAACCTCGAAGAGGCTCCGTAGACACCCCGACCGGCTATCTTCGAGCAGCTCCCCAGCAGCTCGCGCGAGGATGCCAGATCTAGAGGCGCAACCGTACGTAGTACTGAGAGCTATGGGGGGGAGGGGTGGTGTTAGGTATCTCCATGTCCACCAAAAACCGATGGAGGAGGATTCGGGCTCCAGCACTTGAAAACAGCCCTGCCCCCTCTGCCGAGCGGGAAGAGACATCAGCAGTAGGTAGGGCCTTTCGGAATATCAGTGCGCGGGCTGGATGAGGAATGGCCCGTGGAGCAGAACCATGACCAGCAGCAGGAGGGATGGGGGTTCTGAATGGACGCGGAAAAGGGGGGCGCATCTCGCTGAACAGGCCAAGCGATGAGGAGGGGGGAGCGGACAGGACGGCACGCCCGTCCTCGGCCCCTCCTCCGTCCAATCCTGGTTCAGGCAACAGGGCCCCGGCTCGATGACCTTGTTCGGCCGAGGGAACAGGGGCATCTGATTAGCACCAGAATCCTCCGAGGGACTGTGGGCGAGCTGCCAGCGACCCGCAATTTTCTAGAAGACCGTTGGGTAATAAACGCACCGACGAAGGGCCCGCGTCTGCGAGAGAGGGGGGTAAAAAAAGTCGGTTGACGAAATTACCCTCGACCAGGGTCGACGACAACGAAACTGGCGCACCCCAGCAAGACTCGGCTGGCGGAGATGTGCGCCATCCACCCCTGTCCTTCCCCAAAGGGTGACACACGGCGAGAGGCAATATCAGAGCCGCTATAGATGGGTTCGACCGCCGTTGCGAAGGCTGCTTTGGATATCACAATTGGTAGGAGATTCGCAAACGAAATCACCAGCGACTCAAAAAGGCTGCCGCCACTTTGGTGTGCCGGAATATCGCCGGGATTCGGCCATGGTCCATCAGGCCTGCAGCGTCCAGGCTAGGCCGAAGGCCGGGCCTTCTCGCGGCAGAAAGAGGAAGCTGGGGCCGTTGTGGACCGAGGCAAGTCTCGAGTCTTCTCCGCGTGCACGACGCGCTCTGCGGCGCTGTGTGGCTCAAGCAGGAAGGACACACAAAGCGATCGGCGAATTATAATGGGTACAGCCTGACCTCTTTCTGTCGGTGTACGGCCGACTTATCAGTTTGTGTGCCTTGGAAAAGATGATGAGCGCGGCAAGAAGTGTTGAAGAGAAGTGGCGTCGACATGCTGTGGTTGAGACTTGAAGATTTGCGAATGCTGTCTCCCTGATCCCAGGCGGTTGGAGAGTGCAATGCTGCTTGCGGCTTGCCTGGTTATTACCGCTGCAACTCTGTCAATGATGTGCCCTCGCGCTGCGCTGCGATGCGATTGCCCCCGAATGCGGGCTTGCAGGTGGGAGTTGAGTTTCCATAAGCCGGGTAGGGAGCTAGGGGGCCCCCGGCCTGCAACGCCCGATCCGGTCGTAGCGCAGGGCAGGGAAGACGCGCTTCAGCATCCGGACGCCTCGAAGCTAGCGGCAGAAAATGCGGAGGGAAGAAGACGGCGCCGCTCAACGACATTCCCGAAAGGGAACTTTTGGTGCCTGGGCCCGCTCGCACAGCGACTCCGAGGAGCAGGCTGCACGCCCGGGCCGGGCACCACAAATCCACAAATCGACGTCGACCTCGAATCGAGCCGCCACTTGTTCGCAGGTGTGCCCAAGGTGTGGTGGCACGGCAGTCCCATCACCCCTCTGGAGATGGTGCAGACACGACAAGATGATGCGCAAACGCCTTGGTTCTCGACCTGACGTCGCCGTCAGCCGGCAGTCAGCCTCGAGTGCGTGATTTGCGCGTCTCTCTCTTGCTCAACACGGCCGCCGGCCAGCCTGACGAACTTGGTCACGCCACAACGGATGCAGGCCGTAGTTTGAATGGGCTGCTTGCTGCGTCCTGCACGGCCAGCACTACCTCGCCGTGATTGGACCAGGAAGACGGAACCAAGAGAGGGAATCGTCAACCCTCTCGGATGCTGTCGAACGACATGTTCCTTGCCGCATCGTGCATGTAGAGAGACGTGTGGAGGTGCAGGTCGACATCGTGGCAGGGCATGTGCTCCGCGCCATCGCGATATGTGTTGTGGGGCTCTCCTGAATACAAGGTAGGTACAACTCTAGACGAACTCCTCTACGAGGAAGCCGGAGGGCGACGGGCGTGATACCTCGGTTTCGATGCTTGTGTGGGGGGAAGACAGAGAAAAAGAAAAAAAGACTGGTACGAAAACATCGCACTCGCCGCCCTTGAACAGCAGAATCTGATCTCGCTCAGTCGCAAATCGGTGCTCCGGGACCACACGTGCAGCGTTGAGGTGTGCGATTCAATGAATTTTAAATTGCGCTGCAGACTGGGGAACGCAAGCTGTCGCTGTTTCTAAAAACGGATGACGGCGTGTGGGTGACAAGAGGGTGTGACTGCCGCCGCCACCGCCGCTCCAAAGCGGGCGCCCCTTCTCCAGCACTCTTATTACGAGACCTGAGGCAGGCAGGTAGGTACCTTACAAGTATGGATGCCCGTACCGCATAATCTCTCGAAAGTGGGAAATAGGTTGTGGGGCGGACAAGCCAGCTGCAGCCAATCCAACTACCCAGACAGACCAACCCCTGAGGCCATCACCACGTTACCCATACATTCTGGGTGGTTGGATTGGCTGCAGCTGGCTTGTTTGCCCCACAACCTATTTCCCACTTTCGAGAGATTATACGGTACTATAGTAGTTGCTTAGGGCACAGAATGTCAACATTTCTCCTGCCCCGAAAACCCCGAGAGCTCACAATTACTTTAATTTGTTCTTTCTCGGTTTTTCCCCATTTTTCGTCTTCATCTTCAACCTTTTTTCTGACAACTCACCTCACGGCTCACCACGGCACAACCGCCAATCCACAACCACAAGAAAAAACGACAACCCGCGGAAAGTGAGCGACACCCACAAAACATCCCTCGCCCTGGTTCACAAGAAGGTCCGGCTGCCCTTGCCCGCATGTAGCGGCGCTAGTGGTCGCTTGGCCTCCGGGATGGAGTGTGGCCAGGGCGGGTCCCGTCACACCAGGATTTAAACTTTCCACTCGTCTTTTCTCCTCTTGGTCCACCCTCCCTGCCCATGAGCCATGGTCACGCCCGCCCGGCTGTTACCGGTGGCTGTCCGTTGCAACTGCAACTGTGTCTGCGCTTGGGGTGCACAGGCGGACGTTGCAATCGCGATCGCATCGGGTCAAGTCAGGGGACTGGCGGATTTTGCGAGATCTGCCCAGGGCAGTTGCGGGTGCGACGTCTTTTCCGCATCTCTCAACGTTCACGCATCCGCCTGGCGCAGCCGGATCCTCCTGTTTTGTTGATGGACCAGTGGACCACCGAACTTCTCCGTGCCTCGACAAGCATCAAGGCTCGGTGAGAGAGAGACCACAGGGGCAGCTGACCGTGCGCGCCATGAAAACTCGTGTGCTGCAAGGGGGCATGCCACGTTCTCCGCAGGTCGCTCTCTCATCAATCGCTGTGTGGCATGTGCGAGCAGCGCTGGCCGTCGAGCACCAGCCAGCCGCCCGCCAGCCGCCCGGCGCGACATCGCGACACCCCTGTGTGTCTCATCTCGCGGGTTCGCAAAGTGACTTGCCGTCACACACGTGCCCAAGGAACGCAGGCCCCACGCCCCTCAGCCTGGCCGTCGAGGTTGATGAGGGTGTGGAATTGGCTCCGTTGATGCGAACAAGCTCAGTGTGGAGACCGGGCAGGGCGAGACGTCAGTCCCAAGAACCATTGCTTCGGACGACCTAACTGAACTGTAGCCATGTTGAGCCACGGTTACTCGGCTGACTTCCTGCTCGGTGCGGCAGTGTAACAACAAGGACTCAAGGCCATGACCCTGCGAGTACGAGGCTGAATAGTTAGGTACTTCGGGCTTCGTGCGCGACACAAGCTGTCAGACATCGACTTTTGCGGTTCCCCTCCTGAAGTGTGAACCGGGACTTCAGCGCGGCCCCCAGACTCAGCAGAATCATACCGAGATTGTCCGTTCGCCCTCGACCTTATCACAGCCGGTTTAAGGCTATATTTGCTGGCTAATATAGTGTGGTAACTGCACACCTCCCCTGCTCCTCGCCTGCTTGACACCTTTTTAGGTTGCAAAGCAGTCAACATGTCTTCGTGCTTCCCGTGGTGTGTCTGCCGCACACGATGCAAGTCGACCCTTTCCAGTACCAAGGACATGTTTGGGCTAATAGTTGACGCCGAAACCCAGGGATGGATTGTGTCATCCTACCTCATTGATGGGCGGGGGGTTGCAGCACACCCGGCTGTCAACTCTCGGCCTGCCGCCGCGTGCGCCGTTGGCGCCCGCCCCGCACACCCCAGCTACCCACCAGAGTTGCAAGATCGGCCGCCTAACTCTCCCTCTTCCCCAGGCCGATGGCGGGGGGTGGCATTGAAGGAAATCGGTTCTGCATTTGCTCATCTCTCTCCTGCTCCTACCGACACAGCTGCGGATCCAGAGACAGTTGAACATTGCGGTTTTCCGAGATACGAATACTCATCACGACCTCACTCGCCCCCAAGCCAAGGAGGCGACCACGGGAGCGGACGGTTGGCGGAGACGGTCAGTGAGACTGCAGCACCGAATCTCTCGGCTCGGGTGGATGATGGTCTAGGCTCCTTTCAGCAACGCCCTCCGGATTGCCGAATAAACGGAGATCCTCATCCCCACCTTTGCGGCGGCTTTCCCGTTTCTGTGCCGTGATGGAGGGCCAGGGCCACAAACTGGCGACCCTTTCCGCCGTGCAGGACCGAATCACCATGCACTCCGATCACCACACCCTGATGAACAAGCCAGAACGGAGGTTTCCTCCACCTCGAGCGCGCGGCAGCCGACGGGAAGTGCCAGCATCAAAATCAGGTTTGCCGTCTGTCTGCCTGCCATCGTCGGCCTGCTCAATGCTCTTCTGCTCTTCAGCAGCAGGGCCAGCAACCAAGTCACCGGAAGGCTTCCGGCTTGCTTCGACCCCGACAGTCGAGCCAGATTATTGGCTTCTTGCCGTCTGATGGCTACTTCCTGACGCAGATGCCGCACAGTTAGTTGCCAAACCTGCTTACCGTCCAATGGCTTTCTATCATCACCGTCATCGGCACCACTAGAGGTTCTTTACAAACTCGACCCGACAGCTCTCATTCCTCCCAGGCGGAAGAGGCGCAAGCATCAGCCACACCCCACTTTCCCAAGCTTTCCCGCTATCTGCTCAACCCGGATCATCAAATTGCGTACATCAGGGAGCCCATCCGGACGGTTGGGGCGATGTTGAAGGCCTTCTAAGAAAAGGAACACTCGATATTGGCCCGCGCCGGCCGTCTCTGCTTTCGATGGGGGAGGGGACGGGCTGCAGCCCTACTCATCTAAAAGCCCCAGCTGCCGACTTCATCACCAGCACCCCGGATCGCCGACTGCCCGACATCAATATAGCTGCTACGAATTTATGCCGTCGATCCTAGACTAATGTGTCTCGTAGAAATCGCGGAGAATAACAGAAACATTCTAAAGCATGGGTACGGGCTCCTGATGTCTCTCAAATATCAAAAACCTGGGAGTCTCTTTGATCGCGGATTTCAACTCGATATCCGCATGTACATACCCCGCGATCGGAAGCATACCTACATTGGCAGCCGAACTTGCAACGGGACGGCCGGCCGAGACATGGCGCCGTTTGATGAGGGGTAACTACCTATGGCGCGCATCCCTTCCAGCCTCCCGCCCAGAATCCCAGTTCAGTGCCGCAAGCTCGGACGGACGGTGACGGGTCAGCCAGCGAGTGTTCTGACAAGAGGCTTCCACGATTCCTCATCTGTGTCGAGGTTCACGTTCGACAAGTCTTTCACCCCAATATCCAGGGTTGCGGGTGGCTGATGCCCCCCTGCCGTGATAACGTTACTTGCGAGCTGGCAGTGGGTGCGGGAAGCCATCGGCGCCATGCAAAACTCCCTCGCGGGATGACACCCTGCCATTCGAATCCGGGGCGTCTGCCGCAGGCTATACAAGAGGGGCGCCGTTATGAAAGAGCTAGCGACTTTAGCCTGGAAGGGCCGATTCGACGGCACTGACAATTTCCCAGCCAATGACGACGGTCAATGGCCCAGCTGGAAAAACAAGGTGCGGCTGCGTGGATCGTGGCGCACGCGGTCGACTCAACCACCAGTCTCGCTGTTGCCTGCATCCTCCCCACGCCAGTGATTGGACTCGGCAGCCTCGCTTGCGCCCTCTCAGCGAGACTGTTGTTCATTTGCTTTTGTCGACACACAAGCCTTTCCGGGCAACCCACAACCACGCCGCGCCAATGAGTCCGGGGGGTTGCGTCTGGGCCGGAATGAGAAGGAAGAAACCCTGTCCTGTGCACGTCCAAGCTCGCCTGGCCCTAGTTTGCCGTGCATCCGAGGCAAGTTCGTCCAAACTCCATGTCAGACCCTTTGTTCGCGTTCCTGAATGACAAGCCCGAGCTTACCAGTCTCCGTCTAAACTCCTTTTGTCAACCGACGAGGTCCGATCCAAGGTGCCAAGGTGGACACTCCGAAGCTTACCCACGGTCGGTTGTAGACAGAAAGCTCTCTCTCGGGTCTGCCGAGACCGGACAACCGCTTGTTTGTGGGAAGTGAGCCTTTGCTTCCCTTCCGCTTATTTTCTCAGCGTCATGGCGACAATAGGCTCAATGTTGATGCCATGCATGGGACTCATTGGCAAGTGTCGACTGAAGTCTGGTTGAGAGATTGTGCAACCAAGCAGAAAGTCGTCTTGTCTCCTCCCCAAAACAGACAAGGGCTCTCCATAAAATGCGAGATGAGACAATGCTGACAAAAGCACCCGCTCAAAGACGGCATTTTCTAGCTCCACAACCCTTTGCGCATGGGTTTCCATGTTCTCTATACCATGCACCAGAACTTTGACTTTGGACAAAGGGGTGCCTCGCCTGCCTCATCAGAGACACGTCGCTTAACGTTATGTAGTTAAAGCGGATCATGGGGAGACAATTTCGGCACTGATCCGAGAATCGTAAGGGCCCCATCCTCTCCCCACTGCCATTGAAACACTGTCATCACAGGATCGTCGGAATGTCATCATCGAATGTCTTACAGTTTTCAACGGCCAACAGGCCCCGCAAGCGTGTCTATTGTTGAGTTTGAAACATTCGCAACGCTCGAAACACTCGAAACACTTGCGACGATGGTGAGGATCACTGCCTGTTTGTTTCTCGAACCCCCTTGTCCTTGCTGTCGTCTTCCATTTGCGGAGACGACGCTGGACAAAACGCTACGCTAGCCTTAATCCCATGCCGAATGAGACGTTCTTCTTGGTTGGCGACGTTGCAGCGCAAGGGACGGACGGGCAAAACTGTCAAGGCACAACAGCCCGCAAGCGGCGTCCCCTGCAGCCTGGGAAGCCCATGTCTTTTGACAGCGCCAGACGCAGGCGAGGAAAGCTTGGCCAAACGGGGGCCATTTCAATGCCCGCGCGACTCAAGATCCGCATAAGGGTTCTTTCCCTCATCATGGCCGTCATCCCTTTTCGAACGTCAACTCCGAGAAGATATGGACCAGCTCGACAAGACAAGAAGGGCAAGGAGGAGAAAAAAACAAAAGGAGTCATGGCACTGGAGATCGCACCCACTCGCTCTCCTCCCCCCGGGCCGAATGTACCCATGGATCCGAACCAAGGGGCCCTGTGCTTGCGAAAACAAGTACCGAAAGGGCACCCATGATGGATCCAGGCCCCATGTCCGGGTCCCAGTTACGCCCTCGGCCGCATCTGGAAGCGTCAAGTGACGACCTGGGACAGGCTTGTTGACAATCACACACCGACAAAAGGAAATCGAGGTGAGAAGGGCCTGTCCCCGAACCTTGGTACCGGCGAATTATTGAGAGAAACCGAAAGTGACTGGATGAATTGGGCAGGGGGGCCTTGTTCGTCCGCCTCGCCTCGCCTCGAGGCTGACCACTATCACAGGATACCGCCAGCCATCCAGCCCAGTCTGGCTCGGTCTAGCTCGACTGTGAAAGATATCGCCGTCAGTTCACCCGGCCGGCATGGAGGGTTGATCTCTGTTTGTAGAGTTACATACAGACTGGGCCATCGCACGATCTGCGGGGAGTGTCGCAACCCCTCGGATACAACCCAAGCATGCAACCAACAGCACAGCACCCTCCTCCATTCCTCTCTCCCAGTCCTACTGGCTGACCAGGGGGTGTTATCTTCCGAAATCAGGAGCCGGAATTATCAACCAGCGACCAGACAGTGCCGCGACAGGGGGAACGGATCGCAAGCGAGGCGAAAAGCATCAGACACGCGAGCTTGGTTGTCTCTATCTCTTTCGTCAGCCAACACGCCCCCAAAGCCAGTGAGTGAGTGAGTGGGCGGTTGCGCGGCGCCCAATTGCGCCTGACTTTGCATGCATGGCACTGCATCGCAAGTCAACGGCAAAGCCAAATCCGGCGTCCTCCTCCTTCTCCTCGTCTCCTGAGGACTGTCACTTCTCAGTGGAGGACATCCGGGAAATATGCACGACTCGGCATGTAACTGATATTAACTGGTGCTCTATTATAAGGGCTGGCGTAGGGGGGGGGGGGGTGGCGCGCTCAACAAGAGTCAAAGCAA
This sequence comes from Chaetomidium leptoderma, assembly GCA_033296705.1. Taxonomy (NCBI): domain Eukaryota; kingdom Fungi; phylum Ascomycota; class Sordariomycetes; order Sordariales; family Chaetomiaceae; genus Chaetomidium; species Chaetomidium leptoderma. The sequence continues at coordinate 225,819 of MU856848.1, read as the reverse complement.
GGAAGGGAAGGGCGGTGGGTGAGGCCCCCGTTCCTCCGCTGCCCCTGTTCTCCATCGCCACTGCAACTCTACCGTTTGCTCTCGGATGGATGGGGCAAGACGCGAACCAAGAACAGCAGGTGCCCTGTTTCTGGGCGGTGGGGAGAATCCGAAAGGGGCAACCGACCTCCTGCGTGTACAGATTAAATCGAGGGTCAGTGGGCGGGTCGTCCGTTCGACTGAGGAGGCCGAACTTACCCCGTCCGCGTCGACCTCCCATGTGCTGCTCTGGTTCTGTCTGTCTGGGTGGGATGGATGGATGGATGGTGGGGAGGAGCAAAGTGTGGAACCGGCTGCGTAGGTGGCTCAGGGCGGATGGAACGGTGGAGGAGACGGTGGTATCGCGAACCTGCTTCTCCGTCCATCTGTCTTGGCTGGCTGGCTCGCTGGCTGGCTGTGTCTTTGATCCGGTTCGGGTCGACTCAGTACCGATCCATCACCTGAGGGGGGCGTGATTAACTGGCTGGCTGGCCCAGAACAGCCCATCAACTCGCAGGCTTGCGCCAGGTGAGTGGCGGGAGGTGGGAGGCAACGAGCAAGCACGGAGTCTAGGCGACCAAATTCACTTCCATCTATCCTCAGACAGAGAGGACGTCTTTTCGGTGTCCAAGGCGAAGGAAACCATCCCCGTAGAACAAAACAAGCAAGCCACAACCCAGATCAGCGGGCAGAAGAAGCACAGTGGCAGCGCAGCACAGCAGCCTACTGCGGTAGGGCGCCACCCACTGATCATTTATCCCCTCGTGGGGGAACGTCAATGTCACCCAGCCATTGCCAGGCGAGGTTTAATATTCTCCGACTGTCTCCTTTGGGAACAGGGTCACTCAAGACGAGAGCAGGGCGATGCAGAATTTGCCATATCCAGACTTGCGAGTAAACCACCACGACAGACCTTGTTGAGACGATCTAACGGGCTATGTATGTACATACAATCCGCACGCAGGCGAACAACTAGGTATGTACTGTTAGTTCATCCTGAACAGAGAGGACGACCTGTCCCCTTTCCACCAAGTATATAAAACGCAAACCAAAGCAGGGCGCGCGTGCGGGACAAGTGTGATCCGTGGGATCAACCCGGGTGTTGTTGACATGGCCTATACTATATCAACCGGCGCTTGGAACCCAAAAGGAGTCGTCTGCAGGTTCGTGCGTTACCGAGGTAGGCAGGGCAGTATGCAACATCCGAATACGTGATATGCCATCATATGCCCCTTGCTTCCTGCCGCGCGTGCTGTTTACCCTACATACCCTGCCCTGCCATGCTCGGTCACGCTGCGCTGTGATCATATATCTCTACATGTACATACATACCCAACGTTGGTAGCAACTGCATATATATATATTACAGCACCGACATTCACCCACATGGAACCTGCAGGGCCCCCAAGCCAAGCAAGAAGGGAGAAAAGGGGGTTTAGGTAGTAGCAGCTCAGGAACAGATCAGACAGACAGACAAGAAGACCACGTTGCGCAGTTGCGTCGGGCAAAGGGGAGCAGTGAAAAATGGCACGGTAGGTATCTAATCGTTGTGGGTTCCATTAATTCATCGATCAGATCAGACCGAATACAACTGGCTGTATTCTGAGTGTATGTGATATCTGGAAAAATACATGTCTCTCTAGCTCTCTTGTCTCATCAATCCAGGGGGGGGTATCTTGGGGGGTGGTAGTAGGTAAGGAGTAGGAAAAAGTAAAAGGTTCGTAGCGCCATTAAAAAGCAAACCAGATATCCAAGATCTAGATGTCAGCGTCGGAATCCTCCTCAAAGAGGATATCCTCCTCGTCGTTGAGCGCGAGCTGCACGAACTGCCTCACCCACTCCTGGTGGGCCGGGGCTAGCTCGTCGTCGTCGTCCCTAATCCCGATGTGGTCCGCGCGGTTGAGGTTGAGGTTGGGACGCTGGGCGCGCTCGCCGTGATTTGCTGGGTTATTGTTATTTTGCCGGTAGGCAGGACCTCCGCCGACGCCACCTCGTCCGCGCCCCCTTTGCTGTCCGCCTCTCTGCGCTCCTGCTCCTGCTCCTGCTCCTGCTCCTGGCCCCCGAGCGGCTTGTTGTTGTTGGGGCCCTCCCCCTCGTGCTGGGCCCTGGTAATTCCGGGCTGGTCTCGCTACTCCCCCGCCTCGACCTGCGCCTGGTGCTGGCGGCGCAGCGGCCTGGGGCGCTGCCACTGGCTGTCGACCACGAGGTCCGCCGCGCCCAGGCGCCGCTGGTTGGTTGGCAGCAATCCGAAGAACCAGCGGGCCCTCACGCGCGATGCCGACTTGCCCGCCATCGGCATATGCCTCTTGGTGTTGCGCTGCGGCCGCATGCCTAGCAGCGTGAGCTTCTTCCTCCTCCTCAGGCTCTTCGATCTCGGGGATGAGCTCCTGTAGAGGGATAGCTGGAGGGGGCCCTTGACCGGCGGCGGCGCCGTGGCCTCCCGCGAAACCGAGGCCGACGTCGTCGCCGTCTCCCATCTCCAGCTCCCACAGGCGCATATAACAGCCGGTAACGCGCCCGTCAGGCGCCTCGTTGAAGTGCTGATAGGGGTTTCCGGGGTCGAGCCAGGCAGAGCAGAGGTAGCAAAAGTGCGACTGGCAGCGATAGCAAATCATATGATTGCAACCGTGCGTCTTCTGCGCCGGCACTCCACACGTAGGGCACGGCGTGGTGTGCACCCTCATGTACTCGAGCGAAGCCAGTTCCTCGGGGGTGAAATCCAGCTTGTCGCGACGTGGGAGGCAGCGGAAGAACTCGCCGTGCCATGACTGGTGGCAGCGGCTGCAGAAGGCAAAGCTGCATTCCTCGCAGATGGCTAGTAAGTCGTCGGCTGGTTTGTAGGGCTTGGATTTGCCCTCGTCTTCTAGACCGTCGTCGTCGTCGTCGTCATCGTCGTTTTCAGAGGCTGACTCGTCGAGCGCTTCAGCCAGCTCCAAGCCCTGGGGCTTCCTGTGCTTCTTGGACCTTGCGGCGCCATTGCACCACTGCCGCGGGCAATAGATTGTGTTCTTGTCGGACTCGAGTTCGGTCTTGTACTTGAGCGTCACGTAGCGTTTGACTACCTCCTGGTCGAGGGGGATCTGCAACAGCTCGCTGGGGTTGATCAAGGTTCTAGGCTTCTTGCGTTTCCCGCCCGCCGGAGATGTCGCTTTTGCGCGCTCTCTCGCGCAATTGGGTGCCAGGCATCTTACTGTCGAAATATCTCCTTCCTTGATGGCATTATTGTAAAAGTCCTGTAAGCACGCGACACAGAAGACGTGCCCACAGTCCAGCATCCGATGGCAGACGGTGCCTTTCTTTGGTTCTAGTTACAAGGTTAGTACATGTCGGCACGAGTTCAGAACAAATGACGGCGTCAGATGGAGGGTTCAGGGGTTCAGGGGTTCACAAAGACAAGCCGTAAGTCCCCAGCCCGGCACCGTCCATCTCAACAAAGTCGATTCAAAACAAAGACGGCACGACATACCTAAACAGACCCCACAATCAAAAGTCTCCTTCTCAAACGCCGCCCTCCGCGCCGTGATATCGTAGTCCAGAATGGCAATCTTATGCCTCGGGTCAACCTCGAGCGAGCCCTTGTCGTCCACGAGCCCAAAGACATTGTCGGCGGCCTGCTGCACATGGTCGATGTACGTGAAGCCGACGATATCCCGCCCCATCTCTTCCCACAGCCTGGACGCATCGCCTTCCAGCTGCTTGACCGTCTCGACGGGGAGCCATGGGGGGTTGGTCGAGATGGTGATCGACGGTGGCTGCTCGGCGGGGTATTGCGGGCCCAGCGTAATCTCGAGATGCACCGAGGGCAGGTGTGCTAGCTCATGGGAGTCGACGGCACCCTGCTGGCCCGAGCCGGGTATACCGGCGCCGTTTGGGCCGCCGTTGGCGCCTGGGGGTAGGGCATCGTCAGCGGCCGCTGGGAAGAAGACGGTGACGGTTTTCGATGGGTTGACGGGTACGTCGAGGGCGATGGTGTAGGGGTCGTCCGGGCGCAGCTGCTGGATCTCGGGATAGATGGCAGAGAGAGAGCTGAGCTCGACGTCGCGCGGGTTGTCGAGATCGTCGGCCATTTGCTTCCCCCGTGACCGTCTGCTCGGCTGTTCCGTTCGTTTCCCCAAGGCCGAGCCGGTGTGGTGCCGGTTGCGCGTTGCTACCTCCCTTGGTGAGTCTGACGCAGCGACGTAGAAGTTGTATCAGAGGTTGCCATGCGCCAAGTGAAGTAGGAGTCGTCGTCGCCCCAAGCCGTGGGGATTTTGCGCTTCGGTGGGTTCTCGAAATGGCCGATTAGGCACTGACTGCTGCACGCTCTCGCCCCGCTTGAGTCCGGTTATTGATATTTGTCAGACGGGCCTGAAGGAGCAGCGCTGTGGTTTGAAATTCTGCAATGTCATGGCGGCATCTTCTCGGGCTGAAGAACTGGAGCCAGGGCCGAGGGGCAAAACCACTCGTTCGCGCTTCCCAAGTGCAGACGGTCATCGAGTCCATCGATTTTCGAGACCGGGCACCGATGACTCGTCCGGCCGCTGAACAACAACCTGGCAGCTCCGCATGGGCCCACCGTGCACCGCAGGCTGCAATTTATGGGGCCGCTTCAGGGCGGGCTGAGCCGATTGGCCGCTGGAAGCAAGCCCACTGCCGCCAAGGCCCAGCACTGACTTGCCTTGCCCAGCTTGTTCCAGGTGCAAGTTGGACACATCAGCTCGCGACGACATCTTCCAGCACACAAAGTCGCGATCCTGGCCGAGGGCGGAGAAACCCCAAAACCAGCAATGCGGTAATCAATCAACGACGCCTACCTACCTCAAACCGACCCCCTCCTTCCAACCCTCGAGCGCAGCGCATCCCTCCGAGCCAACACTCCGAACCCGCAACCATGGCCGACGACAACATAACCCCCCTCGCCTCCCTCTCCCTCACCCACGTCTACTACGTTCGTTCTATTCCCCCAATAAACCATGCTAAATTCATGCTAACCCATAAACCACCCCCCAAAAACAGAACCCCGACGACCCCCTATCCTACCTCTGCGCCTTCCTCTCCCTCCTCCCCCAGGCCCTCTGCGTCGTGTACGCGACACTCCTCTGGTCGACGCGCGAGGCCGAGGTGCTGCTCATGTTTGCGGGCCAGCTGGCGTGCGAGGCCGTCAACTTTGCGCTCAAGCGGCTGATCAAGGAGGAGCGGCCGCCGAGGTTCTCTCTTAGTGGTAGTGGGAGTGGTAGTAATGGGGCGGGGGAGGTGGTCAAGGGCTACGGCATGCCCAGCTCGCACGCGCAGTTTGCTGTGTTTTGGGCTGTGGCGGTGAGCTTGTTTTTGCTGGTTCGCCATCGGCCGCCGCGGGCGCGGCAGGCGGTTGCTGCTGTTGCTGCCTCTGCTGCTGCTGTGGGTGTTGTTGCGGGGGGTGATAGGGGAGCTGATGGGCTCCGCCGGGCGGACAGACTTGGCCGGTTCACGGCGGTCAACGCGTCGATCGAGGCCTTCTCGCACGCGCCGTGGACGCTGGCGCAGCGTGCCGTCGTGAGCGCGTGCGCGCTGCTGGTCGCCGGGCTGGTCGCCTGGAGCCGCGTGTATCTGGGCTATCACACGGTGCGACAGGTGCTGGCGGGGTGTGCGGCCGGGGCGGGATGCGCGGCCGCGTGGTTTGCGGTCACATATCTCCTGAGAGAGACGGGGATGCTGGCGTGGGGGTTGGAGCTGCCGCTCGCTCGGTGGTTTCGCGTGAGGGACTTGGTAGTGGTGGAGGATTTATGTCAGGCTGGGTGGGAAAAGTGGGAAGAGAGGCGGAGGGTGGCGTTGGAGAGTGAACGGGAGAAGGAGAGCGTAAAGGGGAGGAAGACGCAGTGACGGGTCATGGGATTTAAGAAGAATAAAGGCGATATATGATGGCATTCGATTATATACATGTGATCGAGGGCAAGTACAGGTACTCTACTGTTCTTGGAACGTCTCGCTTTGAGCAATTTCCTATGATATACATGCAAGTCCGCTTTCCGTCTTACACTCAAGTTTGCTAACCTCATCCAGACCATCGATCCCACACCCGTCTAGTCCTACAATTTATCTTGGGGGCTACCGATACACTCCACCGTTGTTGTCATACTGAAAACCCGTACCTCCGTTGGTACCCCTCTGTGGGTAGTTCTCCATCGGGAGGCTATCCCCGCCGTCTCCGTACGGCGACTCGTACTTGTTCGTGCCGTTGCCCAGGCCGCCATACCCGGCGCTGCTACCCACACGGGTCTGCTCAGTCGCATAGCTATGGCGCATGTCGTCCGGTGTGGTGTGCACTGGCAGGGTATTGGGGTTCTGGCTCTTGTCTGCGACAGTGCGCTTACGGCCAAGGCCAAAGAAGTTGAATCGCGCACGGCCGCCGGAGCCCTCGGTGTAGTCGTTCGCCGGGGAAGGTCCAAAGCGCTTCTCCTTGCGGTGGTGGCGGACGAGGGCCAGGCTGAGGAAAGGCGATAGGGCGAAGAAAATGCTGTGGATTATCAATCATGTCAGTTCTACGCATGGGTGAGAGATGGAGATGGAAATGAAAAAAAGCAGGTAACTTACACGGCAACAATCGAAACCGCCAAGCAGGCCGTTTCCATCTTGCACGCCTGCCTCAGGCTCGGCAGCGCCGTAAATCCGCCACTGCCATTGTCCACCACATTGGTGTCCGCATTGCCCCTGCCAAACGCCGTGTCGACTTCCCCGCTGCAGGACGACGCCCCGCCGCGGTTGACGGCCGCGATATAGATGAAGCCACCGATGAAGCCCACGTCGAGGACCATCATGACAAAGGACGGGAACGAGCGGCCGGGGATGCAACAGGCCATGAGCAGCGCGAGGATGGTGTATAGGACGCCGGCGCCTGCGATGCCCTCGACGGCCCGCACCCAAACGCCGATGGGCATGTCATGGTTGTGCAAAGTTGCGAGAAAGTAGGAGAAGAGCGCGAGCACGATAGACGCGCAGCAGAATTGGATGGCGCGGAGAAATAATTGTGTGCCCTTCAGGGCGATGCCTTTGGCCGCGCCCATGGTGTTGATGGGGGTTTGTTTTCTCTGTGGATGTTTGTTTCGAGGTTTCAAATATTTGAAAGGCTGTGTGGGCAGTCGAGGTTATTATGTTATCTGGTTGTTGTCTGAGAGTGCAGTTGGGAGAAGTCGATGATAAGTCCCTTATGCCACAAGCAGGGCATTTCAGGGCAGTTGGCTGTTTTGGATGGAGAGAAAGGAAAGTGGTCGAGTTGCGTTTGGGAGTGAAACAAACGAATCCCCCACGTCACAGAGAAAGAAAGAGGCACCACTGGCACATGAGATGTGGAGGGCCCAAAGCACCGGCCGAACCCCCCGGGGTCGAGCAACGGCTTGCGGCAATGCGGCCTGTTGCATCACTGTAAAAGGGCCATGACTTGACCGTCAGAGACCGGGTTCAAAGGGCCCAGAAGGGGCCCACAGCTGCTCCGAGAGCATTGCGATGTGCGCTTGTTTCTCACTCGAACCCAATCATAATGTCGCATTTCCACAAGTGTGTGGACGATCGCAGATCCGATCGCTGAAACGCTGTCGTTTCCGTGTGCTTCCGGTCTCTGGATGACGAATCCGTCTCCATCGTTTCTTACACAGTAACGTCATTCGTGGCGACGGTTTTGGTGGGGTGACGTGCAAGCCACAGCCGGCTTGCTTGGCATGGCACAGCCATGTGGCGCAGTCTAGAGAGGACGACGACGACGACTCCTCGGACAAGCTCGGGGAGAAAGTATTTGGGCAATCAACTGTCTTTGACGTTGGGTCTTTTGTATGATACTTAAGGTATATCATACCGAGCTCGTGTCTAGGTAACTGGGTTGACCGTCGAGTCTCGGAGCGGATCTCAAAGTAACACCCCAGGAAGGTGTCTAAGGTAGATGCCTCGTCCCTGCCCCGTCTGTTTGCTACCGGGAAACGGACCAGGCAACACCCACCCAGTCCTTGAATGAGCTTCCTGCTCGCTGCCGTCAACAAACAACACCTCTCTGGTGTATCGGTTAACATAGCGGATTCTCATTGCAAGCATTCCGTTGCGCGGGGTTCGACTCCCCGGAGGGGTAGCTTTTTGCCTTACTATACCTCTATCTCTCTACTAATTCTCGGAATTACCCTAACACCAGCCCAGTTTTGGTTCCCCAGTGGCAGTATCAAAATAGGTATCGTCCCCTTGATACTGGAGAGCGGAGGCAGCCGCCTTCCAGAGCACAGGTGCTGTGCCCGTCCAAGCCAATTATTCACTTGGTCTAGTGTCTGCAGTGCACCCCCAATCCCCAATAAAAATATATGCGCTAGGTTGGCATCTACCTGATCTAGGAGTTTCCCGGTGCACCACAGCGAAGTGCACTACAGGTTACATATATGCGAGTTAGATGCGCAGGATAGCCTGGGATATGGGAGAGATCCACCGCTAACTTGCGTCAGGTACTGTACCTTGCAGGACGACGGTGATGAGACCCGACCCCGAGCCGACTCGCGGCTGAGGAACGTCCGGGCGCACAGCCTATGACGTGCTGCCCTGCGCAAGCCGGGGAGCCAAGTCCATGGCCGCATTTGTGAGTCTGGTTCCCTTCCAAGGTCGCGGCCCGGTCAGCGTCGCACAAGCATTCCATTTCTCAACCACTAGCACGACTACTAGTAGCACGACAGTTGTGGGGCCTGGGTAAAATCCAAATTCCGCTCCGCTCCCATGATCCTCTGGAATCCTCTCCGCGAGAACCCGGAAAAGCTTCAATTCGAGACATGTCTCGAGCAACAAAACATGGAAACCCCAAATCCCCGGACGGAGCGGCGCGACTGCCACGTGGGATCCGGACAGGGTAAAAAAGGCCAAGACCTTGAACCCAAGATCGGATACGACTGCGGCATGAGGAGATCGGCGCCGACCAGGCCAGGGAGTGAGAGCCTGAGAGGGATCGAGGTAACCCCTCCCTCTGTGGCACTTGGGATGCAACCCGACCCCAACAAAACAACATGCAGACACGAGAAGTGGTAGAATACTCGCTGTGGTTGGCAACCTGCCAACGTGCAATGCTGATCCACCCTCGAACCGTGCATTGTGCATCTCCACCGGATGCCCGGCGCTCGCGGACAAGAGAAATGGCATGATTTGTCGACCAGTGAAGCCCCGTTGACGTGGCTTGTCTTGTTACCCACAGCACCCGCAGCCCAGAGCGCTCGGCGCGTTCAATAGCAACAGGGCCAGGCGAGTTATTTGCCAATGCCTAGACACGCCAGAGCCAGCTCCACAGCGCGCGAACAACCCACCGAAAAGGGCGAGATGCGGCTGGAAGCCAGAATCGATAAGCTGGCGCCCAGGCCAATCAGACGAACTGCTTTTCAGTCGAGGATGCGCTTGGTGTCCCTGGGACCGGAAAGCCCAAGCCGAGACCCCTGCGGAAATACGAGCGTGGCTCGAGCGTGGACGCAAGGGAGTCACATCGTCCCCTGTATCCAATGCCGCCGAGACTTCATGGCTGAATGGCTGAGCTGGGGGACAAGCCCCGGGGGCCAGGGGACATGATGAGAAAACACATCACCGCCCAACATGCGCGTGTCTGGGCGCCACCTGCGATAGCCTTCTACTCTCGTTTTCTCTGGCTTCAGCAGTTCTGCGGTGCTCCGTCGATTCGTTCCTCCGGGGTAGTAAGGATCCGTATATTGCTCAGATCACCCCCATACCGCTCGGGTTGGGTGTCGCGCCATCGGGTTCTGTCCACTCGTTTCGGTGTCCCCTTATTAACGACTCATCGCCTATCCCGTAATCTAATGTTTTGAATCCTCGCCCAACATGAGAACGAAAAGGCCTGTCTTTGCCGGTCTGCTGTCCCTCGCAGCCCAGACCGGCAGGGCCGATCCGACATGGCCCGCTGCCACGGACCACATGGAGGAGATCGTCTACCAGCTCCAGGGGGTCCGGGGGAGTCTGTTCAACGACATCATCACGCCTTGCAACAATGAAGCCGCTGGTCCTGGCCGCGTGACGGCCAGCGAGTGGCTGCGCGTTGGTTTCCAGTACGTGTTGTGGCTGTACTGTGCAAAGATAGCTTGACGGCTGCTGACTCTGGGATCAGTGACATGTCACCGCACAACCGCTACTTCGGCACCGGTGGTGTCGACGGCTCACTACAGTTTGAGCTTACCAACGGCGAGAACACGGGTCCCGGCCACGCCACGACGCTCCAGTTCTACGCCAACTACTTGACCGCGCAGTCTAGCTTGGCCGACTTGATCGCCGCCGGAGTGTACGCCTCGGTCCGCTCCTGCGGCGGCCCCGTCATCCCCCTGAGAATGGGGCGCAAAGATGCCACCTCGGCCGGCAGCGCTGGTGTCCCGCAGCCCCAGAACTCGGTCGCCACCTTCCGGCAGCAGTTTGACCGCATGGGCTTTACTGCCACCGAGATGATCCAGTTGGTCGCTTGCGGCCACACGCTCGGCTCCGTCCACAGTACCGAGTTCCCCCAGATCGTCCCTGCCTCTGTTGGGCAGGTTCCTTTCGATACGAGCAACGCCGTCTACGACAACAAGGTTGCCGCGGAATATGCTTCCGGCACCACGAACAACCCACTTGTTGGCGGTCCGGCTGTCGCCGCCGGCCGGCACTCTGATTTCAAGGTCTTCAGTTCGGACGGAAATGCCACCATCAACACCATGTCCAACCCAACTGCCTTCCGCAACACTTGCCAGGCCATGCTTCAGAAGATGATTGAGGTTGTTCCCGATGGCGTCACTCTTACCGCCGAAGCCATCGCGCCCTATGCTGTCAAGCCGATTGATATGCAACTGACCCTGAACACGGGCGGCACCACCTTCCTCTTGTCTGGCTCCATCAGAGTCAGGACCACGGAGCTGCCTGCCAGCTCTATCCAGAACGTTGTTCTTACCTGGAAGGACAGGGATGGCGGGAACAGCTGCGGATCGTCCGCCACTTGCTCCACGACGGCCACGCTGCAGGGTGTGGCCACCGGTTTTGACGATACCTTTGGCGTATGTATCAATCACGTCTTGAAACCCAAAGCTTGGCCGCCAGCGCTAACAGCCCTACCAGTTCTTCCCCATCCAGGCAACGATTCCGGCCGCGTCTGGTATCTCATCGTTCACTCTCGCTGTGAAGCTCAATGATGGGTCGAGCCAAACGTATGACAACAATGGAAACTCGTACCCCATGCCCGACGCTGTCGTCCTGCAAAAGACCCAAAGCTGTCTGCTCCAAGGCCCCGGCTCTCTCACTGTTTCCGCCCTGGTAAGTTTGATGCATGTCAGCAACGAGCAGCGATACTGACCATGCGACAGGTCCGCAACGACATTGTTGGCCTCCCGATGAACTTGGGTATCTCGTATCTGACTCCCCGTAACACGGCCGACAACAACCCGGTTCCGGCCCTGAACGAGGCCTCGGTCCCGATGGCCGAGGGCGAGTGTGTGGGACAGTATACCTTTTACTCGGCCAGCTTCACCATCCCCGGCGGCCTCAGCTACAATGCCAGGATCAGCGTGACCGCTGGCTCGGGTGCTTCCGCCTACACCGACGACTTTAACAAGGCCAGCGATCTGTCGGGCACTTGCGGCGAATTCGCCGGAGGCGCCACTTGCGCCAACGTCACCGCTCCGTCTACCTCCACTGTTCCGTCGTCAACCACCTCCGTTCCGGGTTCCACCACGACCAGCGTTCCGGCCACCACCACCACTGCGGCCCCGACGCCCGCCGTCAAGCCTACTGTCGGCGGCTACGTGTTTGTCGACTGCTGGACCGAGGGCACGGGCGCGCGGGCCCTTGGTGGTGCTGCATTCGCATACGACGAGATGACCCTGGAGTCCTGCATGACCAACTGCACTGGCTTTGACTACTGGGCCACCGAGTACGGCAGGGAATGCTACTGCGGCAACAGCCTTCACTCCAGCAGCACCGAGGCCCCCGCTGCGGATTGCAACATGGTCTGCGGTGGTGACCCGAGTGAATTCTGCGGCGCCGGAAACCGCCTTGAGCTGTACTCGACGACTGCGACTCGCACATCTTCTGCCACTCCCACACCCACGGCAACCCTCGCCGTCAAGCCTACCGTAGGCGATTACACATTTGTCGGATGCCAGACCGAGGCCACGGCCGGTCGGGCGCTCTCTGGGAAGGGATACGCTGATGACGCGATGACGCTGGAGTTGTGCGCAACATACTGCAGCGGCTTCACCTACTTTGGCACCGAGTACGGCCGTGAATGTGAGTGACCTTGACCCCGAACCCCTCCTCCTCCTCCTCCCGTGGAATGAGCATGACTAACATGCGTGACAGGCTACTGCGGCAACAGCCTCAACGCCGGCAGTGTGTCGGCCCCTGTGACCGAGTGCAGCATGGTGTGCGGCGGCGACGCGGCCGAATACTGCGGCGCTGGCGACCGTCTGGAGCTCTACAGACTGACGAGCTCCTCCTCCACAACTGACCCGTCTTCGGAAGGTGAGACGGCATAACCCGACCCAACAAACAAAAAAAAAAAAGCCAACCCCCACATGAATTCCTAATAACGTTTCATCTCTCAAAGCCACCACCCCCCCAACCTCCACCACCACCACCACCACCGCTCCCACCCCAACCGGCACCCTCACCCGGGTCCCCACCGTCTCCCCTTACACCCACGCCGGCTGCTGGACCGAAGTCGCGGCCGGCCGCGCCCTGGACGCCAAGACGTACGCGTCGGGCGACGCCATGACGCTCGAGAGCTGCGCGGCCTTTTGCGCCGGGTACAGGTACTTTGGCACCCAGTACGCGGCCGAGTGCTACTGCGGCAACGCGCTCAGCGCCCTGTCGACCGAGGCGCCGGCCCTCGCCGACTGCGCCATGCCCTGCTCCGGCAACGCTTTTCAGTATTGCGGCGGGCCCAACCGCATCGAGCTGTACGAGAATTACGACGCTGTCGTCACCGTGCCCGTGCCCGGGGGCGGGGGCGGCGCGCCCCCCACCCAGCCTGCGACGGTGGCTGGCGGCGGTGGTTGGGGCTTTTACGGGTGCATGACCGAGGCCACGGGCGTGCGGGCGCTCGGGGCCGAGGCGCCGCTTGCCGTGGATGATTTGACGCTGGAGAGCTGTGCGGCGTTTTGTGAGGGCTATCAGTACTTTGGTGCCGAGTATGGTAGGGAGTGCTACTGCGGGAATGGGTTTGGGGAGGGCTCTGTGGAGGCGTCGGCCGCGGACTGCTCCATGGCTTGTGCTGGTGATGCGACTGAGCTCTGTGGGAATGGGAATAGGCTGAGTGTCTACTCCAAGGTCGCGTCGACGGGGGGTATTTAATGAGTTTCGTTGTATATATCGACTGGTTTCTTGGCTGAGATTTTTGGATCGTACAGACTACCTCGCGGTTAGTTATGTGGCTTGGGGGGATCTAAATTTGATGACACATGTACTTGTACATCGTGACCGAACTATTTCTACCCTCGATTTCGAACCTGCCAGCTTGCGGTCGTATTGAGTCATGGACAGACAAGTGATGGAAGCAAAGAACGCATCAAGGTTCTGAATGATACAGACCGAGTCTCGCGTCTCTTAAGGCTCGGCCCCTCTATCCGATGCCATTTAACACCAAGTTCCCCTACCAACTAATTGGCATGGCCCCAAGCGTGATGGTAAAGGGGCGTTTGTCTCCTACAAGTCCCCTCCTTCCACCACCCCGTATCATCCTTCTATTTTAAGAAGGCTGTGTCTGAGGGTGGGAATCCAGACACCACTAGCCCCGCGCCCTGGTCTAGGATGGGGCCTGTGTGTCTCCATCAGCTCCCCTGATCCTCCTGAAGGAGCCACAATTGTTCAGACAGCAGCTCCCTGATGAAATCCAGGCACCACCAAGACCCCGGATTTGCTCAGGCGGTGCCAAGCCACAGCTCATAGGTCTTGCTGAGTCTGGGTACATACGATGATGAGAGAGCTTGACCAGACAAACATGTTGTACAATCACAGTGAGGCAGTCCTCCAAAGCTCGCAACTTTCACTCGCTTCGGCCTCCTCGATCCCCAGACCCGCAACAACGGGAACCGCGGCACTCCCGAGTTAGTGCTGCCCTGTCTGGCAAGACCCCACCCCACTGCATCGACCCGAGTAAATCGACCGTAGTTATGTCCTACTAATCGACCGTATGTCCAACCAAATCGACCGTTATTTTTCGGGATAACCGGCACCCAGGGTATCATCCCCACCCAAGTTTAGCTGCGCAACCCCTTTGAAATCCACGTCAACAATAGGGTCAACAACAACACTACAAATTTGACACTGCAAACTAGCCCAAAGGTGTAAAACGTAGTTCCACCTGAATCGCTCAAAACGTTTGTCAAAGGAGTACTAAGTCTTGGCTTTCAAGCGCTTGTAGCGGCTCTACAGATGATCACGAGGAGGAGGGCGTCGGACGAGTCGTCAAATAACGCGCCGAAATCCAGGGGCGCGTCAAGATCAGGGGAGGAGTACGACCTAGTAACGGGTGCCTCAGGGGTACGCGATATAGGCGATGCAGGTAATACAGGCGATGCGGCGATGCGGGCGATGCGGGCGATGCGGGCGATGCGGGCGATTCGGGCGATGCGGGCGATATGTAGTTTGAAAGGATGGCTATTGTTGGGTGGGCTCGCGAATAGCTTCAATTTGTAGTGTTGTTGCTGACCCTATTGTTGACGTGGATTTGACCAGGATTTCAAAGGGGTTGTGAGGTTGTGCAGCCAAACTTGGGTGGGGACACCCTCGGTGGATGGTTATCGCGAAAAAATACGGTCGATTTAGTTAGTGAAACATACGGTCGATTTAACTAGTGAAACATACGGTTGATTTACTAGTTGGGTCGCACTGCATTGGTGATAGTATCTTGGCAAATCGCGAGCGAGGCTGAGGGGAGGGCGTGCGTGGGGGAAATCATGGCATAATTGCGAGAGAAAAAAAACCCTGATTGCGCATGCACGCCAAGAGACGCCGTCAAGTACGGACGAGTTGTTCCTTGAGAATGGACGGAAACACCCGCCGCATCACGGCCGCCTTCTTCAGAGAACAGTCGCTATTTATTGAGGATGGGGAGCCGGCTCAGCCGGTAATGACGGACGCTCTGACGACCGAGCACCAACCGCTGACAGACTATCTTGAGCTATGGGCTACGCCTTGGTTTGACCTGAAAAGCCAGAGCGGACGTCGCGGTGTGGCTGACGAGATTGTAAAACTAGTTCGTTGATGATGTTATCTGGCAGGGAACATATGAACATAGCCATCTCTTTCTTCCCTACTCTCTTTATCTGAAGTACTTTGTTATTACCAGAAACGTAGTAGTCCTCTTGCATATATCGCCGTCTGGGGTAGCTTTTCTATAACGGGAGTTGCGGTATTGATGATTGCGAGATTCAATGTTGACGGGGAAGCGCTTGTATCTTTCTTCGGTGCTCTAGCGGAGCGCCAGTTCACGTGATAGAAATCCATGGGAAAAGCGCTTTTGTCTTTTTCTAGATTAACCTTTGTCCAAGGAATAGTTAGGCAGGAGACATCGTCTTATACTAGCAGATCAAACAAGAATCGTTACCAATGTCTTACCCCCTTTCTTAATAGAAATAACCTCACTGGTCTCGTCACGGAAACCGTTTCGGTTCTCAAACCTCGAATCAGTTGAGAGTCAAGACTCGAACGCCTCGGCTTCGAGTGGGGCCATTGATGGATGCACGTCTCCACCATATTTCCCTCGTCTGTGTCAGACGCTGAGAGCTGAGAGCTACTTGGGTTGCAGCGCTCCTCATTATGTGATCTTCCAACCGCTAGGGCGCTGCTTGCTGCAGTCGATGCACCTTTCCGACATGCAGGACGGCGCGAACCCGTTCGCAATTGCGTTTTCTTGGCCGGCTCTGAGGGCTTAACTTAGCCCGGCCGTTCGAGGTTGCGTTCACAGGCTGTAACCGAGCAGCCATTGATAGATATTCCGAACATGGAAGATGCCACAGCAGCTGCGGTCTCATTACTCTCTAGCCAGCGAAGTCTCTGCTTCAAACATTCGGTAGGTATTTTGTCGATCGGTGTCAGGACCCCAGTCCAGTCCAGTTCTGGAAATCTAATATGTTAAATCATTCCATGACCATGATTTCATCAAACTTCCCCGACACCGACAAAACTAAAAATCGATCAACCCCACATGCAACCCCTCGGCACCCCGCTCTCCCCATGTCCTCCTCCGCACCTACCGAGCCTCGAGCGAGCGAACTTGCCCACCGCCACCCCGCTAGGTGTCCCGGGGCCCGGGGATGCCCCTCCAAACCCCAGAAATCCAAGCCCGCCAACGAACGGACGGCCCCTCGAGGTCGCGGGGCAGACCCGTGGACGCGATCACACGGGAATAAATGCTCCGTCCTTTTCCCGGCGGGCGGGATCAGGAGTTGGGACGGCGGGTTTGGATTGGCCAGGCCGGAGTTAGGGGTATGTATGTACCACACTGTCTCTGTGTCTGTCTGTTTTATTATTGTAACTCTGTCTCGGTAGGTAAGGTAGTTTGTTGTTTCTCGATAACGCTAGTTGAAAGGGGGTCGGTACTCGGTAGCAGGCTAGGAGAAAGTCTGGGATTCAACTGCTGCAAGTCTTGTCACTGCCCTTAGCTGTGCGTGTTCACCGAGGATCGGATTGGATCAAGGAGCACGCCCACAGACGGCAATTGGTGGCTTAAGAAAGAAGGCGGTGCGTGAAGGTGTCACCGGAGGCCGAGACAGTTGTCAGCATCAGATGGTTCTCATGAATCACCTTGCATCCTTAGTTTCTTTATTTAACGAGGTGTGTGTGTGGTGAGCTAACGGTGGTTAAGGCCGCTCGGGCCAAGAAGAATACGACGGAGAAAGGCGCATTTAGATCTCGGGAGACTAGTAACCCCGAAGAGCAATTTGTTGATCCTTGACCATCAGCTCCGGGTCTTGCCGGCACCTTCCAGTTTTGTTTTCCCATGTTTTCTTCAAAGGCGCAGTGCTGATACAGCAATCCTGGCGATTTGCTCAGCGAGGTGAAGGAGATGTGCAGGGTACGGATACGCTGGATCGACCCCAGCCGTCGCAAGGGCGCAAGGGCGCACAAGCATCGCATCGACCTTCTGGTTCGGACCAACGGCCGGGCTGTGATTCGCCCTTTCGCCTTTTCGCCTCAGGACGAGCAGACGTCGTCTCAGCAAAATGCCGCCGACCGCATCTGCCGGTTCTTTCGCTTTTTCAATCCCTACATACATGCCTACATGTCCGCGACCATTTTTTTATATTTAGACAGGCTGCATCTGATTGCCCCCCGATGAACGACGGTGGCTTCTAACTCCTGGCTCATATCGGTCGCGTGTCGCCAAACGGGCAGGAGACCGAGGACACGGAATTCCTGTCGAGTGTCCTGCTCCGTCGGCCGATCTCAAAAGGGTGCTGTGCAGTGACTTCCCAGCCTCCGACTAGGGGGTTCCAAGGTGAGAGCAGCGAGCACGCCTGTTGACCGGCGCACCGTCTTGACCGATCCTCGCCTCCGACGCCCAACCCCTGACTCTCAAACTGGGTCCGGGTCGCGACGGCGGGAGTTTACACGTGTGGTCGCGGGCTCGGCCTCGCCCTGATTGGTTCCTCCACAAGCCACTTGCAAAAGCAGCTTGTGGGAAAGGGTGTGGACTCGCGAGAAATGACAGCATCGGGGGAATTGTGCAGGAGCGGTGGATTAACGGGTCCCGCTCTCGAGCCGGGGTCGGGTGAAGGGCTCGATTCGGGGGCGGCTCCAGTCCCAGGCACACCAGCAGAGGCTCGGGCCAGGTTCAGGTGACAGGTGCATTCTTTCAATTGCAAAGCCCACAGCCAAGGGAAAAACGCTGACCCCGTCAACTTACCACATCATCCTCGTGATGCATGTGAGGGCCGCTTGGCGGGGCTTGGGCTCGAGTTGTTGCAAGGGGCCACAATCTTGGATTTTTAAAGCTCTCTTCAGTTTGTTTTGACTGTTGACTTCCAGCCTGACATTGATTGATGGCGAGAACTCGTCAGTCAGTCAGGCAGGCAGGCAGTCAGCCAGGCCCCATTGATGTTTTATGCACCCCCATGTATTTCCCGCTGGGAAGTCCCGGCCACTGCTTGCCACTAGAGAGAACCAACTTGCTGTCTCTCGACGTGTGTGTTGCTGTTTTGTCTGTGGCTCATCGGCCAAGTACCCACGCTTCCCAAACAGGACATCCATGTCCCTGGCTTGGCCATTGAGGTGACCGCCCCCCCAGGGCTCCATCCTAACGCTGGGGTACGTATCTTGGACGCGGCCGGTGACGGGTCTGGGGAATTCGCCATGGCGAGATATAATGCTCGGGCACCCCTCCCTCCCCACCGAGGTCTCGATCCCGTCGACTCTGACTCTTACCAAATACGTAGCTCCCTACCAAGCCCGGTGTCATCTTGAAGCCTTTGTTGCTTCCTCAGATATTCTCATCAAGAAGTAACTATCTCGTACGCCAACCCCACCACCATTGGACAGTCGCGGACGGACACAAGCAGCACACGCTCAGGAGCCGTTTTACACTCACGCCCCCGGTCAACCGAAACGAAGTTCACCAAGCAAGCTGAACAACATTCCAACGACGTGGACTTTCCTCACAAGACGACCATCTATCTCTAGGCCTCGGCCTCAATCTGAAGACCAATTCATGTTCCTCGACCGACAACTCTCTTCACAATGTCAGACAACGGAGACACCCCCTCGCCCCGGTCACCATCATCGGCCCCGGCCAGCTCAATGTCCCCCCCACCGGCACCCCCGTCAGCCACCGACACGCCATCGTCACCGAAGAAGCGAGCATCGATAGCCGCCGCCGCAGAAGGCAAAATCACAAAACGCCGTGCGGCCCGGGCCTGCGTGTCATGTCGAGCCCGCAAGGTGCGCTGCGATGTGGTGGAGGGCGCGCCATGCGGCAACTGCAGATGGGACGACGTGGAATGCGTCGTCCAGGAGAGTCGCAGGCGGAAGTAAGTTCATTAGGGAGACGGAATCACCCAGATTGCGTCATTTTCGAACGCAAAAAGAACAGCCGCGGGAACAGAATGGCTAACGTCTGGCACCCCTGTGCCGCCCTGTGTTTCCAGAAAGAACCTGGCCTACAACTGCGGACCGGCAGCGGTGGGGGCGCGCGCTGGAAGTGCCGAGGCTCTTCGCACAAAGAGCATTGGCGCAGTCCCCCCGATCATCACGGCCAATCTTGCGAAGCCAGCATTTCCAACGAATGGAACCTTCTCCCTCCCCCAGAACGGAGTCAACGGTGGACAGGCCACCGCCTCCCGTTTCATGTGTAAGTTGGGTTCCTCGCCAAATTCCCCAAATCCCCAATGTCACCCTGATCCTCCCGCGTGACCCACCCACCACCCCCTAGGGCCCTAAGCAAGAATCACATGTGAAAGAAAAAGCCGTTGGCTTGTGATGATGAGAGAGGCTTTCTGATCTGACTTTTTTGCTTCTGACAGATCAACAACCCACGGCCGGATTTGGCACCCCCGGGTCCGCCGGGGCGTCGGCGGCCCTGACCGGGTTCCCCCCGATGACCCCTGGGATACCCCCCTCCC
Organism: Chaetomidium leptoderma; assembly: GCA_033296705.1. Taxonomy (NCBI): domain Eukaryota; kingdom Fungi; phylum Ascomycota; class Sordariomycetes; order Sordariales; family Chaetomiaceae; genus Chaetomidium; species Chaetomidium leptoderma. The sequence goes on along the minus strand of MU856848.1, from coordinate 206,248 downwards.
CAAGCCCACTGCATCCGTTGCTCAGGGCTGTCCTCGAGCAGGCCAACAACGAATGGCCCGCCTTCATCAAGCCGATTCCGGACAGGATCCTGGCCGAGGACAGGCAGTACCTCGTCCAGAAGCAGGTCTTCACCCTGCCGCCCCTGCGTCTGCAGAATGCGCTGCTCGCTGCCTACGTCGAGTATGTGCACCCCTACATGCCGCTCATGGAGCTGCATGAATTCCTCAACGTGGTCAATGATCGCACCGGGGCGTGCGGCAAGGTCAGCTTGTTCCTGTACCATGCCGTCATGTTTTCGGCCACGGCATTCGTCGACGAGAGCCTCCTGAGGGATGCGGGCTACGACAGCCGCCGGGATGCGCGGAGGGCCTTCTTCTCTAGGACAAGGGTGAGTGTTGCCCCCTCCGTCTCTTGAGGTCGAAAAGGGGTTGTGTGTGTGCTGACACTGTCGACGTTAGCTTCTCTACGACTTCGACTACGAGACGGACCGCCTGATCCTGGTCCAGGGCCTGCTACTCATGACATATTGGTACGAGACCCCAGACGACCAGAAGGACACCTGGCACTGGATGGGTGTCGCCATCTCGCTGGCCCACACGATCGGCCTCCACCGCGACCCGGCAAAGACGCCCATGATCCCGCGCAAGCAGAAGCTGTGGAAGCGCGTGTGGTGGTCCTGCCTCATGCGAGACCGCCTCGTCGCACTCGGCATGCGGCGGCCGACCCGGATCAAGGGCGAAGACTTCGACGTGCCCCCGCTGAACGAGGACGACTTTGAGATCGACACGCTCCCAGAGGAGAACCAGCTATTGGGACCCGAATGTGCCCTGATACGGGACGTCGAGATGCAGCGAGAGCTTGCCGCTATGTGCATCGAGAAGGCGAAGCTGTGCATGTTTATCGGCGACATGCTCAAGGTGCAATACTCGGTCCTCAGCCGCAGCGGCGTGCTGCCCGAACACACCACCAACAGCACCCACATGCTGCTCCCGAACAAGAGCCCGGAGAACATGGAGGAGGTCGACAACGTCGACCAGCACCTGCGGGACTGGTTCACCGGCCTGCCCGATGCCTGCCAACATCGCTCGCTCGACCCGGCCGTCATCACCGACGCGAACAAGGTACTCGCCGTGCAGCGCAACCTCCTCCACATGATCTACCACACCACCATCTCGGCCCTGCACCGCCCTCTCTTCCTCCCCGCGTCGCCGACCGAGGGCCCCACCACCCCGCTCGACGTCCAAGAAACCGCCCGGCAACGGGTCCGCGAAGCCGCCGAGAAGATCACGCGCATGGCCGCCGAGATGCGCCAGCTCAACCTCGAGCGGTACCTCCCAACGACGGGCGTCACCGTCATCCTCCCGGCCATGATCGTGCACATGCTCGACACCAAGAGCCTCGACCCCTCGACGCGCGCCAACGCCATCCATGGCCTGAAGGAGTGCCTCGTCGTCATGGGCAACCTGCGCAACATCTACGCGGCCGCCGATTTCGCCACCGGCTTCCTCGACGCCCTCCTCCGCAAGGGCATGTTGGGGAGCAGCAGCAGCGGCAACAACACCCAACAACAACAACAACAACAACAACGACCACCACCACCAGCGGGGGCACGGTCAGGCAAGATGCTCAACCGCGTCCTAGCCCCAGCCCTCAACCTCACCCCGCAGGGCATGAGCAGCAGCATGAGCAGCATGAACATGATGATGCCCGGCCGGCCGTCCACGCCGCCGCCCGATAGCCATAATAACAATAATCATAATAATGTCTTTCTCAACATGCGCACAACCACCCTCAACAGCAGCCTCTTCTTGGCAAGCCACAACAACAACAACACACAGCAACAACAACAAGCCGCCTTCATGTCTCACGACGCGTCCGACACCATCGCCACCACCCCGCCCCACACCGACAGCGAGGATGTGGATGTGGACATGGCCATGGCCGATGATGTTATGGGCGGTGTTGTCGGGCTGGAGTATGCCGCCGCCGCCGCCGCTGCTGCTGCCAATGGCCATGACGGTATCATCGGTGGTGGTGCGACGGGCGCGACTGGTGGTGGTGGTGGTGGTGGTGCCAACTTTGACTTTGATCAGTGGCTGCAGTTCCCTGCCGAGGGCGGGCTCAGCAGCTCGGATAATGATTCGTTTATGGGGGGCATGTTTGGCGGTGGTGGTGGTGGTGCTACTGCTAGCGGCGGCGGCGCTGATCATCATCATCATCATCATCATCAGGCTGGGTTGGAGTTGGGGGGGGAGGGGGGCGGGATTGAGTGGTTGAGTTTGCCTGAGGGGATTAGCCATTAAACTACTACCGTAGTTGTGCTGTGTGGGTGGTTAGCGGTTGGGTCTTTTTCTTTTTCTTTTTCTTCTTCTCTGTCTGCCATTGGCATTTTGGACTCTCGCTGGGTTAGTGAGGCCTTGACGATTATTTGACGGGTCTGGGGGTGGGTGGATAAACGGCGTTGTTAGGAAATGGGTTTCAATATGATTATGAGCAGAGGTTTGCTCAACGATCGATTGGTTGCGGATGGGATAACCTATGGATTGGATTGGATTGGATTGGATTGGGAAAACAAAAGCGTCCTTTTTATCTTGGAGTCGGTAAATGATGGGAATCGCATTGCCTAATGATTGCGTCGTCGATGATGGCAGCGGTAGAAATCGAGATGATCTCACACCACAGTCCACACAATACCTCGGTTCCGCGTCGTCGGAAAGTGAGGGCATAGTCTGAATACCTAGCACCCCTGACACTGCCTGGCCAACGCTCCCGAGCTCCATCTTGAGACTGCGCCACGGGAAAAGCATGGGCGTGTTCCTGATCGCAACCCGCTTATCGTGGAGTTGCTCGCGTCATTTGCGCTGCAGGTGGAGCATCGCAATCTGAATTTCAAACTTAGGCCCAATATGGTCCGTGTGGCCCGGGGCCCTGGTCAGTGCTGTGGTAAACGGTATTACACGGCTTAGCGTGTTTTTCTCGCGCTATCACCCAGCCACCAGAATTACGCGGTACAGCTGCTAGGGAACCCATACTGCACACGCCCGTTTGGGATACCAGTCGACCCGCCAAGACGCCAAAGCAGTTTAGTCCGGGTGCTTCGGCCGCTCCCCGAAATCAAATCTCCAGAGGCAGATCCGGTCGCTGCAGTTCAGATCCCCATCCGTGTCCGCGTCCCCAATTTAACGCGACTGGGTCCTCGTCTGGCCCGTTGGCCGGCTTTCTCGAAATCAACCCTCTTTCTTTCCCACACTGATTTTTCCCTCTGCCGTGTTTGCGGCGCGACTCTCGTTTGTTTCAACTTCACAGTCGACCAATTACCAGGCCGCCAACTCGCTGCGGTTTCATCTTTCCCGTCGCTCTCTTTGCGCTGCCTTGCTGCACGCATTACTTATTATACGAGCGCACTTACACGTCTCACACGCTCATTCACTTCCACGCTCTTTTGGACGGTGCCCAACCCTCCGCCACCTGCACCTGCAGCTTCACTCTTTTTACCCCCCTCCGATCAGCTGCAACTACCCGCACTTCCAGCCACCGCCGCCTTGCTTTCTCCCTGTCTTGTTGTCAACCCCTCAGCGAATCAATTCACTGTGGGCCAAGCGCAGCGCAGCGCAAGCGGAGAGAAGCTGCAAGCTGCAAACGCTCTCTAGAGGCCGGATCCAGTAGCAAATCACAGCGCACCACAGCAGGCCTCCCAGCCTCACTCCCAACGCCGTCGCCGTCGTTCTTTATCCGACTATGGGAACCTCCGAGAAGATACTATCTACCGTATCACCAGGCTCATAGGAAAAGGCCATTATGTTGGGCGGCGCCCGTCCCTTCGACCACTGACTACCGCGACACCAGCTTACACAACCAACAACCATGATCGAATCTCCGCCGGCTCGGGCCCCGGCGCACCTTGCGCCCCCCCGGGGCCGCCAGCTCCGGTCGACGTCCAGCTCGTCCCCAACCCGCCAACGGAACACCGACGACCTACTGTCAAACCTCACGCCACGGACCGTGGCCGATGCCTTCCGGAACCCCTCGGGGGCCTTGAAGGCTTGCATAGACGCAGCGACCCCAGCCGAGCAGGCGTTTGCCCTGAGGGTGGCGATTGCTTCCAACAGCATACACGAATGGCTAGACGAGCTCTCGGCCTGGCCATGGCCGGCTGGTGGGGGCCCTGCGGGCTTCGAGATGCCTGCGCTGGCCACGAAGAGGAGACTATTTGGCGCAGGCCGCAACCTCTCACACACGGTGCCCTCTGCGCATCACGAACCTCTTTCGGGCCAAGATTACAACGCAAGCCTCCCAACGGCCGTTGTTGCGCAATACGAGAGGCGGATTGATGAAATCGCCCAGGGGTTGGAGGAGCTGGACATTGAAGAAATCAAGAGCCAGGTCCTGAACAACCACATCATGCCCCTGTCAAGGCCGGGGACGCCCATAATGGACTCGGGCCGCTCCACAATGTCCTCCCTCTCCTCTTTTGCGAGGTTAGACGACCTGACTGCCCTGATCACGGCAACCACGATACAGGCGCTACCAAATCTTTCGAAGCTGACCATGTTGATGAGTGCTTGGAACTTCCGACTCTTGGTGCTGCGGAGGATTCCGGTCTTCCTGACGTCAATCGCCGACGCCGAGGTCGCTCTTCAGTCGGGCTGGAATGCTATCAGCCTTGGCGCTGATGGCAAAACCGACGCCACGGGTGCCGTACCCGCGACGCTGTCTCGGGGAGATCACGATGTAATAAGGTCGGTTCTCGGCCGAAAAGTGGCAAAAACGGGTCGCGACCTGGATGCCATGTTGGACATTCTCGAAGGACAGTCAGACACCCTTCCGGAGGACTGGATCGACCGCGTGGACGCCTTGGAACGCGGATACGGCGAATGGACTGTGGCCTGCGAACGGAGGATAAAGGAGACGGACTCGGCACCCGAGCAGCCAGAACACCTGGCAACAGAGCACATCGCGGTTGTTGACGCATCACCAGCCATTAACGGACTCCTCACTTCAGCATCACCAGAGGTGGCACAACTCAAGGACAATAGTGTGCCGGATCTGGATCCTCGTCCCGAGACGCTACCGCCAGTTATCCGGATTCACCCCACCGCCGAAGACCAGGCGGTCCTGTCGGAGGATGACTGCCCTGATACCGACAACGAGTTTGACCAAAGCCCCTCGGATGAATCGAGTGGTGCCGAGACCCCGCCCACCGTCCCTGATCTCCACCTCAACCGGGAGGAAGATCTGGGGATTGCGCTCGGGTCTCGGTCTGCGTCCGACTCGGGGTCCGACGATGCTGAGGTGTCAGACAGCTCGGACCGGGACGCGCCACATACGCAATATCGCGGCAGGCGTCTTAGCAGCGTGTCGGAATCCTCGACAGTCGTGTTTGAAGCTCCCAGCACCTTCGCGGATTCATTCTCCAGTGACCTGCTCGAACACGGAACTCCAGAACGCACGCGCCAGAGGGACCTGATCCGCGACGATGGCGTCTCCGGCTCCCCGTCATCCCGGCCGAGCACCAGCTCCATGTCGGTGAGCTTCAACGATAAGCCCGCAATCACAGAGCTGCCGAGCTTTCCAAGCCCTCCGTGCACTCCAACGAAGTCGGCGATCATGGAGGAGGACGACATCACAGAGCTTAGCACCCCCCCGGAAAGGGGCGTGCCCGGCATGGATGACCAGCTTCAGCAGCAAATTAGCGCGATTCTGCAGTCGGTGCCGGCTAAGATCCGTCTGACTGCAAAGCCTCCCGCCAACAACCTCAACCCCCCAGATTTCAAAATGCCAACAGCGCGGAAGAGCTCCAGGCCTGATGCCATCCCGCGCAGCCAGTCCAACATGTCAATGCGCTCAGCTTATTCCCGCTCCGGGACTCCCTCGTTCACCCTAGCCCCAGCCTACGGCCGCAACTCGCGCCCGCGCCACCAGCGCGGCAACCAGGAGATCAAGCTCTACCACCTCTCCCGTTCCAACGGCGAGGCCCCCATCAAGCTCTTCATTCGCTGCGTAGGCGAGCACGGCGAGCGCGTCATGGTCCGCGTCGGCGGCGGTTGGGCCGATCTCGGCGAGTACCTCAAGGAATACGCCAGCCACCACCTCCGCCGCTCCGTCGGCGCCGGCTCCGACGGCAAGCTCGAAGTCAAAGACATCCCGCGCACCGGCACCGCCGCCTCGGTCCGCGTCGACGCCACCCCGCCGAGCCGCCCAGCCTCGGCAATGGACGCCCACTCGCCCATCTCCCCGCTCAAGGTGCGCAAGACCAGACGCGGCGGGGCCGCCCCCTCCACTCCCAACCGCGGCCCCACCGACGAATCCCCCCGCCTCCTCCCAGCAGCGGCCGCGCGGCCCAAAACCCCGCTCGCCGACGGCAGCCGGCTCGAGGCGACGCCGCCGTCGGACGCGTCGTCGCGCTCGCGCTCTAGCTCGCGCGTCAGCTGGGACGAGGAGGACGGCTCCGCCGCCCTCGGCATGGCCGGGCCCAGGGCCAAACAGATCGCCATGAGCGAGGAGAGCAGGGCGTGGGTCGAGAGCGTCAAGGAAAAGGTCCGTATTGCTAGTACCGGTAGCATGGCCATGCCGCCGCCGCTGCCGCCGCCGTTTCCGCCGGTTGCGACGGCTGGTGCTGATGGTGGTGGGTTGGAGGCGAGTTTGATGGATCGTGGTGGGGAGGGCAAGGTGAATATGTTTGGGGAGATTGGGAAGGTGGGGAGTACGAAGAGGCTTTTTAGGCGGGGTTAGAGTGGAGGGGTTTTCTTTTTTTGTTGGTGGGTGATATCGTGTGCAGGAGTCAGTTGTTTTTTTTTATTTGGTGTTGTGTGTGTGTTGTTTGTTGTTATGGGGTGGAGGCGAATTATTTGTATTGACCGTGGCGTGGCTACTACTACGGCGCATCATCGGTTGGGTCGGTCGGTCGGCTCAGGCAGGTCGGGAAAACAGGGACCGGCGCGTGGCATGACATTGTGTAGCGATGGAGTGGCTGTCTCTCTATGCTATGGATGGAAGGAGGAAGGGGATTTGGCTTGAGAGTGTATGTACGGTATGATACCCCTTGGGATGGGGGCGCCGGGAAACGGGTTGTCGGCTACTGTTCTATTTTCATCTTTATTACTCTCTCTGCGGTTGGCATCCTCGGGTTTAGACAGACGCATGGATATTCATTATACCCCTTTTAACTTACCGCTGATGGGTCTTGGAGCTGGACAGGCCGAGGTGGAAAGTGTAGTTGGTTAGGTAGTCTGGCGGTTGAAGCAATTAAGACAGATCCCATCCTATAATTCCCAGTCATGGGAGGTTGCCTTTGTTCCTCAGGCACACCCGTAGCCAACCAACCAACACCACGCCGATCGTTGTCAAGTTGGTTAACATCCAGTCCACCACTTGTACGCGTCGTCGTCATCAACGAGTTGCAACTCACCCACCCCCCTCCCCCCTCCTCCCTTTACCTAACAAGCAAACAAACAACCC
>MU856848.1:123524-198779 GCA_033296705.1 Chaetomidium leptoderma | reverse complement strand
AAAAAAAAAAAAAAAAAAACGGGACCGATACAAATATGACAACCCGTAACCTCAACCGCACCTGGCGTGACACCGTCTTTGCCCAGTACGCAGCCGACCACGCCGCCGTCGACGATCATATCCCCTTCCCCCTACGCTATCTGATCCACGCGCCCGAGTGGAAGCGGGATATTTTCATCGAGATCCCTGACAAGATTGATGTTGCCGTGTTTCGGCGGGCGGTGTTGGAGTTTTGTGTGGTGGCGCGGCGGAGGGGGAGGGAGGAGGGGAAGGAGGGGGAGGGGGAATTGTTGGTTTATGAGGGTGGGGGGATCAAGGTTCGGCCGAGGAGGCGGGTTTGGGTTTCTGGTTCTAGTTTGGGGGTTCGTCGGGATGGGGATGGGGGGGATATTGAAGAAATGAGGTTGGGGGGGATAGTCGAGATGAGGTTGGGGAAGTTAAGGCTACTGGGGATGAGGCTCCTGGGATTGAGGCTACGGGGGTTGAGGCTGCTGGGGTTGAGACTGCTGGGATTGGTGGTGGTGAGGTCGGATCTGCGAGGGAAATAGGTGGTTGAAAGTATTTATGGATTTGCAGTATATATTTACCCGTGTGCTACCTACCCAACCTACGACTGCCCCTCGGCATGCAAGTTCTTGGCCACCTCGGCATCCAGCTTCGCATACATGGTCAGCTTCGCCGCGAGCTCCTCATCACTCATCTCTACGCCGGCCCTTTTAAACGGCGTGCCCCCAGTCGAGCACCCGTCCAGCTTCTGGAAATACCAGGTGTGCGCATCCGCATTCAACCCCGTGGTCCCGCCGTTACAGTCGACATTCGAGTACCCAGGGCAATAAGTCACCTCATTCAGCGCCACCACGCCATCGCTCCCCTCGTTAACCCAATACTCCGGGCTCGTGTGCCTAAAGTTGGCAAAGATGGGCGGCAGGCGCGGGACAGGGTCGTCGGTGTGGGTAATGCGGTACTCGCCGCCGGGCTGGTCGGTGACATACTGGACAAAGGCGGCGTTGCCGACGCGCGGGGCGCCGTACGTGTACAGGTCGGCCGCGTGGCCGGCCTTGCGGATGTAGGCGGTCGCGAGGGTGGCGATAGAGCCGCCGAGCGAGTGGCCGGTGACGATGATCTGGTAGGTCGGGTTGGCGGCCTTGGCGGTGTTCACAGCGGCCAGCACGCGCGAGGCCACCTCAACCCACGAGGCGGCGAAGCCCGAGTCTAACCAACAATATCAGTCAAATAATTCCTTTTTGGGGTGTCTCGGGAGCAGTTCGGGAGCACAGTAGCCGTTTTGGGAGCGCAACGGCTCCCGAGACAGCATTCTGCTCCCGAGACAGCCATAAAGGGGGAAGAAAGGGCACGAGTTTGACATACGGGCGAGGCAGCCGGCCCCGAGGTCGCAGGGGATTTGGAGGAAGAAGATACTGGGGCGAGGTTAGCGTGTGGGTTTGGACGGGGTTTATTATTTGGGCCGAGCATGAGTCTTACTCGACAATCCAGTTCCGGACTGAGGTGGTGCCCCTGAAGGAGACGACAATCTGCTGGTCGACTGGGTCCACGGCGACGAAGCCCCTGGTGTCTAGGATAGTGCCGCTAATTGTAACCGTCAGATAGGGCCATGGGTGTTCAGATGGTAGGGCTATGTACGTACATGAACGAGGCGACAACCGTGGCGTTGTGCGAGTCGAACATGGAGCACTGGCCCGGTTGGCAAGTGACGGCCTCCCCGGCAGCCTTCTCGTTGTTACACGAGGCAGCTACAGACCACTGGGCGTACAGCTTGAACTTGTTCAGCAGCTGGGCAGTGACGCCATCTTGTTCGTGTTAGCAATGTGTCGAGAACTGGGTCGAGTTTTACGACTTACCTTGTCTTCTCAAGCTTGGTGCTCCAAGGGCAAGAGATGCCAAGGAGAGGCAAGTGATGAGAAAGCCCTTCATAGTGGCTGCTCAGGGGCTCAGAGGGTTCAAGTCTGACCGATGGAGGGGATACCCAGACACAGGATCTCTCTACTCTAGCCTGGGGAACGAGACAATGGGCTGTCCGAAATCTGGGGCTCTCTCTCGTAGTACGGCAACGTCCCTGGCTTTATAATGACTTCGTCCGCGCCATACAGACGGCTAGATGGAGCGAAAGGCACGGGGGCCCTGGGTGCGGCCATGGCCACCCCGCACTCCCTGGACAAGATGGTGGGTGTCTTTCTTCTCCTCACCTCACGGCGAGCACCGTAAGGGAGGGGATGGCGCTCGGCAGGCGGACCGCGCCCATGGCGGCCGTGACCCAGAGCGGCTAAGCTGACCGCCAACAGACGGGCCGCCGCCGCATCCTAACTAAGCCCGAATGCGGCGCATCAAGAGCTGACAGATGTGGAGGGTGTGAAGGGTTTGTTCAAGCGAGCCTGTCCCGTGAGCCCGTCAACAACCCCGTGGCTTGGCAGCTCCATGAGGAGATGGGTTTGATGGTGTGGACTCCAATTCGCAGGGTCTCTGGTCCGTATCCGGTTGGATAACGTTCGCTGTTGGCCGCCTTCCAGAAGACGGCGAGCCGGTCACGCCCTACGCGGGATGAGCCGTTTCAATCTAGTAATGGGGAATGCAGATCCCAGCAGGCTGCTTGGGGCTCTCAGAGCTGTCACGCAAACAGTAAGCAGATGAACAGTAAGCAGATGCTGGGAAGAGACCAGCCGGAATAAAGAAGTGGCTTGCAGGAGGCGGCGTCAGCACGGCGGTGGCCAGCTGCGTCGGCACAAGGGATGGATGCACAAAACAGTTGATAGTGGCATGCAATGTGCCGTGCCCGACTCCGCAAGTGGCCGAGATCTCCAAGCCACGATGCAGGTCACGATCGAGGAGCGGATGCCGGATTCTGGATTTAGTGCCCGCGTCGGGTTACATGGCGGGTGCTAGTGAGGGCACAATCAACGGGCTCAAATGCCGACGAGCCTCGAAAATGTGGAGGGTGCGGGGAGTGCAGCACTGCAGGTGGACGACCGAGCGGAAGGGAAGAAGGGAGGAAGGAAACCCGGGAACAGAAGACTTGGCAGGGAAGGCAGGGCAGCTGCCAGCCTTGAAACCTGCCTCTTCGAGAAGCTGCGAGCTGGGCATTGGCCGATTCCGTGGCAGCGATTGGTGGATACAACTGGCTAGCAGCTGCGGAAGAACTGGTGGGCCCCCACGTTTTCCTCTCTCTCTCTCTCGCTCTCTCTTTGGAGTCCAACTCATTCAGTTCCTCCCAGGCGAGCCAGGTTCGCAAGTCAACCTCACCCGGGCAAGTCGAATCTAAACCAGGGAACACGGAAAAGCAACAGCTTCGCCGGGAGACCCTTTTACCTACTTCTTTAAATTCTCCCTGTCGTACAGCGCCGATCAGCCCCGAGTGCCGTCAGCCCGACATCAATTTGTTGGGGGAGACAAGAAAGACAGGGGTTGTTCGAGGTCTCTGAATGGTTTCTCTCAAAACCTGCTTTGCGGCGCGACAACCAGCACCTGATCAATTTTGCCCGTCAACGATACAACTCTGTTTTTTTCTACTTGGCTTCCCAACTCTCCGGTTTCCGGGGCCTTGCGCCGCCTGTGCGTGGTCGACTCTTCGACCCTTGAAGCGCTGACCAAGCGGGCATCGTTAACTATCTCTAGCGCCCAGCACGCCTCACGTTCAGCTGCGGTCGAGACTGGAAGGAGCCGGCGATCCTCAGCTCTGAAAATGAGACACACTTCGGAGAGCCTTGAGGCTCTCATTCTTATAACTAGACAGGGGTATGGAAATCTGAAGAAGTCTTTGAGGGCATGATCTCGAAGCGAAAAGACCTGTCCAGGTCCAGTTCTCTGGTTCGCGCGACCCTACCGAATGAGAGGGAACAGAACGCGTCCTGCATCCCGTTGGCCGCGGGGGGTTGCAGCCACACCCGTCCATGGCACCCGTCCATCCTCATTTTATGCATCCGCTCCTTGTTTGCTGCCCTTTACAGGCTCGCTTGCAGGCCCGGGTCCCTCCTGTCGATCCCCATGGGTGCCATATGCCGAAATTCTTGGAGATGAACGTCACCTCGCGAACGGCCTGCCCAGAGACTGCGCGTCTGGCGCGTGCGCCTCGAACCTTTAAGATATCGGGTCGGGGCGTCGGTGGATGGCACAATTCTGCTTTTGTGCACCTCCTACGAGTGTTCTCTATTGTCTTGGCGTGGTGCCAGTCTTCATTCCGGAGACCTACGGCAAGTTGACGACCGAGCTATTGTGAGAGCCGCAACGGCGCCGCCGATATGGTCCACTATGCGAGCGCCAGTTGGCTGTCGCTTGCCCTGGCTGCCTTTGCTTCTCCCGCCCTCGCCCGTGGCGTCGGCCCAAGAGACCCGGTCCCGGCAGGATACCATGCCGCCCCTTACTACCCGACGCCACATGGAGGCTGGCTCGATTCGTGGAGGGACGCCTACACCAAGGCTGAGGCATTGGTGGCGCAGATGACCCTCGCCGAGAAGACCAACATCACGTCCGGAGTTGGCATTTATATGGGTAAAGACCCCTCTTGCGTTGTGTTGTGCCCTCGTACATACATAGTGGACTGGCCAGCTGACATTTGACCAGGGTTAGAACTAAGAAACCGCCCCTGAGCTACCGTGTGCTGATATCAAGCAGGCCCTGTGTGGGAAACACCGGCAGCGCAGACCGCCTTGGGTTTCCCCAGCTCTGCCTCCAAGACTCGGCTCTCGGAGTCTCGTCTGCCGACAATGTTACCGCCTTCCCGGCCGGCATCACGACAGGGGCCACCTGGGACAAGGCCCTGATGTATGCCCGCGGAGTTGCCATGGGCAAGGAATTCCGCGGCAAGGGAGCCAATGTCCATCTTGGCCCTTCTGTCGGCCCTCTGGGACGGAAGCCTCTGGGCGGGCGCAACTGGGAGGGGTTTGGCTCCGACCCTGTGCTTCAGGCCAAGGCGGCTGCTCAGCATATCAAAGGCATCCAGGAGCAGGGCATCATTGCGACGATCAAGCATTACATTGGCAACGAGCAGGAGATGTACCGCATGTACAACCCCTTCCAACCCGGGTACAGCGCAAACATTGGTGAGATTAATTCCATCACAGTCGGCACAACGAATGCTGACATGAATACTAGATGATCGGACTCTCCATGAGCTGTACCTTTGGCCGTTTGCCGAGGCTGTCCACGCTGGAGTTGGCGCTGTTATGACAGCCTACAACGCTGTGAACGGCTCTGCTTGCTCCCAGCACAGCAGCCTGATTAACGGCATCCTCAAGGACGAGCTCGGCTTCCAGGGCATGGTGATGTCGGACTGGTTGAGTCACATTTCGGGTGTCGATTCGGCCTTGGCCGGTCTCGATATGAACATGCCGGGTGACACCAATATCCCGCTGTTCGGCTTCAGTTTGTGGCAGTATGAGCTTACCAGGTCTGTTTTGAACGGTTCGGTGCCCCTCGACAGGTTGAACGACATGGCCACCAGAGTCGTGGCAACCTGGTACAAAATGCGCCAGGACAAGGACCACCCACGGCCAAATTTCTCTTCCAATACGCGGGACCGGGACGGGCTCTTGTACCCAGCGGCCGTCTTTTCTCCCGTTGGGCAGGTCAACTGGTTCGTCAATGTCCAGGATGACCACAACCTGGTGGCCCGGCAGGTTGCCCAGGACGCGATCACGCTTCTGAAGAACAATGGCAGCTTTCTCCCGTTGTCGGACTCGAGCAAGCTCACCGTTTTTGGCACCGACGCGCAGGTCAACCCTTCGGGGCCAAACGCCTGTCTCAACAGAGCATGCAACACGGGGACGCTTGGCATGGGCTGGGGTTCTGGCGTTGCGGACTACCCTTACTTTGACGACCCAATCTCTGCCATCAGACGGAGAGTACCGGACGTCAAGTTTCACAACAGCGACAACTTCCCCAAACTCAGTGACACCCCGTCGCCTGACGATGTTGCCATTGTGTTCATCAGCTCCGACGCAGGAGAGAACAGCTTAACCGTCGAGAACAACCACGGTGATCGCGACTCGGACAAGCTGGCGGCTTGGCATGGCGGCGACAAGCTAGTCCAAAAGGCAGCCGAGCAGTACAACAACGTTGTCGTGGTCGTCCACACGGTCGGCCCTCTGATCCTCGAGTCATGGATCGATCTCCCTTCCGTCAAGGCCGTCCTCTTCGCGCATCTCCCAGGCCAGGAGGCGGGCGACTCTCTCACCAACGTCCTCTTCGGTGACGTCTCCCCCAGCGGTCACCTTCCTTACTCCATCACCAAGGCCGCGACCGACTACCCCGACAGCATCGCCAACCTCAAGGGCTTCGCCCTCGGCCAGGTTCAAGACACGTATTCCGAAGGCCTCTACATCGACTACCGCTCCCTCCACAAGCAAGCCATCAAGCCCCGCTTCGCCTTTGGCCACGGCCTCAGCTACACCACCTTTTCCTTCTCCAACGCCACCATCCGCGCCGTCACCCCGCTCACCCTCCTCCCGCCGCCGCGCGCCCCCAAGGGCCCGACCCCGTCCTTCCCCACCACCATCCCCGCCGCCTCGGAAGCCTACTTCCCCGAAGGCTTCAACACCATCTGGCGCTACCTCTACCCCTGGCTGCGCCGCAACGAAGCCGACGACGCCCACGCGATTGGCGTCGCCGGCGACAAGAAATACGCCTACCCCGACGGCTACTCCACCGTCCAGCGCGGGACCGGTCCCGCGGCCGGCGGCGGCGAGGGCGGCCACCCGGCCCTCTGGGACGTGGCGTTCGAGGTCCGCCTCGCCGTCACCAACACGGGCGACCGCCACCACCACGCCGGCAAGGCGTCGGTGCAGGCGTACCTGCAGTACCCCCGGGGGGTGCCGTACGACACGCCCGTGGTGCAGCTGCGGGATTTTGAAAAGACGCGCGCGCTGGGACCCGGGGAGAGCGAGACAGTTACGCTCCGGCTGACGAGGAAGGATGTTAGTGTGTGGGATGTCGAGCTGCAGAATTGGGTTGTTCCTGGTGTCGAGGGGGGGAGGTATACGGTTTGGATTGGGGAGGCGAGCGATCGGTTGTTTATGGCGTGTTATACGGATAGTGGGGAGTGTGAGGGCGGGTTGGAGTCACCGGTTTGAGGAGGGGAGGTGTGTGTGTTCTGTTTTTTTGTTTGGGTGGTTGCGTATTTTTTGGGTAAGGAGGGGGGGGATGTGGGCGGTGGGGAGGTAATAGTCTTGATTGCGGATTTATAAGTAGCGATGGTATGATTAATGCTAGTATGTATTAGTACTGGAACACACAGTAAACCATGGTGAGAAGAACGTGATGAGATAACGAAGATGGCCAGGAGTACAGGGTGGCGAGGTAGTCAGCAGCTTCCTCTGTTTACGAGCGGCCAGCGAAAACATATCATGGATTGCCGTCTACTTTCAACTGCCTCCCAACGACGAAAATGGCTAAGCGGTGTGGGTGGCCGCCGTCCCACTATCTAGACGATAGATATGCCATGAAGCTGTGATGGGGATCGCTTCTAGGGGTTGAATCTCGGATATTCGTGTCGTGTCCAGATCGTCAATCCTACGCCCCGAGTACTGCGAAACGGTTCTCTAGGACACTGTTTGCTCTGCCGAAGGGTACCCGGCTCCTCCTTCGTAGCAAGAGCTAGCAATATAGTGTAAGAGCTTGATCACAGCCCGGCAAAGATTCAACTCCCTACCCCCCCCCCAGAATCACAAGTTGACCACAGCAGGCCTCCTGACCAACCGGCAAACCAAAGACGCACTCAAACTCGCCCCATAAAGACTTTCTATAACCCCATATAGTACATTGTACACCGCCTAGGTATTATACATCCCTCCCCTCCCCCTCTCCCCTCTCAAGATAACCACAACCGCCCAAGCCAAACCAAGCCAAGCCAAGCTAAGCTAAGCAGCCAACCTCTTCCTCCCCTTAGCCCTCCTCCTCATAAGCGTCTTCCGGCCGCCAATGGTGCGGATGCGGCTCAGGAACCCGTGGCGCCGCTTCTGGATCAGCCGGCTGGCGCCCGCCATGGTCGCGCGCGGGCCGCAGCGGATCTGGCTGGCGACGCCTGCCAGCGCCGGGTGTGCGCTGATGGACGACTTGGCGATCACGTCCAGGGGGCCTTCCATGTTTGTCATTGCTGTCATCGTCGTGGGGCCTTGGCGGGTGAGGAGGGTTTGGTTCGCGGCGCGGAAGATGGGGGATGGGGAGGGGGTCATGGTCGGGCGGAGGGTTGGGAGGTGCGAGAAAGTTCTGCTGAGGGTTCATGGTTAGTTGGGCTGCTGGCTGGAAGGGTGTGTGACGGAGGGTGGGAGGGATGTGTCGTACCGTGCAGCTCCTGACTTTGTCATGGGAGTTGTCAAAGTCGTCGAAGTGCAACGAGGAATCAGCTGGGCGGTCGGTCGCCGCAACGCCGCCTGGAGGAGCGGGGATTGTAGGCTGACGCGAGCCATTATGGTGCCGTGTTCGGTTCTCTTCGTGCTGCTGGCAGGTCGACTAAATTCCTTGTCGCGTTGTCGTGATGCGCCGGCGCCGGGGGAAGTCCGTCCAAAGTTTTAGCGAGGTTCGGCGTTCGAGGTTGCGCGCTGCCGAGCAAGTCTGTCGGAGCCGTTTTTAGCTGACAGGGGTTGACTGACAGCTGTCAAACTTCCGCAGCTTCACCAAGGCTGTGAGGACAAAGCCAGAGTTCGTCCAATGCACTTCAAATCCTCTCAGAAAGAGAGATAAAATCAAACAACCAGAGGGGAAAACATGACAAGTAAGCTGGTTGTATTGATGAACTTCATACTGATCTTGCACTTGGGTCTCATTATACCAGGGTTAGGGTTTAATGTGTTTGATACCAGCTTGCCACGGCCAACCGGTCTCACTGTGAACGAATCCAAGTTCAAAGCGTACGCATGCTCATGAACCGACAGCCAAATTGCATCGCAAACAAACCCTTCTAGCTTCGCTGCTTAAATGTCCATATCCTACAGAAATCAAGCACACATCTATAGCTCGTCCCTGCCAGTCGCAGTCGCAACGTCCTCCTTGCCCTCTGCCTTCTCGGCCGTCTTCCCGTCCGCTACCTTCTCCGTGGGCTGCCAGTTCAGCGCCTTCAGACGCTCCGACAGGATCGGGTGCGAGAAGTGGTAGCTGGCAAACATCCAGTCGGCATCCATGGTGCTGAGGTTCTGGATCTGCAGCTTGATCAGGGAGCGAGCCAGCTGCGTGTTGTACCCGAGGTTGTCCGCAAAGGCATCCGCCTGGAACTCGAAGCGGCGGCTCAGGATGTTCATGAGGAGCTTGATGACGTTGTCCAGGGGACCCAGAATGTCCGAGAAGAGGAGGAACCCAATGATGATGGGGTGCTGGTTGGTGAAGCCAAAGTCGGCGTAGAGCGAGTTGTTGTTGACAAAGACCGAGAACAGGGAAAAGATGTAGAAGAAGTGGGCCTGCGAGATGATTAGCATACTGCCCGGCATCCCAACAACCCCTCGGAGTAACTAACCTGGGAGATACCAAAGAGCTTGGTGGTGTGGCCGAGGCTCCAGTGGCCGAGCTCGTGGGCAAGCACGGCGACAACCTCGTCATTCTCGCTCTTCTCAATCAGCGTGTCGTAGATGACGATGTGCTTCTTCCACGGCAGACCAAAGAAGTAGGCATTGCTGTGGGCGCTACGCTTGCTGCCGTCAATGACGTACAGCTCGTGGAGCGGAAACTTGAGCTTCTTGGCCAGGTCCTCGACGTCCGTCTTCAGTTTGCCCTCCTCCAAGGTGGAAAGCTTGTTGAACATGGGCAGAATGACAATGGGGTAGATGGTGATCATGAAGACCTGCAGACCGGCGCCGAACATCCAGAGGTAGTAAAAGAACTGGCTGCCAGTCTTCTGGATGATGGAGAGGAAACCAGCAAGGATGGGCGGAGCCAGGACAACCGTCAGGATGTTCGTCTTGATCATGTCGGTAATAAACAACTTGGGCGTCTGCTTGTTGAAGCCGAACTTCTCTTCCAGCACGAACGTGTTGTAAATGTTGGACGGCAGCGAGAGGGCCTGTTGGATGACAATGAAGGCCAGGATGAAGACGATCGAGTGCGAAATCTCGCCAGTGAAGCCGGCCGGCGCGAACCGGAGAAGAAGATTGCCTGTCCATGACCAGAGTTTAGGGAGCACGTCGAAGTGGTAGAATGCGAGGTTCTGGAGCTGCCCGTAGAGACCGTTGAAGCCCGAGAACTTGGCCTTGGCCCGTCCGTATGCCTGGCTCTTGTCGAAGACCTCTTGCGACACCTCTTGTTCCAGCACCTTGGGCGGCTTTGTCTTTTGTAGGTACTGGTATTGGCGGAAACCAAGGAAAGCTTCAAGGAGGTACTGGCCGACCGAGAATCCAATGATCATTCGCTTCCACGGGAACAGCGGGCGGTCCAGGAACCGCGCGAGGCGCTATTGAACGATTAGGTTAGTTGGTAGTAGTTTAAGGGGATATGGAGCGAATGGCATACCTGAAGAAAATCCATCGTGGTGGGATGGCCGCGACTGGTCCAGCTGCCGCGAATCCGATTCAAAGATGGGTTTTGGTTGAGGGGTTGAGAAGGAAGGACGTCGCAGCGTCGGAGGAACAAGCTGTCCTTGCGCGACCACGAAACGTCCCCTTGCAGGCAACAGCTCGGCTTACCTTATCGCACCTCGCTCAAGTACTTTGATTGGTTAATATTCTCCGACTGCCTGTTCATCCCAACCCCACACCGGGACAATCAAGATTCCTGTCTTCCAACAGCCTTTGAATGGACCGCTCTGTCTTTCATCAGCTATCGCAAACTATGGTACAAACATCACTCGTGGCGGCAAGCCCTCTGATTTTATTCAATGCTTCCTTCTCATTGACCTAGTCGACACCTCATGGCGCAAAGTCCCACAACACAAGATTGACACGCTGCTCGCGACAGAGTCATTTGTATTGCCGATACGAGCCAAGAGTCGAAACTGACTGACTGAGCCCAACTATTGTCGCGGGATCCTCATGTTCGCCCGTACCCGCTCGAGCAGCTGTTCTCTGCTATCCGACTCCTGAGGATGCAAGTTTCTCTGCCTCTCCACGTCAGAATTTGCAGGGCGGTTTCTTGTTTGGCCAACTTACAGCTGAGAGCCATCGCCGCAACTCTTCCTTGGTCCAAGTCTCTGGATCCCCCTTGGGGTCTTGCTCTGACGGAAACATGTCGCCTCCCCAAATGGCCCAGACAGCAACACCTGTCACCAAGCCAGTGAAGGCTTCACAGGTCAACATGGCACTGCCAGACACAACTTCAGCTACTTACCAAGGAAGGCATTCTGAGCAAAGTGTTAGAGATGAAGACCTAACAGGGGTGGGATAGCTCACTTTTGATTTCATCGCTCGGTCGAGTGGCGTCGGCATCTTGTATCGTTGTGCTGCTTTAGTTCGAAGAAACGTGAAATCCACAAAACTAATGGAGGAGAGGTTGTAGTAATTCTAAGAGTTCCAGCAATGCGTAAGTTAAGTAGGGAGATATTCCAGGAGCATTACCTGTCAACATCTGTTTGTCACACGATGGGTAGGAAGAGAGACGATGCTAGCGCCACAGGCCACGCACGTCACTTAGCCACACCGGGAGCTCTGACCAAGTTCACCCCTGTCGCTCGTCAAACCCATCGAATGCAGCTCTCGGGGGTGTCACTCCCCCACCGGCGAAACCCACACAAAATAATTTCGAGAAATCCAATCCCGACCTTTAAACCCAGTCCCCTCTAGACCAGTACAGGAGCCTCAACACAGCCAGCCAAAATGCCTCAGGAAATCGGCGACATCAAGCAGGTGCGGATTGACACTGCTTTGGGATTTCTAGGCTGTCCGGACGATGTGCTGACATTTTTGACTTAGTTCATCGAGATCTGCCGGCGGAAGGACGCGTCTTGTATGTTCCACACGAAGTGACCGACGAGCTGGGAAATTGGTGCGGGGAGGTTCTGACAGTGGTGTTTTTTGCGCAGCCGCCCGGATCAAGAAGAACAAGAACACCCAGCAGATCAAGTTCAAGGTCCGCTGCCAGAGGTTCCTCTACACCCTGGTCCTCAAGGACTCGGAGAAGGCCGAGAAGCTCAAGCAGAGCCTCCCGCCCAGTAGGTTTTCCCCGCGACGGAAAGAGACGACACGAGAAGGACATGGGCTGACAGGTGGATTTTCCTCTCTCAACAGACCTCCAGATCAAGGACGTCCCCAAGAGGAACAAGAAGGTCTCGTCATGATTTAATGGATCCTGAAAAGGGGATACTGGTTCGGTACTGAGCGCGGGTATTGGCACGATGGAGGCATATGCATTTGCCGGTTCGGGTTGGACTGGACTCACAAACGGCGTCTCGGAAAGGGAAACACAAGGAGGAACTGGTGCTTTGCTTGCTATTATTAGCTCCAAAGGGGCGATGTAGTTGGCGAGGTTTCCCAGAAAAATGAATCGCATTCATCGGCCAAGGCCCAACCTCAGATTCAACGTTCCCATCGCGTCCCGCGTCCGAATCTTGAAAGTGAGCAAGAAGAAGAACCTACTCCAACGACAAGCGTTTATAGTGCTTCAGATCGACGCGCGCAATCAACTCCCGGAGCTCACCGTACCTCGCAAAGTCCCGAGACTCGGCGAAACCAAAGTGCTTTTCAACGCTCTCCCATCCACACACCAGAACGAACTCGTCCTCCCCAGCCGCCCCCTCCTCCTCCCCATCCTGCCGCCACCCAAACCTCACCTGGTTCGGACTGGCATACGCCTCCAAAACCCCCCTGACCTCCTCAAACTTGGCCGCGAACGCCTCCCTCTCCTGACGCGCAACAAACACCCTCCCCACACTAACCACGGCACTCTCCAGCAGCGGAACCACCCCAGTCCCAGTCCCAGCCCGCGACGACGACGACGACGACGACGACGCCTTTTCGTCACCAAAGAGATCCCCCTCCACATGAAACAGCACCGTATCCGCGGCGGCAACGACATGCCCATCACCGTCGTGCAGCGCGGCCATGACGCCCCTGTTCTCGGCGCTGCGGATCCACGACCAGTGGGCGTCCACCGACGGCCAGCGGGCCGTGGTCAGGATCTGGGACGGGTCCTCGACCTGCGCGAACCAGACGGCCGCGCGGTCCCGCGCGGACGAGGGGAGGTCTGGGAAGGCGGCGGCGTGCCAGCCGTCTTGGACGGCCATGGCCGAGGCGAGGGTGGAGCGGAGGTGGGGGGTTAGGGGGGTTGGTTGGGAGAGTTGGAGGAGGGCGAATTCGGTGACGGGCATTTTTTTCTTTCTTTCTTTCTTTCTTTCTTTCTGGCGGGCTGGAAATTTGGGGAAGAGGTTTGTTGTTGTTGTTGTTGGTTACGGGGTTTACATCTTGCCTTTGGAGGGGAGTAAGCTGGTTCTTGAGTGGTGGTGGTTTAGGGTGCAGGCAGCAGCGGGATGGCGATTCCTTCCATCTCTCTGGCTGACTGCCGCCCGACTACCGCGCAGATCTTCTCCACGCGGAGGCAGGTATGTACCTGTAGGCGGGTCTATATAGTTCTTGTGAACCCCTCGACTTCCTGGAGAATCGATCAAATCTCATCTTCAAGTTATTCAGGAGCTCGACATAGTCCACCTGGAGCCACAAGATTTCGGTCCTATCGGTCTTAAGGCTAGCTCAGAGCCCGAGTCGGCTGACCCGACTGCCGGACGGTTCAACGGCCAATAGTACAAAGGCGTTCACCTCCGAAAACCGGCATGGCATGGCTTCTCAAGCAAGACATTCGAATTCTGAAACAGTGATATGATGGGAGCGTTGAATCACTTCTGGGTCTCGTGAACAGCCAGATGGCCTAGATGGGCCTCAGACAAGGACAAGATGGCACGGATGTCACGGGGTCGATGGAGTTTTGGGAGCGGAAATTGCTCGCCGCTGACAATCTGGTCCGCACCCACTGGGCAGCCTCTTAGAGCACGTTTTTCGCTGCTGCAAGGGGCCACTTACAAATGGCATCGAGACCCGAGTGGCCCCGGGCACAGTCGGCCCCTTGGCTTGTCCGCCCACGCTGGGTCTCCCAGCTCGCCGGAAATGGCTTTGGCGCCAATCAGCAGGTTCCAGAACGCTAGAATGCAACCCCGTGGACTCTCCAAGTCGGGAATCCCTGTTCCCCCTGTTCGTCATCGAGAGTGGGCAGTGCCCGCCGCCGCCCGGCCATTATTTTTCTTGCAGCTTGCCCCCCAACATCAGCTCTTAGCCTCTTCGTGTCACCAGCTTATCCGTACCTACATGATAATCGGGGAATAAGGGGGATTTCGCACCAGTTGAACGCCGCTTTACCATCCGATCTCCGTCCAAGGCCTAACCAATTGCCCAGCTATCCTATCCAACTCCACTCGTTCCTAATTACGCCTTCTTCCTTATCCAGGTTGGCACCTAATATCTTTTCAACTTCCGAGTCACGTCGTCAGCGCGACCTCACTTGCTTCGTTTTCCTTCCTTTCCTCGTCTTTGCAACACCACAACTTCAATCGCAATTTCGAGTGTACCGAGTCACCAACGCAACCGTAGTACTCGAAGCAGCACGCCGTCTGCCGTGTTCCGGCACTAGCTCGAGTTATCTTTGTTCAACGGCCGTATCACGGCAGCCATTGATAACACGCCGCGCCCCTTGATATTGTTCTCGATCGACCCTCCGCGGCTCCTTTGTGTGTGCTCACACCCGACTCCCAAACCAGTCGCCAGTGGAATTGCGGCAGCACATAGACGCCATGACGTCGCAACGCCCATTGAACGGCACAACGAACGGCACGTCGAACGGCGCATCGAACGGCGCATCGAATGGCGCACTGAACGGCCACAATGGCTTCCACAGCGAATCGGAACCTGAAAGCCCCTGCACCGACAGCAGCGATGCCAGCGTCGACGGCATCAGTGGTACAAGCAACGGAACTAGGAATCTCCGGTTAAATCCGCGCGCGGGACTGATGCGCAAAAAGTCGAGCCCGATGATGCCGGCGTTTATGGTGTCGGCGCCGGGCAAGGTGATTGCGTTTGGCGAGCACGCCGTCGTGCATGGCAAGGTGAGTGCGTCGTGGGAGGCGGCGGTGGAAAGGAAAGCATATGGATATGGGTCTAACACATTATTACTCTCGATAGGCCGCATTAGCCGCCGCCATCTCGCTGCGATCGTACCTCCTCGTCACAACGCTCTCCAAGTCGAAGCGGACAGTAACGCTGAAATTCCCTGATATCGACTTTGACCACACCTGGAACATTGACGAACTCCCTTGGGCCACATTCCAACAACCTGCCAAGAAGAAATACTACTATTCCTTAGTCACGGACCTCGACCCCGATCTCGTGGCCGCCCTCCAGCCCATCCTCGCCCATGTGTCCACGGACAAGCCGGCCGGCATCCGCAAGGTGCACCAGAACTCGGCGGGCTCGTTCCTCTACATGTTCCTATCGCTCGGGTCCCAGTCGTTCCCGGGCTGCCAGTACACATTACGATCCACAATCCCGTTAGGTGCCGGCCTGGGCAGCAGCGCCACCATCGCCGTGTGCATGTCGGCCGCGCTCCTCCTGCAGCTGCGGACGCTCGCCGGCCCACACCCGGATCAACCGGCCGACGAGGCGCGCCAGCAGATTGAGCGCATCAATCGCTGGGCCTATGTCTACGAGATGTTTATCCACGGCAACCCGTCGGGCGTCGACAACACCGTCTCGACCCAGGGCAAGGCGGTCGTCTTCCAGCGGACAGACTACGACAAGCCGCCCTCGGTACAGCCGCTGTGGGACTTCCCGGAGCTCCCGCTCCTCCTGGTCGACACGAGGGTGCCCAAGTCGACGGCGCACGAGGTCGCCAA
Organism: Chaetomidium leptoderma; assembly: GCA_033296705.1. Lineage (NCBI taxonomy): Eukaryota > Fungi > Ascomycota > Sordariomycetes > Sordariales > Chaetomiaceae > Chaetomidium > Chaetomidium leptoderma. Next base: position 182,980 of record MU856848.1, on the reverse strand, counting down.
GGTGGCCAAGCTGAAGCAGAGACACCCCAAGCTCGTCGGCAGCATCCTGGACGCCATCGACAAGGTCACCAACACGGCGGCCGACATCCTGGCCGAGGAGACCTTTGACACGGAGAGCGACGACAGCCTGGCGCGCGTCGGCGAGCTCATGACCATCAACCACGGCCTGCTGGTCTCGCTGGGCGTGTCGCACCCGCGGCTGGAGCGCGTGCGCGAGCTGGTCGACCACCAGGGCATCGGCTGGACCAAGCTCACGGGCGCCGGCGGCGGCGGGTGCTCCATCACGCTGCTCAAGCCCGGCGTGTCGAGGGAGAAGCTGGACCGGCTGGAGGAGCAGCTGGACGAGGAAGGGTTTGAGAAGTTTGAGACGACGCTGGGCGGGGACGGCGTGGGTGTGCTGTGGCCGGCGGTGCTCAAGAACGGCATGGATGAGGATGACGAGGGCGGCATGGAGATTGACTTGGAGAACTTCCTTAATGCGGAGGGGAATGAGGGTGTGGAGAGGCTGGTGGGCGTTCACGGGGGAGCTGGTGAGAGGGAGGGGTGGAATTTCTGGAGGGTGGAGAATTAAGTCTGGCGCGGCTGCCGGACTGGCTGGGTTGGATTCGTGATAATACTAGACAAGTGCTTGCAGGTCCAGGAGTTCTACTGCGGGTCAACAAGGGCGGATTTGGGAGAGTGGCTTTCTTCTTTTTTTGGGATGGGGACGGAAAAGGGAATGGATGGGGGGGGGGAGGGGGGGTAGCCCCTAATTTTGCTTCACTTTCTCTGTATGTGATCCTAGAACACCTTTGCCTTGCGGTACTTAGTTACGGCCTCCCTTACTTGATGTAATAATCCTCGTTGGAACCTGCAAACAGATAGTACAAAGCAAACACATTCTGCCCCGTCCGTAAAGATCAAGCGACGAAAGAAAGACGGTGCTTAACATTGTGTCTTTCAGCTGCGTTACAATTGTCACCCCTGCCTGCCCCGCTCGGCTGCAGCTCTGCGAGGAAGCTCCCCTCAGCTCTCCCCCATTGACGATCAACGGCAAACAATTCTTGGCTGCCCTTAAAACCCCACCCCGCCATCCTCTGGCCCAAAGAAGCAGCTCACCATGCCGCCCAAAGGAAAGGCAGCCGGCAAGTCCAAAGCGTCCGAGAGTGAGTGAACTCTCTGTCTCTTTTCGTCGTTCTCGGCTTTTTCATTGCAGGGAACTCTACTACTTTATCCAACGCAAGAGAGCTATCCAAGCAGTACCTTAGCTAACTTCCACCCCCCCCTTCCTGTCCCCAGCTACCAGTACCAAACCATCCCCGCAGACCAACACAACCACAACCTCAGTATCAACATCCCTCCCCACCAATCCCAACGATAACAACCAAACCATCCACGACCGCTCCAAAACCCGCTCCGCCGCCGCCCGCCCCTACGACACCCTCCTCCACCAAAGAGGCGGCTCCCTGTCGTCGCTGACCGCACAAGAGCAATCGGCCTGGCTCGCGACGCGCATCGCCTCCCGTCTCGCCCGGAGACCTGCCCTGTCGTCCGCGTCCTCAGGAGCAGGAGGAGGAGCAGCAGCTATATCGCGGCTAGCCTGCGGCGGCGGGCCCAAGACGCTCAAGGAGGTGTGGAAGGTTGTGAACGAGCACGCCGTGCCGTTGAGGACTGCCGCGGCGCCTGTTGTTGTTCGGGGTCTGGAAGGGGATCATCATCAGCAGCAGGGTGTGAAAGCGTTTGAGGACAGGTGGGAGAAAAAGGTGAGGTTGAGTTGCTTGGCGGTGGAGAGCCGCTGTTTTCGGGTCAGGGGTGAGCGCGAACGGAGGGGGGACAGGGAAGAGAGAACTGGGGAGCGCGTGGTTGTTACGGAGCAGGAGGTTTTTGACGAGACGAGGCGGCGCAGGGAGATGGCGGCGCTGAAGAGGGAGTTGTATGGTGGTGGGGTTGGGCGGGAGGGGAAGTTGGCGTTGGATCCGGAGTGGGATGATGTTGTGCCCGTTGTGCTGGAGGAGCCCGAGGGGGCGCTGGCGGCGATTGCGTATCCTGCTGATTATGCCGAGGGTGAGTTTTTTTTTATCTGTCTTACTGTCTTGCTGCTATGTGGAGAGGAAGAGGCTGACATATCTTCCCCTTTTCTAGCCATGGCCTACCTCCGCGCCGTGATGCAAGCCAAAGAGTACTCCCCGCGCTGCCTACGCCTTACAGAGCACATCATCTCGATGAACCCGGCGCACTACACCGTCTGGCTGTACCGCGCAGCCAACGTCTTTGCGCTAAAGCTCTCCATCCCCGACGAGATGGCGTGGTTGAACCGCGTGGCGCTCGCCAACCTCAAAAACTACCAAATCTGGCACCACCGCCACCTACTCGTAGAGAACTACTTCCCCACCATCACCTCCTCTACCTCCTCCTCCCCTTCCACCACCCTCACCGACTTCGCCACAGCCGAACGCCACTTCCTCCAAAAGATCCTCGACGAAGACACCAAAAACTACCACGTCTGGTCCTACCGCTCCTACCTAGTCGGCAAGCTCTCCTTGTTCAACGACGCCGACGAGCTGCGCGACATCGAGGCCATGATCGACACGGACGTGCGCAACAACTCGGCCTGGTCGCACCGCTTCTTCCTCGTCTTTTCCAACCCGGACCACGCCACCGCCGGCGCAGCCGCCACCGAGCCCGATCCCAAGGTGCCCGCCGCCGTGGTGGATCGGGAGGTTGAGTACGCGCAAGCAAAGATCCGGCTGGCGCCGCAGAACCAGAGCGGGTGGAACTACCTGCGCGGCGTGCTGGTCAAGGGCGGGAGGAAGCTGGCTGGTGTGGAAGAGTTTGCGAGCGGGTTTGTGAGCGGGTTGGGCGAGGAGGGGGAGGATGTGCTGAGTACGCATGCGCTGGATCTGCTGGCCGAAATTTATGCTGAGAAGGGGGACAAGGAGAAGGCGGATTTGAGTCTGAGGCGGCTGGGGGAGAAGTGGGATCGTATTCGGGTTGGGTATTGGGAGTGGCGGCGGAAGTGTTTGGAGACGCCGGCCTAGGGAAGAATGGGAGGAGGTTTCATAGAGCTTTTCTTGGAAGTGTGTTTCTTCTTTTTTTATTTTTAGGTTTGCTGTATATGGGGAATGGAAAACAGGCTGGGCTTTTTAATCTGGCTACTGAGATGTTGTTCCGCAGTAATAACGAGGAACAGGCGTCGCGCCATGTTACAAGCTGTCAAAGCAAATGTCAATAACCATAAAACCCAAGTCGCGCTTCAGAAGCCAGAATAACATGCAATTTATCCTGCCGATGTGACTGACCCAGGTGGAAGCCGGAAAGCCCCCTTCTCTCAGCTTGTCTCTACTAATTCACATGGTATACCGTAACGCCCATCCCGCCAAAATAAACCACCCGATAAACTCCGCAATTCGTTTTCCTAACCCCCCGTCTTGCCGTTCGGATGCGCAGTCGAAAACACATTCTGTCGAGCAAGAAAAACTGCCCGTCCCGCCTCGGGCCCGGCCGCCCACTCCTAATTCGCCCGGTAGTTGTGAGAAATAACCAGATACTTCCTCCCGCCCCTGGTCCCCGGCCTCTCAAGCGCGTCCCAGTTGGGCACCAGAATGAATCGGTCATGGAAATTCTGCTTCTCCCAGTAGTCGTCGCCCTTGTCCCTGCCGGTGCCAAAGTAGACGGTCCCGGTGACGGTCAGCACCATCATCATGCGCACGCCGTCGGTCGGCGCGTGGACGTCGAGCATCTTTTGCGGCGCGGCGAAGCGGTAGTCGGCGTTGACGACGTGCGCGTCGTAGCCCTCGACCTCGTAGCGCACCCGCCGCTTGTTGGGGTCGGGCTGCTTGGGCGCCTGCCGCTGCTGCTCGAGCAGCTTCTCCCATTCCTGCGGCGTCGCCACCACCAGCCCGTTGATGCAGATGTCGGCCGGCGGGTGGCCGGCTCGGTCGTAGGCCGTGTGGCCGTTCACGTAGCCTTGGGTGATGGACTTGCCGTCGTTGACTTGGCGGTAGTACCAGTCGACAAAGTTCCTGGCAGCTGGAAGTGGGATGAGTATAAATGGTTCTTGATGGGGTGGTTTGCGGTCCGGTGCCGCATGATCGGGGTTGGGGGGGGGTGGGGGTTGTTCGTCATGGGCCCGGACCGCGGGGCCTCGTTGTCGCCGTACCTTCGCAGGAGCACCGGACGTTTGTCTCGTGGGAATTTGCAGACATTGTGACGACGGGCGCTTGGGGTGATGGAGCTCGGCAAGGGGTTTTGTTGTTTGGTCTGTCGCTCGCCGTCGGTAGGGCGCTGCTCGCTTGTCGGCAACGCGCAGTAGCTCCCGTGTGCCGCGTTGGAGCAGCGGGAGAGAGAGGTTTGGTTGCGAAGATTCGAGCCGATTGATGACTTGGAGTTGCAAACGTTGGAGTCGCGTATCCAATGGCTTTAGGAAAATAATGTTGGTGACTAGCTCACTCGTCTTGGTGCGAATGTAGCAATGCTGCAACAAGTGCAGCGGTTGGGGTAGCGAGGTGCTGGAATGCTGGCTGCCTGTTCTTTGAATGCAAAGATCTCGGCTTGGAAGCTCGATGCTGGTGGGATGTGGTGTGGTGGGGACAAAGGACCCACCAATGTGCAGTTGGCTAGCGTGTATGTTAGGTAATTGCATAGATGCTCTCGGTAATGAGATATTGACCTAAACAGTGTGAGGAGCTGGCCGGAGGTTTTTGAGATGATGGGTTTCTATGCGGAAAATGGATTATATTACGAGCGAACTGCTCCGGTAGTATGTCGTTGGTATGTACCAGACTACTCCGTCCCTCATTCCTTCACCAAAAATTCCTCAATATCCTTATCCTCCTCTTCCTCCAAGCTCTCTTGCAGTCGTTGTTCTTCGGCATCCAGTAGCTTCTTAATCATGCGGCGTTGTCTCCTCCTCGCAGTCTTGCCCCAATCCGGTCCAGATGCCTCCCCGGTCGCCTCGTCCTCCTCGTCGGTGTCGTCGGGCACCTCGACCTGTCCGCGCAACTCGTTGGGGGAGATCTTGGCTTTGGCCTTAAATTCCGCCTCGGCCTCTGCCCGGGCGGCTTCCTCTTCGTGCGACTGCATTTGAACTCGGCCTCCGAGCTTGATCAAGTATGGCCTCAGGAGCATGTCTATGCCCGCCAGTCAGTGTCCTGCTTGTCAGACCATTCATCCGGGGAGGACTCACAGGCTCCGGCAACGATGACGATTCGAATGACCTTTTCCCACGACAAGTCGGTGAATGACCCTCTCAGATTAGTTGAGACACGGTTGCCGAATGTTGCGGCGAGGTTGGTGAGACCGTCCATGTTGGTGTCTTGGGGTGCTGTTGTAGCCAACTGAGGCAATTGTTTGTTTGGCGGCGAATTTAGGGGCAAGAATGGACCGAGTATGGACAATTAGGTGCTAGTGGGATAGGAAAATGGTTCATGAATGGGAGCGCGGTAGCCAAAGTGCGACCTGAAGAGCGAAGTTCAAAAGGTCGAAGCTGGGAAGATTGCATTGCGGGAAAATCTGCGACGCAGCTCGGTCACGGCCCGGTTACGCCAAGCCACGACCCCCACCATAGAGCTGCCGCCGGCATCTTCGGTAGGCCAGTGTGGACTTTGTAATCCCCGAAAAGAGGGACATTCTGTGCAAATGGAGAATCTCAAAGAATATCGGTACCGGGAAGAGTCGTTTGTGCAGACGTCATTGATTCCCTCTCTCGCTAACTATGATGCATACACTAGCTGTAAAATGCAACAGCGCTGCGGTCAAGCTTGAGACGCAGTCAGACGAGGACAGGGATCTAGATAGGCTCTAAGCCCAAAAGGGGATAAAGAGGGACGTAGCCCCGCCTAACTGCATAGCCCCGAACGCGTCAAACGCGTCTCCCTTCTGCCACACTCAAGAGCATCACCGAGTGCCAAGACTCACGAGAACCGTCATGGCGGATGCTCAAGACGATGAGGTGCGAGAGGTAGGCACGCAATTTGCTCCCATTCCTTTTGTATCTACCCAAATTCGACAGTGCCCCCAAAATCAAATCAGGCCCTCCACCTCCCCTAATTTTACTTATAAAGCTAACCAAATCCAGCGCCTCAAAGCAGCCCTCTGGTTCTCCATTGGCAAGATGGTAGACCAAGAGTCTCTCCAGCGCAACCGCAACGCCACCCCTCAGTTCATCGGTGCCCTGACCGATATGGTCTGGCATCAAATAGGTATGTACGCTTGCATCTCCCAGCCCAACTAACCCACTCGGCGATTTAACCCAATTTTTGCAGAAAACGTGGCCATAGACCTGGAGAGTTTCAGTCAACACGCAGGCCGCACGACCGTCACGACCGACGACGTGCTGCTCCTGGCGCGGCGCAACCAGGACCTGTACTCGGTCATCAAGGATACGATCGACAAGGAGAAGGCGGCCAAGGCCAAGACCAAGGCGAAGGGGAAAGGGCGGGGTTGAGGCACGCAACGGGAGGGAGGAAAGACGTGATGATATATCCTATTTCGCTAAGCTGTATTTGATTCGCACGCTTCCTGAGTGATGACCTCGAACGAATTTTGCAGGCAGCCAGCCCGTTGTCTTACAGCTAGTCAGCCACCTAGACATGGTGATCAAACACCCCGCACAACAACAACAACAACCGGCTCACCGTGTACCAACCCATCTCAACCGATTGGCACAACCACCCCGTCGAGTTACCTAACTAGATGACCGCCTCATCCCTACCCCCCTCTCCCTCCCCCTCCCCCTCCCCAACCCCTTCCCTCTCGTTCCACTCCTCCTCACTATACCTAAACCTCTCGGCCGCCAGCATGACCACGGCCCACGCCTCACCATGCAGCACCGCCAGCAAGAGCTCCAACCCCAACAAATTCACCATCGCCCCGCGCGAACCCAACCCCGCCCACCGCAGCCACCACCACCACCCGCCGGCACCACCACCATAACTACCACTACTCACCACCCCCTCCAACGACAACCCCAACCGCGCCATGTACGGCCTCGCCAACCCAAGCCACACAGCCGCCGCAAAGGGCGTCATGAGCAGCCTGGCAGGCGTAATAGCCAGCACGTCGGTAGCCAGGATGGCGGGGAGGCGGGTGAGGACATTTTCGCGGTAGACAGGTTCGTGCGCGTGGTGGTGGTGGTGGTGGTGGTGGGGGTGGTCACAGCCGCCATTACCATTACCACCACCACCACCAACCCCCCCCGAGCCGGAGCCGGAGCCAGAGCCAGAGGGGTTCCGGCTGCTGTCGGCTAGGTTGGGGCGGAGTTCGGCGGACCAGACTCCCGTCGGGGCGGTGTCACTGCTTCCTCCTCCTCCTCCTCCTCCTCCACCTCCGTTGGTGGAGGTGGATTGTTGTTGTTGTTGGTCTGGGGTTGTGGGGTCGGTGGCTTCGACGTCGAAGCTGATGAGGGTGGCGCTGATGACTTCGGTTTCTTCGTCGTCGCTGGCGAAGTCGTCTTGTCTCGGCCCGCCTGGGGTGGGTTGGCTGGTGCTTTCGTTGCTGTTGCCGCTGCCGCGGAGGGAGATGGTACTTTGTCGGCGGAGCGGGGCGCTTCCTGGGGAGCGTTCGGTTGCGGTTGTTGTTGTTGTAGAGGTTGTCGGGGTGGGGTCGAGAGGCTCCCCGGGTCGCAGCTCCAGGGGGACGTACTCGGAGCCCGATGGGAGTGACCCTTCTGGGAAGTACCGCCGTCTGTTGGCGTTGTATGGTCGTGGTAGGAGCCGGTGGATCTTGAACCTCAACGTTCGCGTGATGAGGCTGTAGAACTTGGTGTAGAGGTAGAAGCCTGCGAAAGGTGCTGCCCCGAGGGCGAACGCGCCGAGCCATTGGAAAAGGCTTCGTGGGCGGAATGAGGTCGGAAGAGGGGGCATCTGGATAGGTGATATGCTGGTTCCGGGAATGAAGAAGCGCCAGTTGGGGAGGATACGGCTGAAGGGGATGATTCCTGTCCGTTGGAAAAAGGTGTAAATGGCAAGGTGGAGGCGTATGTATGTTGTGGCATATTGAATCCTGCAAATGTTAGCGAGGAGTTTGTCGAACTAAGGGGGAAGACATACACCGGGTACTTCTTGGATCCTGGTACGACGGCTAGTTGTTCTAGGACGGTACTAGCCAGGAACGAGGGCAAGCCACCGAAGAGGAAGGAGGCAAGAGACTGCTGGCTCCAGGCGAGTTGAAACATGCCATAGAAAGTTGTTTGCGAGTATGGTTTATAGAGCTGAGGGGTTAGTCCTTGACGGAGATACCTCTAACCAGGCGAGGGGACTACCTACGAGAATGCGCTGCCTCATGCCGTTGACGCCCCATATAGCCGCCGTCTCGAGGACACCGCCGGCCAGCAGCAGCCTCCTGCCGATGCGATCCTCATACTGCCGATGCTTGAGGGCGGCTTCGATCTGTGCTTCGGCGATTCCATTCTCAGGCTCAGCGACGCCGATGACCATCATAACCTCGTTATGCGATCGGATAACGTCTCTATTGATGCGCTTGGTCTCCGGGTTGATGGGGCGGCCGCGCTCATCATACAGCTGCGGAAGGCCGCGCGGGTCCTCGGGGCCTTCGCCCAGGACCACATCGTCATATGGCGACCGGCCCTACACAATCGGTTAGATACAGAACGATGGAGTAGATGAGCGTTTCAGCCCTACAAGTCCCTGCGATGTCAACGGTCCCAACCTCCCCATGGTGCATTTGGTCGCGGTAGTCGGGGGTAATTATCCCAGAAGGAGTTTCTGAGAAATGCTCAAGTATTGGTAGTGCACCATAGCCCCATCGCAGCAGGAGGTGGATTTGCGGTTTTGTTTGAAGGTTGAGAAATGGAGAATGGAGATGCGCGTTGGCTCAGCCCGACTTAAAGCGTCCGTTGACGGGGGGGTCGCACGCAGGGGTCGCTTTGCGCTAAGATAACCTTATTTTCCCCTCCTTATCAACGAATTCAAACCAAAAGTTTTGGAAAAATTGGGATCGCGAACCGCATCTCGGGAGCTCGGCACATCATCCACCGCACGCCATGGCGACAAGACAAGCGACTAAGACGACCTTCGAGGTCAGTAATGTCATCCAACCCATCTTCACCGGCGGATCGGTTGCGCTCGAGAATGGCGCAAGGATCCTCGCATCGACGCTTGGTGAAGCCGCCATCCTCACCGAGCTGAGCACGGGGAGGCGCCTGGCCGAGATCGAAGGAGATGGCGAGCCAATCTCGACCTTGACCATCACGCCGTCGGCCTCCCATTTGATAGTCTGCTCGCGGTCCTTGACGATGCGCATCTACTCGCTCAAGGCGTCGCCCGACTTCGATTCAGTGGAGCCCACCCTCGTCCGAACCTCGAAGCCCCACGCGACGCCCGTGGTGGTCCTCGCCGTCGATAAAACCAGCACCCTGTTTGCGACCGGTGCAGCGGACGGCGCCATCAAGATCTGGGATATTGTCGGCGGCTATGTCACCCACACCGTCAGCGGCCCGAGCGTTCTGGTGTCGGCCCTCCACTTCTTCGAGATCGCAGCAACGGCCGAGAACCCGGCGTCTGAGCGAAAGCCCAGAAGGGGGTCGCGAAAAGGCCAAGATGACTTGAGCCAAGAAGACGTGGTGTCCAAGTTCCGGCTTGCATGGGGTACGCAGGATGGCAAGATGCGCATTTTCGACCTCCACAAGCGCACCACAGTCCCGGTGTATACCGATGCGAAGAGGAGGAAAGAGGCCCACGAGTCCAACATCCAGAGCATAGACTACTCGCCTGACCAGCACGCGCTTTTGAGCGGCAGTAGGGACAAGACCATGACCCTGTGGCTATGGAGGGACAACGCCTGGCATGGAACCACGATGCTCCGCCACGAGCTCGTGGAATCAGTCGGATTCCTCAACGAGGGCAAGTGGATGTACTCGGCCGGGTCGAGTGGTCTGTTTAGGATTTGGGACACCACGACACACCACGAAATCACCGCAAAACAGGAGGCCAAGTCGGAAGCTGAGTCTATTCTATCGGCCGTCTCCCTAACCCAGAAGTCCGTCGTCCTCTGCGCCCAGTCCGATTTCACCCTAGCTATGTACCGGATACCCTCGGCCGCCGAGATTGCTTCCAACGGAACGTTGCTCATGGAGCCGTTTAGGCGGATATCCGGCACACACGACGAGATTCTAGACCTGGCATATGTTCTTCCCGACCAATCCGTGATGGCACTTGCCACGAACTCGGAGGATATCAGGCTTGTTTCTGTTGTCGACACCGAAACTCTTGCTGATGGAGAAGAAACTGGCGCCTACTTTGGGCGTGACGTTGCGTTACTAAGAGGTCATGAGGACATCGTCATGTCGCTAGACGTTGACTGGTCCGGTCACTGGGTTGCCAGCGGCGCCAAAGACAACACAGCGCGACTATGGCGTATCGACCCGGCAAATAATTCATACACCTGCTATGCCGTCTTTACCGGCCACCTAGAGTCAGTAGGCGCCGTTGCGCTTCCAAAGGTGGCCCCCCCAGAAGACTCCGAGGCTTTCAAGTGCCCTCTCGACCACCCGCCAGCATTCCTCGTCTCCGGCTCTCAAGATAGATTTGTTCAGAAGAGAGATATCCCGCGTCAATCACAAAAAGACAAGGTGTCTTCAAGTCTGAAGCGGTTGGCTCACGACAAAGACATCAACGCCCTGGACGTCAGCCCTACAGGGCGGCTGTTTGCATCAGCGTCGCAAGACAAGACGGTCAAGATTTGGGATGTCGAGAGGCTCGAGGTTCAGGGTATCCTCAAAGGACACAAGAGGGGCGTTTGGACAGTCCGGTTCGCCCCGCTCCACACCCCAACCATCCAAGGCGAACAAGGATCAGTTTCCGGCAAGGGGGTCATCCTGACAGGCAGCGGTGACAAGACCATTAAGCTTTGGAACCTCTCAGACTACACGTGCCTGAGGACCTTTGAAGGCCACTCACACAACGTCCTCAAGATTGTGTGGCTACACATCCCGACCGACGAGGCCGCCACCAAGAAGCGGATCCAATTCGCCAGCGCGGGCGCCGACAGCCTGGTCAAGGTCTGGGATGCCAACCTCGGCGAGGCGGAGTGCACGCTCGACAACCACGAGGACAGACTCTGGACGCTTGCCGTCCACCCAAAGACCAACGCTCTCGTCTCGGGCGGTAGCGACTCCAAGGTCACCTTTTGGAAGGACACAACCGCCGAGACGCAAGCGGCCGCCAGCAACGCCGCGCTCAAGCTAGTCGAGCAAGAGCAGGAACTCGAGAACTACATGCACGCCGGCGCCTACCGCGACGCCATCGTCCTAGCCCTGCAACTCAACCACCCCGGCCGCCTTCTCAGCATCTTCACCAGCGTGGTCACCACCAACACGCCCGAAGAGGGCAGCCTGACGGGCGTGAAAGCCGTCGACACCGTCCTGGCCAAGCTGTCAGACGAGCAGATCTTCCTGCTGCTGCTCCGGCTGCGCGACTGGAACACGAATGCGCGGACGGCGCCCGTGGCGCAGAGGATCCTCTGGACGCTGGTCAGGAGCTACCCGGCGGGCAAGTTCTCGACCCTGTCAGTCAAGGGGGCCAGGGGCCAGAAGAGTCTGACCGAGGTGCTCAACGCGCTCCGGGTGTACACGGAGCGGCATTACAAGCGGATGGAGGAGCTGGTTGATGAGAGTTATCTGGTCGAGTATACGCTGCAGGAGATGGATACTTTGGCGCCACCGGCGTTGGAGGGCGTAGAGCAGGATGGGGATGCCGTTATGCTAGGGGCGTGAAGGGGGTGTAAGTGGGAGGGTTAGGGTTGTGATGCAGATCTTGTTGGCTTGCAAACGTTTGTGGGAGGGAGGTATACCTCGGATAGGTATGAATAAAAATAACAGTTCAAAACTTTCACTTCATGTTGATGCCCGTGTTTTCATGGTCACTCGCTGTTTTTTGAGTGTTGAGAGGGAAAACAAAACGGTTCTGCCAAGCTTTGATGCTCAAGCTTTGGTGGGGCAGTCAATCGGAGGCGCGAAGCTGAGGCCCTCGCATGGCCGCCATGGCGTCGTCCCAGGAAATTTCCCCAAGACAAAACATCATCAACACGCAACCCTCCGACGACAGCAGGACTCCCGTAGGTTTTTCAAGCGCCACGTACCCGCACAAACTTTCGGCCGAATCCTCCCGAAAATAATACCCAGGAATGTCGAAACGCCAGGCCTCAGAGGCCCTCGAGGACCTGTCGGGTATTGACTCGCCTGCGTCCAAAAGGTCGAGATTCGACGACTACAACAAGAGCCTGACCCCGGTCAGCGCAAACGAGAATGGCGACGAGCAAGGGAAACTGGGCCACGAGAATGGGGCGGCGATAGCCGAAGAGGGCGAGGCGGACGATTTCTCCGAGGAGGATGAAGTCGAGGAAAAGGCCCCGATCAGGCAGTCCGCGCCGACGGCAGGCTACGACGACCTCTACCTCGATACCATCCACCGCAACGTCCTCGACTTTGACTTTGAAAAGCTATGCTCAGTCACATTATCCAACATCAACGTCTATGCGTGCCTGATATGCGGGAAGTACTTCCAGGGCCGGGGGCCGAAATCGCACGCCTACTTCCACGCGCTCGAAGAGGACCACCACGTCTTCATCAACATGGGCACCCAAAAGGTCTACGTGCTGCCGGAAGGATACGAGGTCAAGAGCAAGTCGCTCGACGACATCAAGTACGTGTCAGACCCGCGGTACACGCGACAGGAGGTGGCCGAGTTCGACCGCAAGCAGCGCACATCCTGGACACTCGCGGGGAAGGAGTACACGCCGGGCTTCGTGGGCATGAACAACATCAAGGAGAACGACTACCTGAACGTGATCGTCCAAGCCCTCTCCCACGTAGCCCCGCTACGCAACTACTTCCTCCTCGAGGACTTCTCCTCGGCCCCGGAGCTCGTCAAGCGCACCTCCATCCTCTTCCGCAAGATCTGGAACCCGCGCGCCTTCAAATCCCACGTCTCGCCCCACGAGCTCCTCCAAGAAATCTCTCTCCGCTCCAACAAGCGCTTCACCCTGACGGCCCAATCCGACCCGGTCGAATTCCTCTCCTGGTTCCTCAACCACCTCCACCTCGGCCTAGGCGGCAGCCGAACCAAGCCCGGCTCCAGCATGGTGCAGCGCATCGTCCAGGGCAAGCTCAAAGTCGAAACCCAATCCATCACGGCGCGCGCCGGCGGCGGCGGCAGCGGCGGCGGCGGCGACGGGGGGCTCGACCGGGTGCGCTTCGAAGAAGCGACCACGGCCCAAGTCGACACGGCCCGCTTCCTCCTGCTGACGCTCGACCTGCCGCCCGCGCCCCTGTTCCAAGACGAACAAGAGCGCAACATCATCCCGCAGGTCGGCCTGACCACCCTCCTCTCCAAATACAACGGCGTCACGAGCCAGGAGCTCAACGCGCAGCGCAAGCGCTACCGCCTGACGCACCCGCTGCCGCCCTTTTTGCTGCTGCACATCAAGCGCTTCAGCCACAACAAGTTCGTGTCGGAGCGCAACCCCACCATCGTCACCTTTGACCCGCGCAGCCTCGACATGTCCCCTTACGTGGAGCCCGCTGACCCGGCGCTGCACCACCCGCCGCCCGGCGGGCCCATCTGGTACGACCTGGTCGCCAACGTGGTGCACGAGGCGGTGCGCGCCAAGGAGGACGTGGCCGACAGCGCGGTCGGGGAGGAGCGCAAGACGTGGAAGGTGCAGCTGCGGGACAAGGCCACCGACGAGTGGGTGGTGGCGCAGGACTTGTTTGTCGACAAGATCCGGAGCGAATTGTTGTATTTGGGGGAGAGCTATCTGCAGGTGTGGGAGAGGAGGAGGGGCCCGCCGCCGCCGACCATGATGACGGGGCTTGTTGTGGGGAAGGGGAAGCGGAGGGGATGATGATGATGATGTTTGAGGTGCAGTGAAAAAGAGGGAAATAGATACCAAATACCAAATACCTTTTCAAGAGGACGGGAGTAACTGATTGGTGGGAGCTTTCGACATGGTGTGGCTTAAGACACAAGTTGGAGGCAGCTACAATAAGTACTACATCCCATCCCCATCCGGATCCCTTGCCCCCTTCCTTCATTTCGATCATGAGGCCAAAAATCAACTGAAATCCCACTCAGCGCTCCTTCCTCCCAGTTTGATTTTCATCAAGACCGTGCCGTGCCGTGACCAAATGTCCAAGGAGAAATGAGAACAAAACCAAGGACGAACCACGCCCCCCAGAGATCCGACCCGGCCCCGAGAATTCGACGCTTTCAGAATTTCATTTGGGAAAAATGATGCTTGCTGATTCGGTACTGTACATACGTAGAAACAAAACAATACTTGTCTTTTTTCCTACGCCGTAATCACGCTCTTCTTCGCTTGGCAGGGGGCGGACTATGAATTAGCAGCGCCCTTCTGATCGTCCGCCTGCTGTTGATGTTGGTGCTGCTGCTGTTTGTTCGACGTCCGCTTGTCGCCGCCGTGGTGATGATTGTTTGACTTCTCTCGCCGCGATTCCTCGATCGCCGTGCGCTGCTGGATACTCGAGTCGTGGCTCTTCCACTCGAGCTTGGTGTCCGGCGGGAAGGACAAGACCCGTCGCATCGTTTCACTGGTATCATGTCAGCCGGGAAAGGAAAGGTTCTGGAGGTGGCATGCAAACATACCGAATCTTGAGGACCCGCTGTCCGCTCGCACGAGCCCAGATGCTGAGGATGTCCTCGCCGTTCCGGACGCTAAGGACTGCCCCGCACACCTCCTCACTGGCCTCGCCGAATTGGTCACCAATAATGGCAAACAGCAGGTCCTCCCAGTAGCGGTCGGCAACGCCCTTTCTCAGACGCACCACCCACTTCCCGCCCTTCTTATTCTCCTCGTCCTCCCATATTGGCCGGATGCCCTTCTTGAAGAGGTGGAAATCCGACACCAGCGGCAGCGTCGACGGCCGCTTCAGGTGTTGGTAAACCTTGAAGAAGTGCTCGACCGAATCAACCGTGGCGATCGGGTGCAGCGTCTTCTCGTATTCGATAAACCCATTCGCCTTGGAGATGGGTGGGCGGAACCAAAAGACCCAGCTGTTGCGCAGCTGATGGGTTGGTGGCGCCGCCAGTCCGGCCGTTGGGTGAGCCACGGCCTTCCCTCCGTCTCGCAACGAAGCGCTGGAAACCGACTGGCTGATCGCCCTACCGCCCAAGGCCCCGTCCTTTGCCGATTTCTCAGCGGTTGGGGTCTTCGCGGCGGCGCCCAAGGCCGTGTCGAACGGGTTCCCCGGCGACTTGGGCGTCTTGGCCGCGCCAAACGAAGCGAAGGCGCCCGAGCCCAAGCCGAAGGCGGTTGATGCCCCGCCGATCGGAGACGCCAGGCTGCCGCCTGGTGTTGTTACGGAGCTGAGCGAGTGTTTTCCGAGCGACGAGCTGTCACCGCCAAATCGCTTGAAGGAGGAGTTGCGTCCCGAGGGGCTTTCCGGACCGGAACCTGTTGTAAGAGAGAGCTTGCTCGAGCTGGCAAGAATTGGGTTAGGTTGGACGAAGAATAAGTGCGGGGTGTGGTGTAAAAGTAAAAAAAGACGACTATAAAACTCACTTGGCACGGCGACTCCATAGATTATCCATGAAGACGTCGGAAACCGAAACTCAAGGGGAAGGCAAGCTCAACAGGAAAGCGAGGCCGTCAGGCGGGCACCGGTAGCACCAAACAACAGACGAGGGGCGCAGTCACTGTATTTCGGTCGGCAGGGGGGGACGAGACGGCAGCGGTCGTTCAAGGTATTATCGGAAAGCGAAATCGTGGCGGGGAGGGGGGCTGCCAAAAGCGCCGTCACGGTTCGAGCCGGGGATTGGAAGCGAGTGATGTCAGGAGGGGGACGAGGAATTACAGCGGCGTCGAATGTCGTGTTAGCCGGGGTCTTGTCGGGGTCGATGTGGTTGGACGATGATGCTAGGGGGATGTGGTCTCTCAGAAGTATATGTGGCCAAATGGGGCTGCGGTACGTGTGTCGGAAGCTGGATGCGTGCTCGGATGGCAGAACGGGATCTTGGGAACTAGGTCGATTTCTCTCATTCATGAAAAGAACAAAACTTGAAAGCCAAAGGCAGCAGAGAGTGGCGGGTCTGTCTTTGACTCCACCACAGTGCAGCCAAAAAAACATGACTGGTGTGAACCCACTGTGCTTGGTCTGTGCTGAGAAACAGGCCACTGAGCGCCCGAGCTGGGGTCCAACGTTGTGGGCGGTGAGGGCTGTCGCAAAAGCTGCCACGAGTCTTGGCGATTTATTCAAGAGGGGATTTCTCGGCATGGGCAATTTTTCTCTTCTTTTTTTTCTCTCTTTTCCATAACCAAGACCACAATTCCAAATCACTGCCAGCCTGCCACCAAACTGCACCACGCAGCTTGGCGATTCCGAACGTGTGTCGAGATTGACTCTATCAATGCCCTTGCTAAAAACCATCATCACGAGTGCCCCATCTGCGCGGCGTCCATGATGCGTTGATGACCTGAAGCAAGTCTGGACATCCCTTTGTATTTGCATCCTCTTGCTGCCACGTAGACTCGACAAGACGTGCGCCGAGGCCCCCTAGTAGGCTCCCGGCGCGCATGCCTAGCCTCGATTGGCCCTTTGTTTTCTGTTGAACCCAGCTCATGGATTTTGTAAGTTATGTTTTCTGTGCATATCTGCTTCCCGGGCTGCCCTGATGACCCCCAAACATTCCGGTAAACCGACTCAGCAACGGCACGCTTCCTCGACCTCTTCAGCAGGGGAAGTCTGCGGGCCCTGAGTTGAGCATGAGGATTCATGGTGTAACTCTGAGCTTCTCCAAACAACGCATTCTTTCGTACCCTCGGCTTTCCCCCTTCCGAAGAGCTAACGGTTGTGGGAGCAGGGTCACAGTTTACTCTCTTGTTGACGCGCAGTTTGTCTCGAGTGAGCAGCTGCCACGAGGCCGCGTTTCAAGGCTCGCAGTTCGGTCAAAGCCGAGTCAGCACTACTGATAGAGTCTGTCCTATCGGCCAACCCAACTTGTTATTCGTCTGATCGTACACATCGGCAGTCCAGCTCAAGATACACGCAGCGAACGCACCAAGCCACCCCACCCCCACCCACGTCCGGGGACGCGCATCAGCATCCCGATTTCGAGAAGCCATAGATCCAAGATGGTAACTTCTCGAGCACGTTCTCGGCCTGCCACGCTGGGGAGTGGGGGTTTGGCTGCTGTCTGGGCCTCTGGGGAAGCAGCTGAACAGCAGCCGAGCAGCATCTCCGGGTACACTACTACATGATCGAGGATCACCAATCAAACCGCTGCCTGCCGGTGACAGCAGCTCTCCCGCCGCAACACCCCGAGATCCAGAAACGGGCCGGGGGGAGCCCTGGGGGTGGCTTGCCCTCCCGCAAGTTTCGCTCTCCCGTTCCAAAACCACCAGCTGCCGGCCCCACTATTCCGGACCCGCGTAAATGTGCGCCTTTACCCCACGCACACGCGCTCTTCGACGCTACGTAAAAGGTGGGGTTGCTTCTTTGCCGGCGCCCGCACGGTGCAACTGCCCGGGAAAGAGAATTTCCTGACGGCATCTAGGTAAACTCAACTTGGACGCCGTCCATTCTTGGTCTGTATTAGAAAAAGGCCGTCTCTCCCTCCTATCTCGATTGTGCCGTTCCCTAGAAAAATTAAGCTTGGTTTATCCCGTCTTTCGTTCGCAGTCCGCCCGACGCCGCTCCCTCTCTCCGCACCGCCGTCCCATACCCCTCACCGAGTCCAGCGTGTCGCTTTGACTCTTCTGTCTCCGTTTCTCCAACTCAGCCCTCCCGCCGCACATACAACGCCGATAACCCATGGGCGACCTTCTCCCCAGCTTGGACTTGCCCCCTGAGGCTGTTAAAAATCACGCCATGGACAAAATCACAGACAAGATCGCGGCTCTGCCCGCGGGGCAGGACTACTTCTCCCTCGAGTTCTTCCCTCCCAAGACGGCCATGGGTTTCTCCAACCTCCGTGGCCGGCTTGACCGCATGGCAAGGGCCCTACACCCGCTCTTCGTCAACGTCACCTGGGGCGCGGGGGGCTCGACAGCAATCAAGTCGCTGGAGCTGGCCGAGATCTGCCAAAGAGAGCTGGGCCTCACGACATGTCTGCACCTCACCTGCACCAACATGAGCCGCCGGCTGATCGACAAGGCCCTCGACGATGCAAAGGCTCTCGGTATCCGCAACATCCTGGCCCTGAGAGGGGACCCGCCGCGGAGATCCGAATACCGCGACATCAACGAGCCGGTATCCGCTGAGGAAGAAGAGGAGGAGTTTACGTGGGCTGTCGACCTTGTCCGCTACATCCGCAAGACCCACGGTGACTACTTCTGTATCGGTGTCGCCGCATATCCGGAGGGCCACGCCGACGAGAGCCATCCGCTAGGGCAAAGTCTGGAGCATGACCTGCCGTATCTAGTTGAAAAGACACAGGCGGGCGTCGACTTCATCATGACCCAACTATTCTTCGACATCGAGGCGTACAAGCAGTTCGAGAAGACGCTGCGGGAGCATCCGAGCGGGGCCTTCAAGGACATCGCCATCATTCCCGGGTTGATGCCGATCCAGAGCTACCAGATGATCAAACGGACAACAAAGCTCAGCCATGCCAATATTCCCGACACCGTAATGGCCCGGTTAGACGCGGTCAAGGGGGACGACGAGAAGGTGAAGGAGGTGGGCGTGGATATCATCAGCGAGATCGTCGAGCAGATCAGGGAGGTCAAGAGCAGGACCGACGGCCCCAGGGGTTTCCATTTCTACACACTCAACCTGGAGAAGGCCGTCTCGTTTATCGTGGAGCGGACGGGGCTAATCTCCCCCGTCACCCCCGCCGAGGAGGTGGCCGTCGAAGCACATACTCTGCTCCCGGATATCAGGCTTCTGCGCGTCAACGGGTCCACACCCGACCATTCCTCGCACGACCCCCTGAGACGGAAGGCGTCCATCGGATCCGACCCCCGCGACCGAGTCATCGTGCAGGGCCGGTCGACTTCCTATCCGGACTGGGAGGCGACAGCCCTCGAAGCCAGCGTGCCGGCCGAGCCCATCAACACGCGCGCCAACACCCTGGCCATATCCGAAGGCGAGGGCGTGCTCGGCCGCGAGGCCACCTGGGACGACTTCCCCAACGGCCGGTGGGGCGACGCGCGGTCGCCGGCCTACGGGCAGATCGACGGCTACGGCGTCAGCCTGCACGTCACGGTCGCGCAGGCGCGGCAGCTCTGGGGCACGCCCACGTCGGCCGCCGACGTCAACGCCATCTTCATCCGCCACCTCCGCGGCGAGCTCTCGACCATCCCCTGGAGCGAGGAGAGCTTCAGCGCCGAGACGGACAAGATCCGCGACCAGCTGGTCGGGCTCAACTCCAAGGGCTGGTGGACGCTGGCGTCGCAGCCGGCCGTCAACGGCCTACGGTCCGACGACGCCACCTTTGGCTGGGGCCCGCGGCACGGCTTCGTCTTCCAAAAGGCCTTTGTCGAGTTCTTTTTGCCCTCGCGCGACTGGAAGGCGCTGGAGGCGAAGCTGAAGCGGGCCGAGAACAAGGACGTCGTGTGCTACTATGCCACTAACGTCAAGGGCGACTTCGTCAGCTCGGATACCGCGCTGTCGGCGGCCGAGGTGGCGGCCGGCGGGGAGCAGGAGGCGAGCACGAATGCCGTGACGTGGGGGGTGTTTCCGGGCAAGGAGATTGTCACGCCCACCATTATCGAGGAGGTCAGCTTCCGCGCGTGGAGCGAGGAGGCGTTTGGGATCTGGGGGGAGTGGGCCAAGATTTACGAGAAGGGGTCGGCGAGTGAGAGGTTCCTGGAGGGGGTCAGGGCGGATTTGTGGTTGGTGAATATCATTCATCATGATTTTGTCGAGGGCGATGCGCTGTGGGACTGTTTGCTTCGCTGAGGGGGTGGTGACACGGCGGTTCGGAGGAATGGGGGGGGGATATATAGCCGGGCATCGTTGTTAGAGGACCTAGCAGCGGGAAAAGCAGTTATGCATTTTCGAGATATGCGCCACATGGGAGACATCATTGCGTAGCCTACCCTAGAATCGCAACCATTTTCACCTCGGATTATATCCAGGAAAAAAGAAACTCGAGGCACATCACACCACACTAGTTCACTGATTGCCACCGCCAGACTCCAGGCTTAATTCGGACGAGCAGAATTAAGAGATAGATATCTGAATTCATCGACGTCGCAACTCAGTAGAGTAGGCGACCTAGTATTATAGTACATTGAGCTCGGGTTGTGTCCGCGAAAGTAAAAAGAAAAAAAAAGTAAAACAGAAATAACAAAGACAGTAAACCGGCCCCGTTCTTGTCCATGTCACCCTACTAATCCTCCTCCCCTAATAGAGAGGGTGTGTGAGAGAGAGATGGTGACCCTAAGCTAAGCTGAGTCTGTTTCCCAAGTCCAGTCCAGCCCAAAGCCCAGGATATATGAAATGCCCGAAAACCAGACAATCACAGACAGTATGTACCAGACCAGACTAAAGTAGACCATCGGCCCATGCCCGTGTCGTGTCGTGTCGTCGACGACTGACTAGCCGTTTTTTTTGATAAAGTGAAAAGAAAAGCGAAGGACGAGAGACATAGGAAATAGTAGTGACAACTCAAAGTTGCCGTGTGTTCAGATCTGACGATGCAGGATGAATGGATGGATGTGCCATACCGCGTGAGGGTGAGAGGGGGGAGCGTCCAAGCTAGCTCCCGCCGCCTCACCTCATGAGGGGGGTTGTGAATCGGTCCCATCAATGGGAAATGATGATTTTTGTTCAGTTTTCGTAACCGATCAAAATCGCCGACTCAATCATCCATCCATCCATCCATCGCCCACTGGAATGGAATGGAATGATTGATTGTGTTTTTTAACAATCACCCGCATCATCCCACCACTCCTCCCCCTCCTCCTCCTCCTCCTCATCACCATCCTCGAACCCGCCAAAATCGATCTGCGTCGCCTGAGCAGCCTCGCGGTGGTCGAAAGAATAGGCGGCGTGCCCACCGTTGCGGGCGCCATTGCCATTGCCATTGCCATTTCCATTGTTGCTGCTGCCGGCAGTAGTAGTAGTGGCAAAACCGGCAAAGGGGCGGAACTCCTGCTCGGGGTTGAACGGGGCCGTCGCCGCAGCGGCGGTCTGCTGAGGCTTAACCGACGACGACGACGCAGACGCCGACGCCGCCGCCATCGTGTGGGAGGACGCGTCGGAAGCGGACGTGGTGGGGGAAGGGATGGCGTCGTACATGTTGGTGGTGTAGTAGGACATGTTGGTGGTGCCGGGGACCGGAGGATAGTGGCTGCTGCTACCCATGCCGCTGGGGGAGCTCGTGGTGTTGGGAACCGGGGGATAGTGGCTGCTGCTACCCATGCCGCCGGTGGAGCTCGTGGTGCCGGGAACCGGGGGATAGTGGCTGCCCATGTTCATCGTGCTCGCATTGTGGTCCGGGTAGGACATGGTCGGAGTGCCCGGGCTGCTGGCGGCGGTGTGGCTGCCGGCAGCAGAAAAGACCGAGTTGCGGCGCATGGAGGAGGTCATGCCCATGGCCGGGGAGATGACGGCGGACGGCGGCGCGGCACTGCCCATGGTGGTGGTGGGAGGCACACAGTTGTAGCCAACGCCGGTGGCCGGGTTGGTGTAACCGTTCGGCACCGCAGCGATGCCCGCAATGGGCGCCAGAGTGTACGCCGGAGCCGCCGGGCGAGGAGGCGCAGGCGCAGGCGCAATAGCGACATTGCCACGGACGGCGGGCTTCTCGCCGGGGGCGGGCTTGGCCCAGGCAGGGCGGGGAAGAAGCTGGCCCGCGGACTCAAACTTCTTGGGCTTGGTCTTGGTCGGAGTGGAGTCGAGCTCCGAGTAGTCGGCCTCGGGCGAGTCCTCGTCGTCCTCGTCAAACTCGAGTTCGGGCTCGAGCTTGGTGGCCTTGAGGCGCTTGCTGGCGGGGGTGGCGCTGGACGTCGGGGTCTTGGTTGGCCGAGCCCGCTTGGTCGAGCCCGGCGTGCGGTGGCTGGGCGTGGCCGGGACACTCGAGCCGCCCTTCATCAGGGCCCCGAAGGCGTTGACGGGGTCCTGGCCGTTCTCCACGGCATGCGTCAGAGCATCGGCACCCTTCTTGACGCTGCGGAACTGGAAATTCAGCCCATCCGGGGTGCTCGCCCCGAAGAGCTTGTGGATTCCTGCGGTCAAGTCAGCGCCTGTTTCTCGGTGGCGATGGCCTGCCTTTCAGAGAACGAATCAAAGAACATGTCGCGGCAACAGCAATAGCTACAACAACGGCGGCGGTGATGGAGGCGGCGGCGGGTCGGGCGAGGCGGCGGGCTTGAAGGCGACTGGGCTTACCGTCCTTGTTCCGAATCATCCAAGTCTCGTAGGACGCGGGATCCAATCCAGCCTCCACGAGGGCCGTTATGAAGTCGGCCTGGGCCTTGATAACCCGGAACCGGTGCTCCATGGAGGATTCGGTGGCGCTACCGCCATGGTTTTTGGCAATTTCTGGCGAGTACGGGCAGAGCCATGGTCAGTTCTCCAGACTCCGCATTCACAAGCCCCGACGACTGAGTCGGATATGGTTAGGCACAAGACCGATGCCCTTCGCCGCCGTTTCTCTCGTCGCTGCCGCCAGCCCGCCGTGGTCTAAGTATGCAAAATGATCAAGTGAGTCCCAACCCAGTGGGCCGAGGCAGCGAGCGAGGACGAAGAGAGAAGGGCAGAGCCCTGTGTGCCAAAGAAAACAAGAACAAAACATAGTATTTACTTACTCTTGAAGTCAAGGCGATGATTGCCCAGCGACGCCACCAACGCCGAGAGAAGACGAGACTGCGCCTCGTATGTCTTGAAGTTCGTGGTCCGCTCTTTCTTCTCCTTGGGCGCCATGGTTCAAGATTTCCTTTGTTGTCGAGGGGAACAGAGGGAAATGGGAGGCTGTAGGTGTGGATTTAGCGGTGAGGTCAGCAAACAGAAAAGGATCGGGCCAACAGAAGCAACCTGGATCAACCGAATTCTCCTTCGCGGCCCTCAAGGAAGGAAGGAAGTGATTTTTCAAGCAAAATTCAGACGAGACAGTCCCCAAGTCTCTGGAAGGAGTAGTCGAAATCTGAACCCAAGCTGGGCGCGACAAGGAAGGACTGGGAATCGGCGTGATGAAAGACGATGCCCACTTGAGCCGTTTTCGAACTTGAGCCAGGGCAGCTGACCGAAGAACTTGGCCAGTGCCGCCAACCATGCCGCCGCCGAGGTGTAAAAAAATACAGAAGAGCAAGAAGCATAGAGCGGTTTACATACCTTTTGATGGTTCTGAAGAGAGGCTGGAAATTCCTGAGCTGGCCGCAATGTTGAGAGTTGAAGAAAGGAAGGCGGCCGACCGGTCGAGTCGAGCAAGTTGTGGAAAGAGGAAGGAAAAAGGATTTGGAATTTGGAAGCGTGGACAAGAATAAATGGGCGTGGGCAAAGCTGTGAGGACCCGCGCGCGGGTCCGAGGGCTGAACAGCTAATTCGGCGCCGGTGAGGTTGGTGACGGGGGGCGCCGGCAAGTCTGAGTGTCGACCGGGTCGTGGTTGTTGTTGTGGTAAAGAACTATTGCGGGTTCGATCAGCCAACACATCCCTCGCAATGAGCCGGGAGGCTCATGGTTTGGTGTTGAGGAGTGAAAATCAGAGAACACCTTCCCGGTCAAGATTCAGGGGTAATCAACAACAGGACCTGTGGGCAGAACTTGTGACCGAAAAGACCAGATTTGAACGGTTCCGATGAGAAAG
Source organism: Chaetomidium leptoderma (assembly GCA_033296705.1). NCBI lineage: Eukaryota > Fungi > Ascomycota > Sordariomycetes > Sordariales > Chaetomiaceae > Chaetomidium > Chaetomidium leptoderma. Next base: position 159,274 of record MU856848.1, on the reverse strand, counting down.
GGGGCGTGCAAATGGAACCACAGACACCGCAAAGAAAGGGACAGATGGAATAGGAAATCCGAAGAAAGGCAAAAGCGCTAAATCTGAAGGATACATTTGCTCTGAGCTAGATGAGGTTGCCCTAGAAACAGGCCAAACAGAGTAAACAAGAGAGAGCACTTTTTCCATAGAGGTAAGATAAATTACCCATTTGAAACTTTGACAGGTGTTTCATTGGATAGCACGAGGCTGTGGAAAGGGTACGATCGACCCGCAACAGTTGTTGTTGGGTGTGTACGTTAAGAGGCGTGAGGACAAGAGGGGGATGACAAGACCTGACCGATACATGTATGGGCCAAGGAATGACTTGAAGTCAGGAGCGGGTGTGAAGCAAGCTGTATGCCGATGCAACAACAAAAAGATGGATAAATTGAGAGTTGGACTTACAAAGCACAAGCGAATGACAGCCCCTAACTAATTCCCACGGGGACTCCTCGACAAGCAAGTTGTCCTGGTCAACCCAGCCCACGCACGGGGCGCAGAATCAGACCGTAGACACAGCTGCAGCTATCCAGAGCTGGACATGTATAGTATTGGGATTGATAATTAAAAGAACGGTGGAGGCGGGTTCAGGCGTATGAAGGGTGGTTTACCTGGCCTTGTTAATGAGGGTTGAAAGATGAAGAGAATGCAACTGGCGAGGCTCAAATCATACGCTGGTTCAGGACAAACGCTAGTGAGTTACAGTTTGTGTTGAACTTGAGCCCCTCGCTGTATCTGCTCAGGGCCCATAGCTAAACCGCTTCTAAAACAGAATCAAAGTAGACAATAAAATCAGCCAATTTACCGGGGAGCCTTGGAATCCTTAGATAGCTCCATATTGCCTAGCTGTGGTGTTATCCTGGGGCTGTTGTGTCGTGGCTGGAAGTTACCTGCTAACAAAGATTAACCGTCTTGGCACACCTGGCTGTGAGGCTTCACTCATCAGCTGGGTTGTCTCAGATCCTTGCGACATGGAAGTCCAAAAGCATCTCCACACGGACCACTTAGAAATGCAAGGTCGCTCTCACGGAGCTCTATTAGTCTATGTCTATCCAAAATCGTTCCGATCATACAATTCATATCGTCTTCTCTGTCAGAGATGTCCTCCGGCCAGGCTGGTTGGCAAGACCACTCGCTGTCGAAAAGCCATTTGGCTGCAGCTCATGGTCCCAGTCGGGAACTGGATGGCCCTTGGAAGCTGCCGCGCCGTCACCATACATCATATACTGCACACCTAGAAACGAGTCACATGCGGCCTGGAACATACCGGAGACCTTGAACGCCAGCGGGATTGATGTCGACGAAGTGAAGAACCAGAACATCTTCATGCTGTCACCGACCAGCCAGCTGACCAGAACCGAGACGCGGAACCCCTTGCAGGACCGAGATTGTGCATTCGCAATAATCTGCGGGATGGGCAGCGTGGCCTCGATCGAGAGACCAACAATCCCAATCAGCGACGAGTACGACTGGTACACCGAGGGAATGGGCGCCAGCAGGAGCTCGAAGACCACAAGGCCAACGAACAGGGACAGCAAAAACTGCCAGTATCTATTCCAAGCGTTAGCCCCCCCCCCTTCTCGTTTCGGATATGTTATGTGCGCGCGCGCGCGAGCAACCCACGGTTTCGGTGACCTCCACTGCCAGAAATTGAACGGCCGTTGTGTCTCGTTTGCTCGAGCGAACGGAACTGCAGCATCGCCTCCCTTCGAGAACGGAGCCGGCCGGTGCTCGAGGGCAATCTTCAGCAGGATCGCCTGCATCGCAACCATGACGGACGACTGGATAAGGAGCGCATTGTCGAATCTCGCACCGGGGTAGTAAAATATCCTGCAGCATGCGCGTTAGCGAATGCCAGAAAAAGGGTTATGGCCCTGGCTAACTAACCTAAGCAGCGATGCGACAAGCATGATGAGCGGAATGTCCAGGGAGAAGCCGGCGCTGGACCTCGTCCGGTACATCGAGTAGGCCTGGTCGCTGTACGAGAGCACCGGCGAGAGAATGAGGAACGCCGGGGTGATAAACCCCGACACTGTCGTCAGCCACCCCATGCTGCCCGGTGTGCACTGCGCGCGAGGTTGTGGGTTGTTGGTCCGGTGTCACGACGGGGAGGACAAGTGGCCACGGCGTTTGCGAGGAAGAGCAATTGAGGCGGAAGAGGACAGTATTCTCATCTGCAGGTCATTCCGGGAGGACTGTCAACAACGGCAAATGCAAAATATCAAAAGGGGCGGCCGATTCGCGATCGGGATGGACCTGCGAAATTTTGGTTTCGGAGTCGAGTCCGGAACGGTCCGGTGGTGGTCACCCAACGCGTGAGATCGACGGCAAGATCCAGAATTGCGGAGTCGGGAGCAACCTGGAAGTGCCGGCAGCTTCGGGACGCCCGCGGGCAGATGAGCAAGCAATTTGGGAACAGCTGGTGACAGCTGGTGGCCACTGCTCTTGGCAATCGCGAAGCGGCGGTTGTCAGCAAAAGGAGGTGCCACAGCGACAATCTGGAAGGTACAGAATTACAGATTCGCCAGAGAAATAGAGAATCATCTGGTCTTGCATCGAAACCAATCCTGTAGCATCAACCACTCCTTTATCTCATTTTCTGCATCTCAAGTCCAAGGGAGCCTTGCAAGCACCCGAGTCTTTACTTGCACGGGTTTACCTTCTGTGTATCAATATCTGTCCCCTCTCTTGGGCCATTTCGAAAGATGACCGGCTCTTCCATGACAGGGTTAACTTTTCTAGCCCGCACACACGTCACTGATTATATAAGACGACTCAGACCCGATTCCTTGTCTCCGATGCGCGTTGCTGGGCCGAGATCCTCCGAGTCCGCTTGTAGGTCGGTCGATTGCTTGGTGGCGTTGAAAAGTGTTGCCTGGCGACCAACATCGTGCTGACTCTGGTTCTTTGAAGCAGGAGTTTGATTAAATGGCTGACTGGGGGAAACATTGCTGAACCCGTTCCGATCGCCGGTGCCGAGCGGTAATTGGTGATTCCGGAGCCGACATGCCTTCAACGGTCCCTTGACGGGCCCATCATCTCTCGGTATTCTGCCCGCTGTTCGGTGCCGTTCAGAGGCCAAAAGATATCACCCAAAGTTGTTTGTTCGAGAGTGTACTACTGTGGGCGACAGCTCGGCGACGGCCGGGACCGAAGTTGCTGCCATTACCTGTCGGTGCCGCTATTTGCGGGCAGCACGCTCACGGTGCCCTGGAGAGATATTGGGTGAACCAACCCCAGGCGCCCGTGTGGTTAAAGGTCATGAACCGCCCAACCCTTTCCTGACAGATCCGCGACGATTCGGACACCAGGGTTCAGCCACGACGCAAACGCTTTTCGGTGGATAAGTTTCAGTGTTCGGAAACCCTGGGAAGCTGACAATCGAGCTTGCGTTGGCAGTGACTCAAAAATTCGAGGGATTGGCAAGCAAAAAGCCAGGTTAAGCCTCACAGCAAAGGCTACGCTTGTGCTCGAGAGCCTTCTACGCACAGGGAGGGCGCAGGAAAGCAGAGAAACAGAGGAGCAGAGGACGGTCGCTCGAACACACCACTAAACTGCCGAACCCGACCGAGAAATCAGCGCTTCGAATCCATGGACTACATTTCCTGTGGCACCATGCGGTTTGCCAATCCGCCACATCCCATCTATCCAGGGAGCGAATGATCGCATGGCGACGATGACACAGCCCTGAGTGGTTAGGTGGCTCTCTCAGTGCTGCATGGAAACCGGCGAGCCGGAGAATACCATGGACAGGAGCCAAACGAAGACTGTTTGACTCGGGCCCGGCAGTCCACAACGCCACTTGACCGAAGATGCAGCATTTACGGTCAAATTTCTATGGCACAACATCTGGTACTCGGCGTGCGGTCTGCGGGTCATCGAACTCTCGTTTTCTCGCCAAACATCGGCACAGACTGTCCGTGATGTACAGTCTCGAGATCAGCAAGTGAGCTGCCGATTATCTGTTGCAGCCCGGCCCTCACCCTACACTTTCAACCGCGGAGCAGAATTTGCCGTGCGGATCCATTGTGAGGAGGCATCTATACCTCCTCGGATCCGAGTCTCTTGCCCCGGGCGACGGTGAGGATGAATCCTTCCACCCTCTGGCCGACCACCCGGTCAAGTCTTGGGCGCACACCAAATCAGCGCTGCGCTCCTCGAATGAATGCCGCAGAGAACCACCGAACCCGCCAAGGCGAATACGTCTCCTTCTGATGGCAATAGCGAGGAAGCGTGAATACTGCGCTGCTGCCCTTATCGGATAGGACCTCAGGACCTCAGGACCTCGAAAAGGAGCCATCAGATGACTTGACGTTGTCGAGTTGGTTGGCGGCAACTCGTGCCGCCGACGTTGCAGGATGTTTGAGGGTGTGAGATTAGTTGGACATCCTGCCGGGGAGTCCTGCAGGAGGAGCACCCCAGACTCCATCCAAACGCCGGCGGCCACCAGCCGCTTGACTCCGCTGCCCCTTGTGCATGCCATCTGCAGCCCCAGCTCTGAGGTGAGCAAACTGCCGATGCACCTCGCAGGCCATCCCGAGAAGTGGTGCCCCCTGAGCGGGCGACAGCGCCTGTGCTCGCCCGGAAAGACGGGCCTTGAATTCCGGTTGGATTCAAGACCTGGTCCAACCAAAAGCCCGGAGACCTTGGCGCAGCCCCGTCCGAAGAATGCTTGTTCTGTTGGTGCGCCTCAACTTTATTCTCGAGGCATGGCTGCTGGTCGAGAACTGCCGGCTGGTTCAAAGAACTGTTGCGAGGGCTCAAGAGGGGAGGAAAGTCTTCCTTTCCAGCGACCTTCTGTCTAACGGCGTTACCGCGGGCGCATGCCCGGAGAATGGCCGATCACATGAAAACTCGGGCCGCACTCGGCGCCTTTCTCGCTGGAACCATGCGGACACTTTACTCTATGTTACACACTGGTCTGTTGAATCGTCAAGCGAAAACTGACTTGCTTAGGGTTAGAGTCGGCTGTTGCTCAAAGCAACTGGCGAGGAGTTGGCCAGGAAAGAATTCGACTCATCAGATCGACCAGGATCGCCTTCATCGCCGCTGCATTCGCCTGAGCCGATGGATCTATACAACACAAACCCTCGAGCAGTTGCCTGGAGCTCGCGGATGGATAACTTTTCTGCAGCGAAAAGAGGCGACGCACGTTGTGCAAAAAGTGATGCGAGAATCAAGGCCGCTCATTCATGTCACCTCTCGAGGCGCCTGCTCGCCAAGAAAATATGCTTTGGAACTTGCCATGAGATGCAAGAAGGGCCTTGTCTCAAACGCCGAGACAGGCGCAATCGCCGAGCTGTTGGTTTTGCTAGTCTGCTCGCTAGTGGTGGACAAATCCTTGATTCCATCCACTGACGGTCCCGAGCCGAGCTCCGGCTCCGAGAGCCACCTGCTCTCGCTCCGGGATAGGGCAAACACATCGTTGCATGACGCCGCCCCCAAGGCCTTGGGTTTCCCCCATCCCGCCGAGCGCAAATTCCGCTCTCTGAGATGGGGCTGTTGCGTATCATGAGATCAGCGACAAGCGGACATCTTCTCCAATGCTTGTTCCCAAGACACCGGTACAAGAACTTCAACGGCCATCCGCTATTGGAGTCTATTTTCGGTTCGTTTCCCACCCAGAGTGCTACGCCGGTTGCCGCTCCCGGTGACAAGACGGTGCGGAGCCGTGTTGCCCCAGTTGTCCAATCGGTCCCAGTCGGGAACTCCATGATAGATGAGGTCGCGTTGACGGAATACCACTCAAAAAGGGCACCTCGCTGTCGCGCTCTGTTGGCCGAGGCCCTCATGCCATGCATGCACGTTGCCGAGATTGCAGACGATGGCATGAGGAACATGCGGAGAAGCCACGAATGGCACCCTTCAAAGCACACTGCCGTCCGATCTCCTTCGAGAAGTGACAGGTTGCTGAAAGGAGACAGCAGTTTCGTCCCGTGGTCCCGCAACTATTGGATGTTCTCGGCCATCAGGGGCTAACGGCGTTGTGATCCTATCCGTTGCAAAGACAACAACGAAAACCCGGACTAGAGGGGTTCCCAGCGCCGGCCCAGCATTTACCGCATGACGATCGAAAGTTTGCCTGAGTGTTGACTTCGTACCGAAGTCATCATCTTCATCTCGGCTGCTAGCTACCACTATCAGATAAGGTTGGCACGGAATCGAAGGGGAGCTCCGGGCTGGGATCTTAACTCCTTGGTTCAATAAACCCAGACGGGCCAGCTCTGCCGGATTCCCCAGATCCGGGACGCGGGCCAGTTCTTTTCTTAGAAGCCGGGCGGGATGATAGTGTCCGGTCCTGACTGCAGGGCTGGCTCCGTGGCACACACCAACGAGTCTTCCATCGAGGGTGCGGGTGCGGAAGAACGGTTCCAACTCCAACTTCCAGCACGATGGTGGCTAGTTCATCTGAACTGGGCAGGCTGACCGCTGTTACGAGGTCTCGACAACAGCCGATCCTGCAGGAACCTCAGTTCATCCAATCTGGATGTCCTTGCCGCGACGAACGGAACCGGCCCTCCTGCACCTGCTGCACCTGCTGCAGGGCAGAATTATTCCGCGCTTGGTGAATGCAGAAAGAGATTGCATCGGTATTGGCCTCGGCCAAGAGACAACAACGAGACGGGAACCGTCCTGGTGGTTGCTTCTCCCCGCTTCCGTCGGCCTCGGTAGTGCTGAGGCTTGCACTAGCGTCGCGACAAAACATGCACGGCGTGGGGTTGCGGGAGACAGGGTGCGGAACGAAGGCTGGAAGTGCCGCCACTTGGTGAAGGAATCGACGAGGTGGAAAGACCCGCGGCCAGGAGGCGTCGCGGTTGGAGGTGATGACAAAGGGGGAGGCCGTTGAGCTGGGGGCACGCCTTCACCTTCACCTTCACGGAGCGGAATGCCGAATGCCAATGCATGATGGGGCGCAATCAGCCCAATGATATCCCTCCCGAGGCGAGAGCTGGGACCTTTTTCAGGCCAGAGCTGACCAGGTCAACCGCTCTCCGGGTCCGTTCCATGTGAACAGGCTAATTGCCGCGTCGATATTGCCGAGCCAAGCAAGCACCAGGGGCGCTGACAAGCGCAGGACCCTTGGGTGGGACCAACGAGATTTCGGTACCGAGACGCAGCGACGCAGCCAATTTTCCGTGCCTCGGCGCACACTCTCCTTTCTGACACCCTGACCGGGAAGGATTGCGGCGCGGGGACGCAAGAAACCAGGTCAGGAGCATCCATTGTTCTCGAAGCTGGAGGAGCATCAACAACCTCGATAGCGCGCTCAGCGCCGCAGGCTTGCCCTTTCCCGGCTTCTCTGGGCGGGCATGGGACGCTTGTCGACAAGCGTAAAATCGACAGAGCACCGTCTCGGTGACTGTTGATTGGACGCATCACGAGCTCGCCGACGTTGAACAACACACGGGCCACATCGCAAATTACGGTGTCGTGCCCGCCCCTAAAAATAGTCTGCCGGTACGCTTCTGGACCCATTGAGTTAGCTGCCGTTTGGCCCCTCGCACGATGGTGCCAAGCTGGCTTGCGATCGCCGTTCCCGACAGCCCCGAAAACCGCCACGGCAGTCGTGAGGCCGGGGGAGGCGATTCTCGAGTGATGAATCCTGTCGAAGCTGTTGTTGATGAGCGGATGCTCTCCGCCGTCGCCTTATTCTCACACGGAGTTCCAGGAAAGGGGATACGGAACATCAAGTCGGCCTGATAGCACGAACGAACCAACACACCCCACTCCCGTCCCAGACAACGGCAACCCGCATCATGTTCGGGTTCCGTGGTTGTCTTATGAGTCTTATCATTCGTCCGCCATGCACACGTCGGCGCACATCCCATCGATTAACATGCCAAAACCACGGCACTTGGCGCGGCGATCTCCCATTGCATTGCCGCCCTCTGACACACTCTTCGCCCCTCATACCGTCTGGCTGACATGCCGCTTGTCTCGCTGACACTCTGAAGGGGGGTTGGGAAAAAGGGACACAGTCCGGAATCCTGTCCGGCAACGGAAGTCGGGATGTGAATTGCCCGCCCCCACAGGATGTCTTGTCGACCATCGGCATGTGTTGTGTTGACGGCGCGTGTTCTATCCAAAACGGCAATTCTAGAAGGCCAGAGGTCACAGAAGCTGGCACCCCTTGCCTGCCTGCCTGCTAAGCCAACCGCTTCGACACGACGCTGACAGGCAGGGCGATGATGACGGGGGCACGCACTTTCACCCCATGCTCTCAGGGGCAGGGGTTGGTAGGTATCTTCCCCACCAGCAGTCCTGTGCTCTTCTCCTCATCGGGGCCAGCAGATCCACTCCGGGGTCCGGGGGCGTCGGCAATTGAGTCAGGAGGTGGGCTCCTCGATATTTCGAAGCGGAAGTAATTCCTGTGCCGAAGTGCATGGTCTCGAATCTCCTTCAACGTCTTACCAGGAGGCTCCCACTTACAGCCATGCCGTGAGTGGTGGTGGTGGTGTGTACTGTACAATACCGATTCCACGCAGGGGGGGGAACGACCCAGCAACACGGCCCAGGATACAAGCGGCGATCTTATCACCATCCCCTGCCCCTTATCCAGCACTTCGCGGGTCGTTCGATGTTGATTGCCCCGGGACTATTGACAACAACACCATCCCGCCAGGAGCAAGATGCGACGCTGCTGCTGCGGAGCTTGCATGCCCCATACAACGCCAGCGGCGGAGGGTGACAATGTCGCCCACCTCGGCAATGCGAAGGATTCGCCGGCACGTGGAGTTTCGCTACCCTGCTCCCAGGAAGGCCTGGCGCCGTCCCAAAACCGTGTCCTGAGCGTTGCAACGTGCAACTGTATCAGGCCGTACTTCCGGATCTGATTGATAGGGTCGTCTGTACCCCCACCAAGGTTTTTCCCCTCGGGATATTGTCCTTGGTCGATCCGGCCAGCAGGGACGAACTGCACATGACCAACAACAAGGTGTATGTACTGTGTGCGCCGATAGATGAGGATGTGGATGTTGGGGAAAAAGACAAGAAAAAGACACTCCACCCGTGTCTTCTACCATTGCGGAGCAGACAATATTGAGCCAGATCTGCGCTTGGCAAACCCCTGTCATGTCCACATCGCTATTCCTCAAACTCCGGCATCTGCTGGTTGCTCGGCTGTTCGCGTCCAAAAGGGGGTCCCACGACCTCTCTCTCTCGCCATCATCTTAGTTCGCTTTTGCTTGGAACCGAGTTTCGTTTCGCCCCTATGAAGGACCGGCCGTCTCTGTGCGTCATCGCTGACTTAGTTACCCCTGATGATCTCCTGGATTGCCCGAATCCAGAGAACACAGCAGCATGCTCGCATGCACAGGGGACGGGGAAGCCGCGTTGTAACCTGCGGTATGTACGACCCCTCCCCTCGCGCGCGCGCGGCAGTTCAAGACCCTTCCCCCCTTTTTTCCCCACCAGACACACCGGAAGCAGGCCGCCCTCACCTTCCCCAGAGTCGCGAGCAGACCGGTCACAAAAGGGCAACCCCAATCTTGCGGCTCGAGCGTCTCGAGATTCACTGCACAGGCCAAGCCCGCGAGTATCCATCCATCGACGCTCACCCACACCAGTGACAAAAAGATTACACGCTCCAGACATAGTAAATCATCTGCTACGTTGGAGGGAGATGGACATGTGTATCACACAGTGCACTCGGACCCTTTCAAGCACTTACACAGTAGTTAGTTCGAGTTTGATGACGAGGAGAGTAGTACACCCGGTGCGGCATAGCGTCGTCTGTGTGATGGTGGTGGTGGTGGTGGAGGCGGGACATATGACGATGCAACCACCAGCACCACCAACAACAGACTCACGAGCAAGAAAAAACCGAGAGAGAACGAGAAAGTTTCTGGCCAGATCTTGACACATGCATCCGCGAGGCACCAACAAATTAGCTTTTTTACACTCCGCTGCAACCAACAACCCGGCAGATGTAACCCTGTCCGAAAGTCGAACGAACGCCCATGCATTGGTTGGACTCGGCTATGTTACCTTGTACAGAGTAGTTACTGCGGTAGGGAGGAGAAAGAGGCTCAAGACCAAAAAAAGACGACACAAAGACACACTGGACAGGGGGGGAGGAACCAACATGTCCATCGATGCAAGGTGCAAAAGGATCCATCCATCCATCCGCGGATGGCGAAAAGGGTTGGCATCCATCCATACCACTCTGTAAACCGGGTTCGGCTTCAAAAGCCGCCGTCGAGGCGAGCCTACCGGAGGGAATGCTTGCTTGCTGCTCTCACTCACTCACACCAGTGGCCGGAAATGGACATCCATCTCGCCGTCTCAAACTGTCGCCGGGTTGCCGTTAGTTATTCGAGATGTGACCTCTCGAGCCTCCCCCTCTCTGCGGATGTGGGGGCAACCCCCTGACTGACCCCTGGGCAAATCTCGGGACTGACCACCCAAGGAAACATGAGACGATTTGCGCCGGGAAGCGAACGCACGTGCGTGCGATCGGTGCCCTGTCGTCAACAACATTGTTGTAAACATCCCCCCATCCCGTCACCGAGTCTCGAGAAGAAACTCCCCGATCCGCGTGTTATGAGACAGGTCGCCGGTGTGGCGGCCAATCGTGGTTGACGGTCGGCGGTGCGAGGGAGCAAGATCAAGACACGAAATGCAACCATCTGAGAAAATCTCCCGAGACATGGGCACGCATGCATGCTGTGGGACGAAACGGGAGTTCCGCGGGATGATGAGTGATGTTGAGTTTGACGTCGATCCGGCCTGCCTTGTTAACTTGACTATGATTGGCTTTGCGCCAGGGCGAGAATACCATGCCGGGATTCAGGTGTCTTACACGTGCCTTGGAACGTGAGTACTTATTTTTCATGATCACCCCTTATTAGCACGCAATACTAGTATTTTATTTACCTTTTACTCGAATGGGCTACCGCCCGTCGACTCCATCGCGCGCAGCATCTCCCTCCGCCGAGATTCTGGGATCCCCGGTCTTGGCCACTTTACCGTGTCTCCGGTCGTGCCAAGCGCCTGGGCTGGCATCATCGGCAGTGGACTTGGCAATCGGAGTGGGTGCCGCTCGGTCCTGGACCGGCTGTTGCGAAAAAACTCCAGGGAAATGGAGTTCCGCATCGTCAAATCACATCACACGTGAGGGCTGAAGAGCAAAACCCCGAACGGTTTTGGCGGCCGGGTCTTTTGGAGCTTCCGAATATCCAGATAGCGCCATGCAACCAGCCATTTTCGGAGATGCTACGACTGCAACTGGGGGATCAGTTGGTCGTTCATGGAAAGAGTTGACTGGTTATGCCTTTTGTTAGGGAATGACGGTTTGCTGATTGACGGTGAGTTCGCCTATCCTAACGGTCAAGCTGCCGCTCGCCGCTCGCCGGGCCGACGACACCGGGTGGCGACTTGCACAATGCCCCCGGAAGATCTGCGTCGCAGGCCGGCGTCCTGGGGCGGCTGAACCCGTGTCTGGCGCCGTTGGTTCTGCCCATGTATGCACGATAATTTAATACCAAGGAAGAGATTGGACGTTCCAGCAATGCGCGGCTGGCGAGCCGGTGCCAGAGAAGGAGCATGCAGGTCCTCGATGAGAGAGCGAAATTAAGCCACCTCTTGTCGAATCTCGGATGATTGCCGCGGGGCAGTTGAAGCCAGCAGGCAGCGATGGGCAGCAGTTTTGTTGGCATCTCCACTGTCTTGTGTGTTGGTTCGAACTTTGCGAGGTTGGAAAATGGCCTGATCGGTGGAGGAAGAGGAGCTCGGTGGCCAGTGGTCCGAGTTTCTCCACTGCGCCCACCACCCTCGGTCTGCGATTCTGCGAGTTCTGCGAGTTGTTGGTCTCGTCACAACCCAACCACAGTGGCAGTGACGAAAGAAGAGCAGCTGGCTGGATCGGGTCAGATGGGGAGATGGATCAAAACAAGCCGGGCACGGGGGGCCAACCAGGCCGTGTGTTTCTAGACTGCCGATGTGTTCCCACGTGTCTTGATCTCGGCTGTTGCTCTGTCCGTCTATGTAATGAAGTTCAGCTCCTGCACCTCGTGTCTTAGCGGCTACACAGGGATGAAGCGACGGAAATGGCCAGTCGGCGATGGCGAGATCAGCCGGCTGATGCTAGATGGCGGCAGCGATGGCCGGTACTTTGTGTGAATTGCATTGCATCGTAGCGAGTGTATTGTGGCGTTTTCTGAAGGCGAGCTGTGACTGGCGAAGCCTGTCCGGACGAAACGGGAGGCGTTTTTGGGAGGCGCTCACTCTCCGCAGGCTCTCCGCAGGCTCCGGTACAACCAGCGATCCTTCATGCGTCATGACGCGACGGGGGTGATCTGGCTCGTCTGGGAGCCCGCGGGCGCGAGTGGGAGTGGTGGAGAAACTGGCTCAAACTGCCTTGGGAGAACTGCTCGTGAGAAGAGAGAGGACGGGAATGAGGAACTTTCGCCAGCGTCGCTCTTTCTCGTCAAACGATAGGGTCTGAGCGCCCCGGCGGTACCCACTTCATTGGCACCCCCAACGCTCGGGCCACAGGCCTCCCCGGCAGTGGCTCGAGTGCAATCCATTTGTTGCGCTGGGATGACTGGGATGGATGGTGAAAGGGAAAGAACGCGTCCACCGTTCCGCAGTCCCACACCACTAGAGAGATCCAGGGCGTTGGGATCGAACTAACGACGACATGCCGGCCCCGACCCCATCATCTCATACTACTCATATTAGCCTTTTTTTCTGTCTCCAGTTGCTACAGGGTTTGCGTCTCTGCGATCGGGACCCACGCAGTGTGTTCATGCTCCAGGACAATTTGGACTCGGTTCTTCGCGGCGAGATAAGCTCGAGTCGGCTGCGGTAAAGATCCCAAGACAGCAAGACACAGGCGCATGCATTGTCCGGCCTGTCTGAAATTATAGCCATGAGCCGTCCCGGGGGCCGGTAACGCCAGCCAGGTTGTCCCGTCCTTCTGCCGCGGCTCGTTATTGCTCAGGCACCTTGTTGGCTCGTGAAAAGAGCAGCCGCGATGCAGGAGGACGAGCAAACACCAACCTTGCTTGACTGCCCCGGCGTGCTGCTTGGCGGCCGGCAGAATACTCGGGCCCAGTCGGTAGTTTCAACCCCGCAAGCTGCCCTGCTTTCTTAGACCGGGGCAGTGGAGAAATGGGAACCTGGAAGCCACTATTGTATTTTGGGCTGATGGGAGGGGAAGGAGCAACAGGGAGCCAGAGAGAAAGAGGAAGCTATCGTTTTGGATCGTCAGATGCGCTTGATGGGGTCAAAAGGAAAGAGGAAGGCGGAGGTGAGAAACCATGCCGTCACTCTTGGAACTGCCTGCCAGATTCAGGTCCAGATTTCCCGTGGCCGTCAATGCTGGGTTCCATCGTCTGCCGAGCGCCGCCTAAATAAATTTCCCATCTCTTCCACCATGTCCCTTGCCTACCCCTCCGGGCCCTATATTCATACTGTACAGAAATCTCTCTGTCCGTCGTCATCGCGGATCCCTAACTACCTTAGTTAGTGAGTGTGTATTTCGTACATCCAACTGATGGAAGATCCGAGAACGAGCTTGCCTCGCCTGCCCAGCCGCCGTTTCGTGTCCGCTGGGTCGTGATTATTGGGCGACTCGGCGCTGGCTCCGGCGGTGCGACTTGCGAGCCTCCCTCATGCGGGTGTCAACGGATGACGGCCGTCCAACGTTCCATCAGCGGCGCCGGTCTTGAGGGAGCGGGTATGGCGCTGCAACCCTCACTGGCTGGCCTCTGCCTCGTTCGGGCAAGTCCCTCGCTAGCCAGAGCTCCAAAATCCCCAGGCGGAAGACAGCGTTGCACTCCAGCGTCGCCCTGCCGCCGCCTGGTTCGTCCGAGCTCCTCGACGCGCACGGCGACTTCCAGAACAAAACACGGGACGGCTGGCCGATGCGATTGATGAGGCTGATTTGATGCCCAGCAAGCATCATTCACACGGGCCAACTACCTTATGCATAACTAGCACAAGCACAAGCACAAGAACCCTTCTTCGCTCCGTCCGAATCGCTGGACTCGCTGCCTGGCATAGTTAGACAGAACCAGCGCAGCGAAATGCCATCGCAAAGCGGCCCGATTTCTCCAACGCAGCCGGCCCTCTCACACTGAGAAAACCCCGAAAACCCCGAAAACCCGGGTACAGGACTCTCTTCCTGATCTGGGCGACGCCATTCGCCGGTCTTGGCGGCTGTGTTCCTGGGGGTTCCTCGCTAGGGCCCCTGTCCCTGCCCCCTGACTGGCAGTCCCGGTCCATCACACACGCTCCCTTCCAGCCTCTTATCTTCCCGAACCCTCTTTGCCTCGTGGTAGCCGTCCATCCGTTGACCACTGGGGGTGTCTCTCGCAAGGGCCAAGCCATGAAGAGGCCACACCCTTAGTTACTGGCTTACACAAGGAGACAAGCACCCTCCCTCTCACGTCCTGCTCTCCTCGCTGCTCAGTGCGTGCTCACCAGGACGATCAGCCAGCAGGCAAAAACTGCAAATGGACTTGTGGGGTGAGTCCAAGGCACTGGGGGCTACTTCGTACTGCGTCGACATTTCCACAGCTGTACTGTGTAGCTCCCGAGCTTATCGGTCGGGACGGTAACTACGGGAGCGTTCTCCATCCCAGGTTGCAGGATCTCTGGACCCGCCCTGCCCAGCCCGCTTTCACTTCCCCTTTCGCTCACCACTGCATGCGCCGTCTGAAGACCGCAACGCCATGCCGCACTGCCGAAAGCCATGGGTTCGGAGCCACACTAGCCTTCCTTGCTGGAGAAGGGTCGCCCCCCAACAGGCCCACAGGGGTAGAACAGCCTACCGCAGAACCCAGAACCCAGCACCCAGCACCGAAGCGGCAGCTGTGGTGGATGTTCCTGGAGACTGGCGAGGAGCATCCATCGGGCCGGGCTGGCCTCCCAACCTTCACTAACCGGCACGCTAGCATACCAATACCGCGCGCACGAGCAACCCAGTCCTTGAAACCCCGTCGAAGGTGAGCCTTCCTTCTAGTACTGGATACCTGGTCAGCAGTTTGTTGTTGGTAGTATCCAGAGTCTGGCCGACAAAAGGCCCGGCTTTCTGCTGCTTGCAGTCGCAGACAGTCCACCACCACACTGCAGACATACATACCGAGCATTGTCGCCTCTCAGCCCTCCTGCTGCTCCTTCCTAGCCACCCCCTCCCCTCTCTCCGGCTCGCACAACCCAGGCAGACTGCTCCCGACGCACAGCAACCCGGTCAGTGCCCGTACGTTGCCTGCTGCATCCTGTCAACCCAGGCCCCCCCCCCTTGTTTCTCTAGGACGCTTTGAGACCACCAACAGATCGCTCGCTTGTGCATCTCGCAGTTATTGTTCAATTATCCGGGAATCGGTACCCTTTTTCTGCTGGGCCTTGGCGGCAGGCTTCTCTGAACGGTGTGGCCCTGTCTCGACTGCGCCGCCTGTGTACTGCGCACGTTTACCCGGCGAATATCTACTGCCAGTCACCCCTCGAGGACCTCGCCTCGCTGCTGCGAAGCACTACACTGTTTTGAGTGCGTGCGCGTGTCTGTCTCTCTGTGTGTGTGTGTGTGTGCCGCCAGCCTGAACTTGGACTCTTCTTGCCCTGGCCGCTCCGCTGCTGGGAGGGAATGACACAGACACAACCCACAAACACCCCAGGCCACACCAACCAACATCGCTCTCAATGGGGTTTTCTACAGTTCTCGAACCTCGATTCCGCTCAGCCATCCCAGATACACCACCTGAGGTGCGCACCCCGGACTCGGCTTCCTTTCCCTCACGGCAATCTGAGGAGAGGGCTTGGAACCAGCGTGCTCCTCCATCCCCTCCTATGTCCAACTATGACCCGACCGTCAAGGCAAGCGACATGTCGTCGTCCGGCAAGGGACCGGAGGAAACTTCAGTCCGCAGGGAGTCTCCCGAGCAGAGCGCACCACGACAACAACAACAACTTCCGTCTCTAAGCAGTCTCTTTGGCCCCGCGTCACAGATCCCTCCGCTCCACTCGTCCTTCTCGGATCGTGCGAGCCCCTACGCAGCCTCGTCACCACTTGACCATCCGCTCCGGTCAACCATGGGTTCGTCGTCATACTTTCCGCCCTCGCTATCCTCAGCATCGCAACCACGGAGTTTGTTGGACTCGAGATCCCAGGACCGCCCTCAGATCCCGCCGCTCTCACGTGTCTTTCCGGGGCCGCTCTCTCCCGTCCCGCGACAAGAGCAACGGCAGGACGGGCGCCCGGAGTACAGCTCGGCGAGTCAATGGTCAGTACAGCACGAAGCGAGCCGGGAATACTCACTCGGCAGCCGCGACCACCAGATTTACAGGCCGTCTCTGGATCGGTATCCCTCTCACCTGACGGGCGGCCGGGACGACAGTCGAAGAGCGGATTTCCGGGAGCCGCAGACACCGGTTCACAACACCCCCCCGACGCCAACAAGCAGCGTGGGCTCGGAAGCGCCCCCGGCCAAGGACGGGCTGGGACCCAAGATCTGGACAGGATCGCACTTCCTGCCGCGGTTTGTCCGGGCGGCCGAGGTCCCTGGCGAGGGAATGTGCTATTTCTACGACGACGGGAGCCACTGCAAGACCGTCATCGACGGGGAAGCCGTCAACCCGCACTGGGGCGTGACCAAGGCCGGGAAGCCGAGGAAACGGCTGGCCATCGCCTGCGTCACCTGCCGCGAGAAGAAGATCAAGTGCGACCCGGACTATCCGCGCTGCGTGCAGTGCGAGAAGTTTGGCCGCGTGTGCAAGTTCAAGAATGCGTATGTGTTGCAAAGCCCATATACCGTCTTGCAAAGTTTTTCCTAATATTGTGCTATAGGCCCCGAGGCGGTCATAACACATCCCCGTCAACACCCCCTGCCGAGGTCGAAGACCTGCGCCGGCTTGGCGGGATCCCGCGGCTGCCGCTAGCGACGGACCACACCACCAGGCCCGCGAGCGAGTCGGTCTCGCCCCGGACGACGTTTAGGCCGGTGAGGCCCGACCCGGCGAATTCGGGACCCCCCCGCAAGCAGGCCCGTGTCGGCTATGAGCATTACAGCCCGACGACTGGGAGGCGATCGCCGCTGGTGCCGACGCCGGACTCGGCGCGGCCCGCCTTCTCGTGGCGGCAGCCGGAAACGTTGCCTCGGATTCACGACGACGTCTTGCGCCGGGCTTGGCAAGCTGACCCGTATGTTTTTTTCTTGCTAGGAGAAGCTTCGTTTGTGTGAATATTTAGCTGACAAACCGTGTTTCTAGACGACCCGATGCTCGCGTATAATGTTCTCGCCAAAAGACGTTGCCCCGTTGGCACGTTGTATGCAGCCACACCCCGCTTGATCACGCCAGCCAACTCCCGACGGGATGTTTGTGGAGTCACTAGGGGGCAGCAATTTAAGCTGCGGGTAGAGAGGGCACTGTCCAACACCCTCACGACGCAGAATCTTCGCCAGCGTTCTTGGGAGGGTTGTGGATGCGAACGGTACACGGCTACCGATCATCGACTTCTTGACGACGGAGTGGCGGGATCGAGTGCCGTCTGGTACCGGGAATCGGCTTAAAGACCTTGGAGGGGGTGCAAGGGTGTATGGAGCCGGAGACGAAGACGGGGGACTACGCTTTGCAGATTAACGATGTCCCCCCGAGGCGAGGTTTCCGAGGAGGGCGACGGGTGGATTGCGTCTACGACCACGACACTACCGGTTAATGCGACGGACGAACAGAACACGCGCATGTGGGAACGGACGGTCATTTACGACCGACCAGATACATCTCGAAAGGGAATAATACAGAGGATCATGGGTTCATGTTTCACGGGATATGGCATAGGACGGCGGGCATGAGGGGTGGATTTCTCTCCCTTTTTTTTTCACTTCACGCTTTGTTTTTTTCCCCATCTATATTTTCTGTTGTATTGTTATTGGGGATTGGTTGGTTGGTCTAGCATCATTGCATTATCAGTACGGCGTTGGGCTGCTTTTTGGCTTTGGCTCTGGGGGCTCCAAAAGGAGACGAGAGGAGGAGGGGGACAGATTCTTCCAGGTTCCTTTTCTTGTCTATACCTACCTCCCTATATTTTTTACCATCCGTTTTGGATGCCTGTACTTTCATCTATACCCTGTGTTTATACTCTGGGGTTGCCTCGGCAGCCTTTTTAGAGTTGAAATATCTTGGATTACTCTTCCTCCATTTGAGCATTGCATGCCTGCCTGACATGGGCACCATGGCCCTCAGTGACCCTTTTCGTTCGCCTCGGCCAAGTGGAGAATAACACACGCAAGTCACGCAACTCGCCGACACCCTTCAGACCGGCGAAGGCTCTGAGAGAATCCCGTTTCGGAAACCTCCCTCTCGGGAAGGCACCTTGCCTCGAGCTTTCCCAGATCCAATCCCTGTCTTTCCCGCGCAGGAATCCGACCCGAAGCGAACAGCCGTCCTTTTGACTGTGTTGGGCACCTAATCTCGGCGGGTTTCTCCGGAGCGGGACGATTTTACGCGTCTTGTGCAGCATCCGCATGTGCTGTTGGTTGTTGCCAGCGATGGTGATTGGTTTGGGTAGCAAGGTGGAATTCAACTGCATGTGTTGTCAACCCTGCGGCGCGGACGCAGCTTCCTTGCTTCTTTTTGACCTTTTTTGACGTTTGTTTGTTCGTTTCCCTTCTGCGCGTGGAAAGCGGCGTGGGCCTCTAAGGTAGTTATCTTGGCGTGAGACGAGGGTGGCATTCTAGCGGGCTTCTGGAAGGATGCCGTTTTCTGACAGGTGTGGGGTTAGGCAGCGGGTGTGGGGTGCGTGTAGTGGAGCTGCCTTGGCTCAACCGTTGTTCTCCGATTTTGACCTGTAAGATCTCGAGGCTACGATACAATTACTCGTTACAATCAACGGGCCGAGCAGTCGCAACCAACGGCAACAACAATAGGCGGGCAGATTTCCTGACCAAAAGCCACAACGGCAAAAATAGCACCCTCCAGCACGTCAAGAATCCAAAAAAAAAGTCAACGCCCGCCGGCGGCCTATTTCCGCACAGGTTCCCCGAGTTTTCAGCCTGTTTCTTGGCTGCATTGCACCGATCCGACAGCAACGCAGCCACCGCGCAGTGTGTCTCTGAGCCGAGCCGCTGATTTGAGACTCCGGGGATCTTGTGTTTCGCGCGAAGGAAGGAAGGAAGCCGACAACAGCCACGGGTCAAAGATAGGGCGTGTGTGTGTGTGTGTGTGTCGGCAAGTCGTCGGCTTACACGGGGCAAGCCAGTCAGCTCACAGGTTGCGGGCATGAGGATGAGCGGCTACCTGCGGGGTCCAACTTCATAACACCGATGAGTGGTTGAACAAGATTGCCGCAGTTGACCAAGATGACCCGTCACACGCCGAGGTTTCCTACGCGGCCGGTGGCCCAGCTGCTCGGGTCGAATGGTAGGTTTTTCTTGTTGCTGGGGCTGCTTTAGTGCCTTTTATTTTCCGTTTCTTGCATGATCCCACAATCCTCCCCTGGAACCGTGTTGCAGTACTGGATATCGTGGTTCTACCGTTTCTCTATGGCGCTGCTTCACTCAACCACCCCAAGCTGAGACCACACGCTTGGGGGCCGGCAGTTGATACCACCTTGAGCCTCACTCTTCCTCCGCCTCCATCCTTAGCAGCCCCCAACACAAACCCCCCCCTTATTTCCCTACCACCACCTCCCTCGCATACACGCACCAAGCTAACCCCCCCTCCCAGGCCCCGTCCACGCAGTAGCCTACTCCGCCTCCCCCGGCACCTACATCCTAACCGGCTCCGCCGACCGCTCCATCCGGCTGTACAACCCCTCCTCCACCACCCCTATCCCGGCCTCCACCTCCACCTCCACCTCCACCATCACAGGAAGCAGCAGCAGCAACAACAACCAACCCTCATCACCACCACCCCCCCCCTCAGGCCGACTAATCCAAACCTACACCTCACACGCCTACGAAGTCCTCTCCCTCGCCATCTCCCCCTCCAACGCCCACTTCGCCTCCGCCGGCGGCGACCGCGCCGTCCTGCTCTGGGACGTGTCGACCGCCCAGACCATCCGCCGGCTCGGCTCGTCGTCGACCGCCCACTCCCACGCGGGGCGGGTCAACGCCGTGTGTTTTGCTGGCGATAGTTCCGATGGTGGTAGTAGTAACTTAGTAATATCCGGCGGAGCCGATTGCACGGTTCGGATCTGGGACGCGCGGTCCAGCGCCGCCAAGGCGGTGCAGGTGCTGAGCGAGGCGCGGGATGCGGTCACGGCGCTGGCTGTTGTTGCCGGCGGCGAGGAGATTGTCGCGGGGAGTGTGGATGGCAGGGTGAGGGGGTATGATGTGCGCATGGGGAGGTGTGTGACGGATGTTTTTCCCGCGAGCGTCACCAGTGTGTGTCTGGCGCGCGACGGGCGGACCGTGCTGGTGGGTTCGCTGGATAGCAAGATCCGGTTGATGGATCGGCGGGATGGGACTTGTTTGAGGACGTATGAGGGGGAAGGGTGGAGGAATGAGGAGTTGAGGGTGCAGAGTGTTTTTGGGGGAGGGGAGAGGTTTGTGGTGGTTGGGGATGAGATGGCTGGTGTTGAGGCGGCGGCGACGGCGGCGGGGGGAGGAGGGAATAATAATGAAGGGAGGGTGTGGGCGTGGGATTTGTTGACGGGGAAGCTGGTTGCTACGCTGGCCGTTCCGTGGGGGAGCGGGAGCGAGAGCCGCAAGAAGGTGGTCGGGAGGGATGGGAAGGAAAAGCAGCGGAAGAATGTGGTGAGCTGCATCGCGTGGAAGGCCGGGGGGTTCGGGGACCAATTCTGCGTGGGCGGGACGTCAGGAGTGGTCACGGTGTTTGGTGAGCGCTGAGGGCACTAGGGGGCTGCTCATGACTGCCTTGGGTAGGTAGGTAAGAACAGACAAATATATATATCCTGACTTGGAGGAATCTAAAACCACCAACCATCGCCGTTTCCAGAGTCATTATTCTAGAGCATCAAAGACTAAAAAATACCCACCTGCGCCAGACACCAACGTTTTTGCCCCATATGCCGAAGGTAGTCCAAAACCCGCCGCCTGACTGAGCGGTAACATACAAAAGAACTGACCCGGACGGTCTCATTCAAACCTATGAAACGGCTCAGCCCATGCCAACATACTTGAACCAGTTCGGCCGGCAATCCTCCCTATGCAAAAAGGCCTCGCCGTCGGTGAGACGGCCGGTCACGCAACCCTTGCACTTGGGAGAGTTGGGGCAGTTGAAGAAGGGGATATGCTGGTAGCCAATGTCGCGGAACCTGGAATCTGTTAGTGACCAATTTTCATGTATAAATGGTAAACCCAAAAGGGCTACCCACCAATGGATGCGGCTCTTGTCCTCAAATAGCCCCAGAGCAATACTGTGGACAGGGGCATCACCCCAACGCTCATAAAAGAAGCCGCCAGACCGGTCGAGGTGGTTAAAGTAGTCCTCGTACGCCTTACTCCGCCAGAAGGACATGTCGGCAATCTCAAAGTTGCTCCAGAAGTGGCAGGTCGAGTAGCCGTTGGCCTTGTCGTTGTGATCCGGGCGGCGGGCCCTGTCGGTCAGCCAATTCATGGCGTTGTTTTCGTGCACGTGCTCGGGGTGGTCGGCCATGAACTTGAGCGTCTCGGGCCACAGCGTCGGGATGGACTGGGGCGAGTCGTACAGGTTGATGGTGAAGCCGTACGTCTTGTTGTTGTCCTGCATGTAACGGAAGACGTCGTAGTCGATATCGCAGAAGAAGTGCACCTTGGGCTCGACGCGCCAGTAGTACTGCACGTCGGCCAGAGCCGGGTGCTTGTAGAAGAGGCCGCTGTTCCAGCGGCACATCTGGTGGTACGACACCAGTTCGGCGTACTGCACCTTCTGCTCCTTGAGCGTCTTGGTCGACTCGACGAACAGGTCATTGTTGATCCACGACGGCACCTCCCAGTGTTCGTCAGGGATTAGTTCTGTGTCTTGTCAGCGGCTGTTGTCTCCCCCCCCAACAAGCGCGGATGCTTCTTCCAGGTGTCTCGTACCGTATCTGCATTCGGCGTTTGTCAAGGCCTGCGTCTTCTTTTTGAACTCTTCGGTAAAAGGGACATCATTGAAAAAAGTCCACGGGTAGTTGAACTTGTGGTTCCATGTCCTCTCGAGATCGCGCATCGATTGTAGCATGTCGTCGAGCTCCTCGTTCCGAACCAGCGCCAGCAGGGTGGCACTAGTGCGCGCAGTGCCGGCGGCACCGGGTGCGTATTCCTCGGATGCGTATATTAATTTGCCCTCGGGCTCGCCCGTAGCTTGTCCATGTCAGCCGGCGATGTGAAGGTCAAGAGTGGAGAGGGAATGCTCACGGTCTAGATTGGGATCCCGCTCAAGTGATGAGAAGCTGCCACCCCTCGGGTTCACGGATGCTGTTGGGCTGAAGAGTTGCCATATGAAGAAGCACCACATGACAATGGCGGCCAGCCCCAGCGCCCTCACCGGGCGAGCAATCGCCATGTCGGAGGTTGGTCGATCGCGGACCGCGGATCGCGAATCGGGGTCGGGACTTCGATCGATTGTTCGGTTTGGGTCGCTATCGGCGCGGATGGCCGGGGTCCAACATCCGCTAATCGTATTCGAGTCTCGTCATTTACGGCGAGCTGTCGTGGCTCGGCGTGTCGGGGTCGGTCGGGGTGTGTCGTCGTGCGCCTCGTTCTTCCCGGGCTTACTGGAACTAGGTAGGCAGTTACAGAACAACACGCGGGTTGCTTCAGGGCAATTAAACTGGGGCAGGCTCCTGCAGGCTGCAGCCAAAATTTCGAAAAGGGGCAGCGCGCGATGCGATGCCTGATGTCAGATATTACGCCAGCGCCAAGACATTGGCCCGTGCGTCCCTGGTTGCTTTTATCTTAGTGCGCATCTGATTGATTCACAGTTGATGAGGGCCCGGTTGCTGTGTCCACGAGATCTCAACTTCGAGTTTACAAACTTGAACAAATCACATTCAGGCTTTGGGGGTTTGCGGTTACTCTTTGGTTTGAGTGACCACGATTCTTTTACCATTTTCTTTCTTATTCGCCTTTATTCGGCCATGCCCTGACGCGTTGAACGAGGGTAACAAGCGCGTATCCCGTTGCAGTGCTTCGCGTCTCATTCAGCGAATCTCACACCATCTCTAGCCAGCAGAATGCCCAGTTCGACGGGGTTACCAACATGGCATATCTTGCGGAGCTCGGAGCGCTGATTGACCATCTCGTTGCCGCCCTCATAGACATCCCAGAGGTGTGGTTCCTAAATTAATTCATGCATGCTCCTCCCCTCGCCGTCGCTAATGCAGTCCAGACTCAACATGAGAGGCGATATGCCCACCGCGAGTCTGTCTTGCGGAGGTTGCGGGGTCATAGCTTCACCCGGACAAACCAGTTCGAGGTGGAGGACCGCCTGAGGGGATTGGAGGAACGGTTTTCTGTGGTCGGCCGCGATGCCCTCGCAGGCGCTTTTCGCCAACGCCTAGATGCCCTAGAACCGCACCGCAACCAGTTTTCGCCCGAGGTTCTGCACTTTATTCTCGAGCTTGCTGATCAGCCGGCGCAAAACTCCAAGCTCAGCGACTTGGACGCGCTTGTCGAGCCCGAGGAGGACACCCCGCCTCCGTTGACCTGGCGGGACATTGCCAGAGAGGATGGGTGGAAACAAGAAAGGGACATCTGGCGGTTTGCCGACTATTCTGTCGGTTCCAGCGACGAGGAAGAAGTGGACGTCGAGTCCGAGACTGAGTCTCTCACGACGGCGTCTTCGACTGAAGACCAGTGCGAGCGCACAGCACAGGACCTAGCCGTCACGCCGCAGGGGAACGATTTGTTGCAGCAGGTCGAAAATGCGCAGTCATGGAGACACGATTCCGCAGCAGACAGGGACAGAAGATGCAAGAAAACCCCGATTTCGACGACACAGTTGCTCCGCGAGGCCCTCTTTATGCTGGCGGGTCTCGAGACGACTTTGTTTGACCCTGAATGCAACCCGGTCCCCAGGTATCAAATCCGAGCTATCTCATGGGAATCATACAAGGCACTCGTAACCTCATTCGCCGAGTGCGGCCGGAAACTCGCCCCGCTGCGTGCTTTCACCAAGAATAGCGCGCAGTCGCCGCTCTTGCAGGTCTTCCAAGACTGCCTACAGAAGGCCCTACACTCCCTTGACTTGGAGCTGTCTTCGATTCAAACCCGTCTCGTGGCGGTCAAGGAGGACGTCGTCGTAAGCCTCATGGGAGCTCTCGGGGAGCTGGGGCCCAAGTTGGCGCCGTTGTATGTTCTGGCAGACATTGTGCGCCAGGTCCGGGAGGAGCGGAACCCCCACGCCTTTCGGTACCTCGAGCTCTTATACGACGCCGTCGGGATAGCGCAGCTACAAGGTGATGGCGACACATACCGGCTACTTGGTACCGTCTTCTTCAACTGCTTTCAGGTATACCTGAAGCCTATTCGGCTATGGATGGAAGAAGGGAAGCTTTTGCCTGGAGACCGGACCTTCTTCGTCTCGGAGTCGCCAACGAAGCTGCCCTTGTCTCAGATATGGAAGGGCCAGTTTAATCTGCTGCGCAGCCCTGAGGGCAACCTCCATGCGCCCCGTTTCCTTAAGCCTGCCATCCACCGCATTTTTACAGCCGGTAAAAGTATCGTCGTCTTGAAGCATATGAAGCAGCACGAGTCAACCAAAAAATACCGAGCCACCGCCGAGCCGAAGATGGACTTTGCAACCGTCTGTCCGGATGAGCTCGAGCTCGCGCCCTTCGGCGAGCTGTTCGGCGCAGCGTTCCAGGCGTGGATCCAGAGCAAGCATCACACCGCGGCCGCAACACTCCGCGAGCTACTTTTTAGCTCGTACGCCTTGCCCCAAAATCTCGACGAGCTGCACTATATCTACCTAATGTCAGACGGCGCAAAGTCCAGCTCCTTCGCCGCCTCCGTCTTCCGACATATGGACAACTTGAGCAGCAGCTGGAGAGACCGCTTCACCCTAACCGAGATCGCCCAGGAGGCTTTCTCGGCCTGCGTTGACGGCTACCGACTCTCGGCTGAGGTCGAGTCACGCGGCTTTGCGCACAGCGCCGTCGCTTCTCGAAGCTCAGTCCGCCACAGCCTCCCCGCCATCCGGCTCAAGTACCGCCTGAGCTGGCCGGTTCAGATGGTCGTCCCGGAAGAGGGCATCCAAGGCTACCAAGCCATCTTTATCTTCCAACTCCAAGCCCGCCGAGCCATCTCGGTTCTCCAGCACCCAATCCTCGCCCTCCAGCGCGGCGACGACGGCAGCGGCAGCGCCGACATGGCACGCTACTACCTCCTCCGCGCCAAGCTCCTCTGGTTCTGCAACACCATCACCACCTACCTCACCACCCTCGTCCTGGCGCCCAACACGGCCCGGCTGGCCACCGACCTGCGCGAGGCCGCCGACGTCGACGACATGATTGCCGCGCACGCGGCCTGTGTCGCGCGCGTCATCGACGAGTCGTGCCAGGGGCCCAAGCTGCAGCCCATCCGCGACGGCGTGCTCGATGTGTTTGATCTGGCCCTCCGGCTGGAGGACGCGCAGCGCGCCGAGACGGCTAGGGCGCAGGAGGAGGATATGGAGATCTCGCGGTTGTCGGTCATGTCTTCGCCGTATAAATCGTCGCCTGCCAAGGGGGGGAGTAAGCGGAGGAGGGTGATGGATGATGATGATGATGATGATGAAGACGACGAGGAGTTGGTGAGGGAGCGGATGGCTAGCAGGAGGGGAGGGGCGGTTGATCTGGGGAAGCCACATGCGCTGGTTTTGAGGGAACTACATGTCGATTTCGAGAGGCATCTGCGGTTTGTTGCTGGGGGGCTGAGGGGTGTAGCGAGGGCGAGCAGGGAGGAGGCGGCTGCGAAGTGGGATTTGCTGGCGCAGATGTTGGAAGTGGGAATCAAAGAGTAGGCCATTAAATCTTGGCTATGGTTAGATGTTTAGTATCTCAGATCTGTCGCCTTTTTTCTCCACCATGATTGCTTCCCGTGAGCCTGGCGATCAGCTCAGGGGCGGGTGTTTATGTAGATAACCCTAACCCCCAGAAGCACCCTTCTGGCTGGCAGCTGGCGTTCGGGTGGCGTGAACAAGGGTCTCTTCCGCCATCCCACTCTCCCGTCGCGCTTCCTGATCTATTCCGTACAACCATCATCACCGACCTTTTGCCGGCCTCATACCGACCGCATTTTCGAGCCTTCCGCAACCCACCCGACAGCCACCTGAATCGTAACTACAACAACAACGACAACCTACAAACTCTACCTAATTCACAACCGCCACAATGTCCGAACGCAAAGTCCTCACGTACGTTCCCCCCCCTTCCCTCTCTCTCCCCCCCCCCAAGAAACTAACCTCTCCCGCCTTTCTTCGCAAATACAGCAAATACTACCCCCCCGACTTCGACCCCTCCCTCGTCGGGCGGGCGCGCAAGGCCAAGGGCACGGCCGCCGAAACAGGCCCCAAAGTCCAAACAGTCCGGCTCATGGCGCCCTTCTCGCTCCGCTGCGTCGCCTGCGGCGAGTACATGTACCGGGGGCGCAAGTTCAACGCGCGCAAGGAGACGCCCCAGGGCGAAAAATACCTGGGCATCCAGCTGTACCGCTTCTACATCCGCTGCACGCGCTGCTCGGCCGAGATTGTGTTTCGGACGGATCCCAAGAATCAGGATTATATCATGGAGCGGGGCGCCAAGCGGAATACGGATCCGTGGAAGAGGGGGTTGGTGGCGGAGGTGGGGGGGGATGATGAGACGGATGAGCAAAGGTTGGATCGGTTGGAGAGGGAGATGGCTGAGGCTGAGGGGGAGGAGGAACGGAATGCCATGGCCGAATTGGAGGGCAAGATGGAGGATGCTAAGCGGGAGATGGCGGTGGCGGACGCGTTGGATGAGATTCGGAGTCGGAACGCGCGGTTGGAACAGGCGCACCGGGAAGGCGGGGGGGAGTTGTTGGATGGGGTGGTGGCTGGGGTGGTGAGGCCTGAAGAGGAGGTGAGGAGGAGGCAGGATGAGGAGGATGCCGAGGCGGCGAGGAGGGCGTTTGCTTTTGTGAGGAGGCAGGAGATGTTGGAGGAGGTTATGGAAGAGGACGGGGAGGTGGAGAATGGGAATGGAGCCGGTTCGGGATCTGGGTCGAGCTCGGCGGCGGCGTCCACGTTCGATCCGAAACCGCCCTCGGCCGCCGCCGCGACTTCCGAGATGCCGCCGCCTCCGGTGCCGAGTTTCAAGCGGCAGGTCAAGAAGAAAAAGGATCACGCTGCGCTGCTGGGCATTAAGAAGAAACAGCCGCTTGTCTGAACAAACATATACCCCCCGGATCGACAGGAGTAGTGGAACACAAGAGACGGTTTGCGATATTTCCCTCGACGAGAACGACTGGGGGTTGGGGTTACTACTACTACCCGACATAGTGAGTTTGTTTCTGGCCTATATTGGGTTGCCAGGTAACACAGCGGCTTATGCATAGATCTTCCACATGACTATCACATCGAAATCGATTCCCATTTGGGGTGCCGCACACATTTTAAAGCTCGACTCAGAACGCTGTTGCTTATATTCCAGTCCTAACCCTTCCGACGCCGTGCTCCCAAGCCAAACAGCAACACCGCCCGCAACCAAGATGCAAACCGGCTAAACCAAACCATGTGCGCTATTTCGTGGCGTATCTACACCATGCGTCGTGTGTCTCATAATTCCGGGTTCCGTCCTCCCTCGTGTGCTTTGGGAAACGCCGGATTTTCGGGGACCGAAGTCATCCGAGCAACTGCTCGGTTTTGTTGTTGTTTTGTGTTATTTTTTTCTCCAGACGACCGGATGTCGCTTGTCTCCAACTCACGGTCGCCATTAGGCCTCGCGCGAGTTATCAGGACTAATTGCTGTACTGGCTCGAGTTCCGACTCCGGCTAATGAGGCCGTTGGGGAGGCCCGTTGGCGAGGGCTGGTCGTGCTGCGTACTCCTCGGCGGCGATTGCGGGATGGACTCCATCTGCCGCTTGGTGTGCTGATGCATGGAGCGGGCGTACGTCCCCAGGTCGGAAGGGGGTGGCGGCGAGATGGGCATCGCGACCGAGTATGTCCCTTGAGAAGCCGACATTGTGTCGTGTGTGGATTGTGTGTGTGGATGTGTGTGTGGTTGTGCGTGTGGGAAGGGATTTGCAAGACTTGAACTGGATTGGGGGTAAGAAAAGGATCCGAAACCTGTTTGGAGAAGGCTGGGTGGGTACTATGGACTTACCAAGCTTTGTCGTCTGGGTAGCGCGTGACTTGAGTTTGGCTAAGGCGATGCAGAAACGGTGGCGGACGACGACTCGAGTGGGCGTGAGCCGGGCTTTATAAACGGAGAGAGACGCCCCTGGCTCCAGGTACTTATCTCATAAGGCGAACCTTGTGGGACAGCAGGCGGTTAATCACCCCCACAGAAGAGGCGGGGTCCGAGGAAAGAGCTGGGTGGCAGGGCCTTGTGGTGCCTCGTGAGGTACGTATGGAGGGCTCGAAGGGTCGAAAAGGTAGGGAAGGGTCTTTCTTCGAGGGGACTCTCGCATCCCCCCCTGGCTCTGTGGCTGCCGTCACCGTGAGATCTGCGCCTGGACAGCTAATCCCACAGCGGCACGACCACGCTTGGGGGCGTTAGCGTTGCGACCTTCGGCTGCAGGCTTTCCCGTTACATGGCGGATCGGCGATGAGTGCACTGTCCGAGCAAGGGTTGTCCATGTCGGAGGGGCTGGCAACTATGTATTCTACCTATGGCGTAGGTATACGCCGGCAAACCAGCCGAGCCAGTCTGGCTAGTCCGTTCGCCATGATTCGCCGAACGACGTCGCGAGGCTTCTAGCCCGGTCTTACAGTGCTGGGATGGTGGCACCGCGTGGAGATGCATCCACACATCGTATGTTGAGTTGAGGGACGGAGAGGGGCGCCGAGGGCGTTTGGGGTTTGGGGCGAACGGGACGAACAGGATCCGGAGTGAGACCAGTCTCATTTCTTCAGCCGTCTATGTACAACTGGTTAATCCCATTTCGTTGACGTCCTCGCCGCTATTGCGTCACAGAGCCAAACAACGGAGGCGAACTGTGACGCTGACGCTGGGAGGCTAGACTCGAGGCTCGCTGGTGATCGGGAGTTCGCCAACTCAAGCAAACCGAGGAGCTACGTAGTGCCTACTCTGCGCAATGAGGGCAATGTACCGACTTGTCGATTCCCATATTCACCGCTGGGGTATCTGGAAGCGGCAGGTATGTACATACAGTACAAACAACGCAAGGCTGCCGAGCCAACAATTGGCAGTTTTTACCCTCGACAGCAGGAAACAGGAAATGATGGACGGTTTGACAGGATGTCAGTGGTCGGACAATTGCATGCAGGCGGCACTTTGGAGTACCTAGGTACATAGGTAGGTACTTGTCAAGGGTCATGTTCCGCACCTCGGGCGTACAGTACCTTACTCGGAGAGAAGTGCCCCGACTCCCCGAGAACGTCCGGAGCCCACTCGACCCCAAAGTTCCGTTCTCCAGCGTATCCGGCGATGCTCGCCCCCATACGAGTACAAGAAACCGGGGTCTCTCCACAATACCCAAGGCTGTTCTTTGCAGAGAGGCTGAGAGAGGGAAGCCAATGACGTTATATTCAGTAGCTGCGAGAGGCTTGTCCGCTTTAGAGATATGTAGAAGCTGGCAGATAGGCAGGACCGTGCAAGAATAGCCGGGGCATGTCGCGGGAAAAGCCAGTCCCATCATGAATCCCAACTCTGCCCCGTCGCATTGGGGCGCTGACGAGGGTCTCAGACCTTCAGGGTCCGGTCCGAAAGATGCTCAGGGATGTCGGTGGGGCCTTGGCAAGTGCAGGAGCCGGGAGACGACGCCTCGAGGACGCTTGTGAGGCACACTAGCTCGAGTTGGGAGACTGCAGCAAGAAGGAATGCATATGCACTGATAAAGATTCGCTGGGATGCGAGATTGGTTCGTCTGACGCTCCCAATTTCCTTGAGGGAGGCACTGGTGTCACAGGGAAGGAGTGTTGTTGAGAATGGCGTCACACGTGCAGAACTAAGACTTACAAGGAGGGTCCTGTGACGTCAGAGTGACCCCTGCCATGGACCCTGCCATGGACCCTGCCACGGACCCTGCCACGAGCCCTAGGTCTGTCTCCACACAGTTTCAACTTTCTTGTCTGTCGATCGAGAACTGTTTCGACGACCACATTCGATTGCCCATCGCCATTTCAGCCTCGGATTACGGAGTACATGAACAACCCCGAAGCTGAGGACAAATAAGCTCGCCTTGCAGCCAGTCCCTGGGCCTAGACTGCTACGTACTGTAAAGTACTCCGGAGGGCCTGGAACGTGGACCCCGAGCATCATCAATCTATGTACATACATACAGACGTATTGAATATTCGTGGAATATGTCTGCACATTGGATGATGCGACTCAGCTCCACCGCCATCGTCACCGAACACAATCTGAATGTTTGACATCACTCGTGCCGACTGCCAAGCCACCATCAACTTCGACTCTCGAGGAGCTGTCACCACGGCGGGCTATCGTAGCACTCATGAGACACACTCGGCAGACCGCCTTTTTGGGGGTTCCCCGGGCCGCATTGGAGCTGCATACGTAGGTCGCCTATATCGATCGGGCTTCATCTGATGCTTGGCGTATTCGTGGTCCCAAGTCGTGAAGTAAGTCGCCTTCTTGCGATGACTTCATCGACATGATGTAGGTCATGGCCAGGGGCGGCATCGTGAGCCAACTCACCCTGGGAAGCCTCGTTACCTCCCCCATCGGAGTGGTACTCGAAGCCTTGGGGCACTGGCGCCGCCACACCCTCCTTCCCTCCCTCGTCAGGATCCGCCTCTTGAACAGCGTCACGTCTTCCCGCCGCTGCCCTCATGCTCCCCTCCAGCTCCTCGACACCCGGCACCGTCCTCCTCCCCCTCAGCAACGCCGTCATGGCCTGCGCCCACTCCCACGGCTTCTCCTCGCCCCCCGGCAGGCTATTGAAATACTCCCACCCCATCACCCCGCCAAACCGCGGATGCCTGCCCGCCAACAGGGGCAAGACGGTGCCCAGCATCTCCCACGGCACCCACCCGCCGCCGTTGCTCGGATTCGTCACCAGCCCGACCACGACCCGCTCGGGCTGCCACCCTTTGACCAACAGCATCTCGTACATGGCCGGGTTGCTGCAGTCCCCCCACCCACAGTAGAACTGCGCATTGTACCAGGCGATCTCGCGCCCGCGCAGCACCTCGAGCGCCTCGTAGTCGAACCCGCTCAGGTTGTGCTCCACGCTCAGCAGCGCTGCCGCCACGGGCGCCAGCGTGATGAGGAAATCGGGCCCGAAATCGCCGCGTAGCCGGTCGATCAGCCGGATGATGCCCGCGAGCGACATGGCCTCCTCCACGTCGAGGTCTAGCCCGTCCAGGCCGCGCTGGCGGATGAGGTCGGCGAGGGGGGTGTAGTAGCGCTCAAATTGGGCGGCATTGTCGTTGTCGTTGTTTTCGTCGGTCATGTCTAGACGGGTGAAGCTGCCCTTGGCGGCACCGCCGAGCATGCCGAGCACTTTGATGCCGCTTGCTTGGAGGACGCGCAGCTCGGCCCAGAGGGTGGCGAAGCGGGGGTGGGAGGGGTGGTGGTCGTTGAGGGTGATGGCTGAGGGGTCCTCGTTGAGGTGGATTGCCGCGAGGATGAGGTGAGTTAGCTGGATGCCGTCGTGTTGGAGGAGCGGGAGAACCGAGATGTGCGTGCCTGAGGGCGTGTGGTGCGTTTGGTAGTAGGTTATGAGCCGGGGGAGGGCGGGGTGCGGGAGGGGAGGCATGGTGGGCGTAGATTTGAAGGGGGGTTAGCGAAGTGAGCAGACCCGAAACTGGTGATAGTGAGGGGGAACCCAAAGTGTGGTGTTTCATGGAGGTTAGGCAACAGACAGCTGGCAACAGCTGCCAAGGTCAGATCATCAGAACATAAATTAACCAACCGAGATATCTTCAAACTCTCGTCCAACAACACTCGTCCTCGGCTTTTCAAAAAATACTAGTAATACAAAAAAGAAGCATTACAATAAAGGTTTGGTCGAAATCCAACAAAAGAAACACAGGGTATTAAAGACATCAATCTGGTGCAAAATCATCAAATCTCGTCCCCAGTCTTCCCAATCTTCACATTCACACCCTCAGCCCAGACGGACTCACTCCCCTCACCGGTGACGCCGAGATCAGAAACCCCTGCCGGTCATACAGGCCCGGGCTGTCCACACTCCTCACGACCCCTCTCCCGCCCAACCTCACAGGCGAGCCAGCCCTCGACGCACCGCCATCCGCTGGCTTCCACGCGAGGGACAGCCTTTGCGAGTCCTTCTGCTGCTGCGGCAACACCAGCGCATTCACACTCCCACTGCTCCCCTCCCGCAACCCAAGCCCACCCTTGCCGGGGACATTATTAGGGTTACTCACTTCAAAGGTAAACTCCCCCGCGGCCACCTTGAACGTCCCGACGTCTCCCCCATCATTCTCCTTCCCCTCCTCCGCTGCTGCTGCTGCCATAGCAAATCCCGTAGCCGCCGACATGCCCAACGCGGTACTCGACCTCCGCTGGTGGTGATGACGCAGACTCCCCGCGCGCCGCTTCTTGTACGGCGACGACCCGGCACTACCACCACCACCATTCCCACCCCCCCCACTAGGAGATTTAACAATCCCCCCGACCACCACCCCAGCAGCAACACCACTACTAACAACCCGACTCCCCCTCCTCGACTGCCCACTGCCAAGGATATGATAATAATTCCTGGCCCCGACACTCTTCCGATGCTGCGAATCCCGCAGCAGCCCCTCCCCCTCCCACTCCCTCGTAGGCGAACTAACAGGTGTTGTTGTTGTTGTTGACATAGTCACCGCCACCGCCCTCTCCGGACTCCTCCTCGGAGACGACGGAGACGACGGAGTAGTGGTAGTCATATTCCGATCCACAATACTCTGCAGGCTGGACGCCGAGCTGATGCCGCTGTTCATGCGGCGCAGGGAGGCGATGGTGGAGGTGAGGGCTAGGGGCGTGTCGTCGTCGGTGTCTTCCTCTTCTTCCCCTTCTCCTCCGGAGCTGGCGGTTCTGTTGTTGACGACGGAGGGGGGCAGGAGTTCAAAGGGGAGCTTGGATGATGATGATGGGGACGGTGCCGCCGCCGCCGTGCCGCGGTTGTGTGGGGACAGGGGGGCTGGGTAGAGGGACGAGTTTGCTTGGAAGCCGGCGCGGTTGAACTCGATTGCCGCTTGGGTTGTTGTTATTGTCGTGGGGTTGGGGTTGGCTTCTTGGGAGTAGACTGATGAGGAGGCGCTGTTGCGGTTTTGCGCCGGCGGCATCAGGTCTTGCAGCTGCTTGGGGGCCAGGATGAGGGAGAGCCGTAGCTCGCTGCCTACTCGTCGGTTTGGAGAGGATGGCGCGCTGGAGCGTTCGGTGGAGGGGAGCATCAAGACGGGGGAGCGGCGCTGGTCGCCGGTGGACTGCGTCGTCTTGGTTGGCGAGGGGGGCTCCTTGAAGACGTCAAAACCCGGAGCCGAGGGCGGCGGGAGCAGGGGGATCGTGCTCAGCGTGCTCGTCTTGGTCACTCGGAGGAACAGCGGTCCGGCAGGGCTGTGGGTTGTCGGCGAGTGTCTGGTTGGAGACGGCGGCGGCTCCGAGGCCCTCGATACCATGTACGGCTGGATGGACCGGGGGATGGTCACCGACACCTTGCGGGAGGGCGGGATAACCGGCAGGACATTCGCCTTTTGCCCGTGAATCGCAGGGCCGGGTGCTAAGATGAGTCCCTGAGACCGGGCACGGGTATGCCCAACCGTCATGCTGCGTAGACGCTGCGATCGCTGCACGCTCTGCCGGAAGAGGTCTTGGGACTTGCTATGCTTGGTCGGCCACGCGCCGATTGATGTTGCCCGTGGGAATGACAACGCCAGCGGTGCCGTGACAAACGGGTCGTTCATGGACGGAGCGCGAACATGGGAAGCCTGTTGAGGTCGCACAACGAGACCCTCGAGGGGCATAATGGCCCTCTTGACTTCGTCGGGCATCTCATCCTCGCTGTACAGCGTGGAGAGCTCCGACGAGAGCGAGGTGCGCGCTGACTGGACTTGTAGGGGCCGTCTTTCGGCCTCTGCATTCTTCTGGTTCCGGCTTGGGCTGGTGAGCCCCGAAGGGGCATCCGAGTTCGGGCACTCGTCGCCCGCGAGGCTGTCAGTCTTGGAGGAAACTGACTGCTGCGAGTCTCGCCGCTTGTCGCCCGGAGTGAATGGCTGGCCCGGGACACTCTTCTTGGGGCTTGGAGTCCTCGCGCGCGAGACCGTAACTCCGTATTCTCGAGGCCCAAGGACCTTGCCGGGTGATGATCTGACAGGCGATGTAGTGGCTCTGCGGCTTCTGATCGTTCTAGGGACGCTTCCCTCCCGCAGCGGATTCTCGGTGGACCTCAGGATGTCAGACAAAGTTGAGTCAGTCGACTGTTGCCTGCCTCTGTGTCTCAGGGGCGAAGTGGGCGGAGACCGGACCGGGCTGACAGGAGGGCTCAGGACGGGCTGCGGAATCCTCGAGACGCCGTACACGTGTCCCATGCTAACCGACGGTCTGAGCACACGCCCGTCCCTGTTGACAACAAGGGCCGGCTTTGGCGGCTTCGGCAGACCCCTCGAGAACCCGCGGAGCTGAGCATAATCCATCCCAGTCGACGTCGTCATGTTCCGAAACTGACCCTCCCCCAACAAAGCCTCCGACGAGCCACCCCTACCACCGGACATCTGATGCGGATACCCATGAATAGTATGATGCAGTCTCGGCAAAGTCGGCGTCCTATTCCTCAACGGCCACGACCCACGGTCCTTTTTCTTCTTCTTCTTCCCAGCACCACCGCCGCCGACCAACCCCTTGCCCCCACTAACCTTGGGCCCATGCAACGCATCCTCATCAATCCACGACGGCTTCCTCCTACAAACCTTGACCTCCCCCATCTCCACCGGCGGCAGGCCCTGCCCCCCCGGCCACCTACACGACGACTCACCGCCGCCGCCGCCAGACCCAAAATGAAAATGCCCCTTGCTACACGCCCTCGGAATAAGCGGCATACTGACATGCCTCCTCGGCCACCCCCTCCCCTCCCCATCCGCATCCCCAAAAAACCCCTCCTTACTACCCGACCACAACACGCCCCCCCCACCACCACCACCGATAGTACAAGCCTTCTGCAACTTCCTCCTCCCCCCTTCCTCAGCAACACCACCACCACCCCCGACCCTCGTCTCCTCCGACGCGCGACCACCGTCCTCGCTAAGAAGCACCGCCTCGTCGCCCAGATCAACATGGACGACGCCGCGACCGCCGCCGCCGCCGCCGGCCTTGGCTGCCGCCCGCTTGGCGCGGCGGCGCGTGAGCCAGAAGAGCAAAAAGACCAGCGCGAGGCCCAGGACAAAGGTGCCGCCGAGGACGAGGGGGAAGAGCGCGGGGAAGACGTCGGTTACCGAACCGCCTCCTCCTCCTCCTCCTCCTCCTCCGCCTCCGCCGCCGCCGTCACCTCCTTTTCCGTCCCGGGTAGGGTTTGTGGGGGGCTGATCCGGGACGGCCATCGTGTGTTTTGGGGGGTTGTTGTTGTGTGTCGATATTGGACTTCGTTTGGTGTTTGAAATTGCTTTGTGTCGTTGTTGAAGGAGTGAGTGGGTTTATTTTACCCTGGACGACCGGATCAGATCCTGTAAAGTTAGTTGGGGATGGATAAGTTGGTTGGACGGGGTTGATGTGATGGGG